>CM024543.1:12482212-12990404 GCA_014182365.1 Eucalyptus tenuipes
TTTCGGGCACGCCGGGCCGGCGCTCGCGACCGTCCGTCTCACGAGAACTCCGGCCCCTTCGCCCCCCTGTTTTGATATTTTCGGTCTGGTGGGTCGTATGTCGAGGAGACCGTGCAAGTTTGAGTTCCGGCTGAGCCGGGAGCCCCTCATTCAGTGGCGCGCGTCAACCGCTCGATGAAACGCCTCAACGAGATCTAATTTTCGTCTCCTCCTTTTTTTGCCGAAATCGAGTCGTCCACACTGTTGCGTTCTATTGCTATGTCCTTGTGACGCTTGGTGTTATGGGCGCGGCCGTTTGGTCACTTCGCTGCCCCCGCCACCGCCGTTGTTTAATTTGTTTTGTGTTTCGGGCTTTGTGGCCGACAGTAATGGAGGCTCGTTACTATGGTTCGGCCATGCTGGCCATTGCCAAGAGTCCAGAGCCGTCGGAGTGAGAGCGTGGTCAGGCCGAGGGCGTCAGCTTACGGCCATTTGGACAAGACGGTGGCAGCGGGAGGTTAGAAGCAATTAGGTTAGAAGGCTTAATTAGGTTTAATTAGCATGGGCTTAAGTTAGTTTAGTGGGTTTAGGTTCGTTTCTGTTTTCACGGGAGTTAAAAAGTATTGCTTTTGGGCTCGACCAGGATTTATTAAGTTTGGGTCTAGTTCTCGTTATATTTGGACCGGTGATTTTCGGGCCTGACTTATTTTAGGGTGTGTTTATTTAGCGAAATCTTAATGATATAGGAAAAAGCTTTCTTGTAAAACATTTTGTGGGAATATGGTTAGTTTTTCCTTGTTTGATAATATATAATCAAAAATGTTTTTCAATGTTTGGATACTATTTCAAAATGATTTCAATCTCATTATTTTATTTTAGTAAAAATAATTGAATTTTTTTAACTTTTAGAAAAATTGAAAATTTCAATTATTTTGTTTTTCTCTTTTTTTTTTTTTTTTTTTTAAAGTTCAATTTTTAATTTTCTGTAATAAAGAGATAGTGGATTCTTATTAAAGTGACTATTATCCAAACCTTAGAATATACATACAGATAAACTCTTCACGAGAAGATGCACAACATCCTCTGCACATGGAGAAAATATTGGGTGGTCCGGGAGCTCCACATCAGCGTGGTCCCTGGCCACTCACGAGGTGTCATGTGGAGGGGTGGGCCCACTTGGTGTCTTCTGCTTTCTTCCCCTCTCTCCTCCTAGCTTGCACGAGAAGATGCATAACATCCTCTGCACATGGAGAAAATATTGGGTGGTCCGGGAGCTCCACATCAGTGTGGTCCCCGGCCACTCACGAGGTGCCATGTGGAGGGGTGGGCCCACTTGGTGTCTTTTGCTTTCTTCCCCTCTCTCCTCCTAGCCTACACGCTCTCTCTCCTATGCAGCGCATTTATTGCGGCTTAAACTTTTCTCTTTCTTTCTCAAATGAGAAGGAAAGAGAAGCCCGTTCCTATGTCCCTCTCCATTTCTTTCCTTTCAAAATTTTGAACCTGAAATTTTCTCTCTCTCCGCACTTGTTGCTGCTCCGCTGTGCATCAAGCGGCTATTCCCCTGCTATTGCTGACGAACCACATTACGGCCGCCCCTACTCCGGTGCTCGCTCGCTTCTCTCTTTGGGCTCATTGCTGCTCCATTGTTCATTTCGGCGTTCCCAGGATCGCAAATGCAGCACGCGGAGGAGAAGCAGGCCTCTTTGAGCTCCCCTCAACGTCGGCGAGCGTCACCCGCCAAGCGAGACCCCCACACACGGAAGGCTCGGAGGTGAGGTTGTTGGAGAAGCCGGTGCCGCACGCTGCCAGCTTGCTGAGCTGCCTCGTCGTGTTCGCGGGGCTCCGCTGCCTCGACCCGAACCGTTCTCTCCCCGTTCTCTGTTCCGTTGCAAGGGGAACAAAATTGAGGAGGGTCCAAAGGAAAACATAAAGGTTGAGCCCCTCCGCCTCCGATGGTTGCTTCCATCGCCCCCACCCTGATGTCGATGCCGTCGACGCTCCTCCGCGTCCCTCTCGCGACGTCCGCTCTGCTCTCTCTCTCTCTCTCCCCCTCCGCGAAGTCGTGCCTCTCTTCCAGCGAAATGCGATGCCGACGGCCCTCCACCTCCGCCTCTGCTGGTTGACTCCGTCGCCCTCGACTCCGATGCACGCTGGCGCCGCCTCCTCCCTTGAACCCGACTTTGACGCCAACGCCCTCTGTCGATTGCCTCCATCGGCGTCGGAGTCCGTCTCCCCAGACTCCAACACTGACGCCTCGGCCTCGGCCTACGCGCCCGACGTCGACACCCCTTCGCCTCCCTCTCGCGACCTCCGCTCCGCTCTCTCCCTCTTTCCTCTACGGAGCGCCCTTACTGGCCAACCCCAACGCCAACGAACCCCTGCTCGCGTTTTGGCCTCCATCTCCGCGAGCGAAGGTCGCTCTGCTCTCTCTTTATCTCTTTCCTCCGTGAAGTGCCCCCTGCTCTTGAACACGGATGCCGTCGCTTCCCGCCGTCACCTTCCCCTAAGCCCCACCGATAGGCACCCCATTGGCGACTCTTGTACGTCCGAAGGTTCGTTTTTTTTTTTTTTTTGGATTCTACTTAGTAGAATTCGGTGCCGTGTTAATGTTTAGGTTCATAGATGCATCTGCATCAGGTATTGCTTTATCTTACTTGTTGCTGACTTGCTGTGTTATTTAGATAGTTAGTGAAGATTGGAAGAAAGTGAAACGGCAGTATCTTTTAAGATTGTTTGCATATAGTCCTCCTAAGAGATTAGAGGCTTTTGAGCCTAAATTGGTCACTCCTTGTCTGAAGCAAGAGATTAAGAAGCTGGTATTAGGATTGCTCAAGTGTACTTGTAGCTGATTATGTCCAAGTCATGCCACACTCTCCACATATGCTCCTAATTCTTGCTTTCATCACTGCTGCTACTTTATTCTCCCATACAAAATGCAAGCAATTCATTAATTGATTGTGTAATTGGACTTGCAGGGTTGTCGGAATGGTGATTCATGTTCTTTTTCTCATAATATGGGCAAGTCATTTTCGTCAGTGAGTACTCCATGCATCGTAGAAAATGGTGATGCCGACCCAACATTACTTATTCAGTTATTTCCTTTTGCTGCTGATGATGGGAAAATTCTCATCTTGGACGAAATTTTCTCTGTCATCATTGGCAATGCCTGGCTGAAACACTAGGGTCAAATCCTCAGTTTGGGTGTGGGTTTTTGTGAATGGATCAGTCCACTCCAAAACCTCCCACCAGTTCCATGTGCCACTTGGGCTCTGCCCCAAAGTCAGTCTCATTCTAGCTCAGTGTTTAAGGTTGGGCTTTGCCTTTGATATAATTTATAACTTTGAGCCTTGGGGCTTGGGAATGAGGTTAATCATGGATTGGTTAGAAGCAAAAAGAAATGATGAAACTAAGAAGAGTTTAGTTGAATCTAATCACTATGGTTTTGTGGGTGGAGGTGTTTGCTTTATTCTCTGTCGTCACTCTTGAATATGTTTATTTTGCTCATATTCTTTTGAAATTATTGTACATGAATCCCAAGGTACTTATTGTTAAGTTTTACAGAAAAAACCTTTCTTTGCAGAGACCAAGGGTGTGTATATTAGGTGGTGGATTTGGGGGTTTTTACACTGCTTTGAGACTAGAATCACTTTTTTGGCCTAACAGCAACAAACCTCAGGTAATTCATTTGATCCTTGTATAGTTAGTACGCGTTCTTCATTGATACATCCCTATTGTTGGAATGGAATCATAAGCAGAACTTGCATATTTGAAGAAAGATCACACCTTTAGACTATACCAAACTGTCTTATAAATGTCTGTACATTTTGTTGAAACCAGTATGTTGTCATATGATGCCACGTATAATGTTCAAATTACTTATTCAGCTTGAGCCATCTTATTAAATTGGGTCATTTTGATAATGCGGTAGGTCCTTCTTGTTGACCAGTTTGAGCGCTTTGTTTTCAAGCCACTGCTATATGAACTTTTATCTGGAGGTATGAAGATATGACACTACAGAGTTTGCAATAGTTTTTTGCTGTTTATAATGATAGTTGCAGTGATATGTTTATTTGAAGAAGGGTGAGGGAGATTCCTCTGAGGACTTATGTCTTGATGCAGAAGTAGAAGAATGGGAAATAGCTCCTCAATTTGCTGATCTTCTTGCGAGCGCTGATGTTCAGTTTTTCCAAGATAGGGTAAAACTCTTGCGTCCAATGGATAATCTGGGAATCAATGCTCCTCCAGGATCTGGTTCTGGAGGGACTATGCAACTTGAAAGTGGCCTCCTTGTTGAATATGATTGGTATCATTTTCTCCTTGAATATCGTCTAGTATGTCTTTAATTTTTCATATAGGAATATAGTTTTGTCAGGCACCGGGTATATATAGCCTTTACCAGGTTTGTATTTCATAACTTCAGACATTTGCTAGATTTGTTCTGTCAACTTTCTTAATTAATCAGGAAATATTTTTATGTGGATAGTGTTGATCAGTCTTTTCTTAGGTGTTGCTCTAGGATTGTCCCTTGCCTTGTGAGCTAAATGAGCTTTCTTTCAATATGCTGGGGGATAGCATCAGATTAGTTCAAGCCTCCTTGGGATTTGTTAAAGTTGAACTTGGATTTGATGAATCATCAGTTGATTGATAGATGCTCATTTGGTTTTTATGTGTATAAGGATATGCCAATTCTCTCTTTTTGTCATGGGCAGTCAGGTTGGTTCTTGCTTTGGGGGCTGAAGCGAAGCTTGATGTTGTACCTGGTGCAGCTGAGTATGCATTGCCATTCTCAACCCTCGAGGATGCACTTGTAAGGCAACTTTAGGGGGGTCTGTAATGCTATAAATTACATCTCTAAGTTGATTGACTCTGATTTGGTACATTTATTATTCTCTCACTTGTACATTTCTGTTGCAGAAGGTTGACAACAAATTAAAAGCTTTGGAGAGAAGGAACTTTGGGAAGGGGTCTGAAATTCGCGTAGCTTTGTAGGTTGTGGCTACTCAGGATTGAATTAGCTGCCACTATATCAGAGCGATTACAGGAGTTGTGGCCATTTTGGACGAAAAGGAATTTGACAATGGCAACTCACTAGTTGTGCAGGCCTACAGCCTGATAGTCCACTTCTAGATAACATGTAATTAGAAGTTCCTATTGAAGATGAATTATCACTGTTATAGTTTTCAAGACTTCAGAATCATGTGAAACATCATGTTATATATTCACGATACTCTATGCATGTACTGTTTTGTTTGTTTGGATGGACTATAATTTGTTGATATTTTGTCGGCTACATAGAAACACATAGAAATGAATCATATGAAGAGGGTAGAGAGGAATGAGTGGGCCAGCGAATCTATGTAAACTTCTTGCTTCAACCTGGTACTAGAATCGGCTGGAGCAATTTGATATGAAGCGAGGACTAAGATTTCTATTACTTGTATTGGTTCAAACTTGTAGCAGTATGATTAAGAATGGTACTTTGGTTATGAAAGATGCGTATGCCATGCGATGATCTTCATGGAGAACCTACTAGATTATAATGTAAAATAAGTTAGAAAGAGTTGGTTGGCCGTGCTTCTTTTCCAAATGAAATTCAGTTCCATCCACATTTTGCCGGTACAAATGGTGTCTTAGGGCAAAATGAAATGGTTTATGAACTACTCATAATTGAAAATTCACTGAAAGGACTTGACATTGTGAAAGCAAAGAAGGACAAGTAAGACTACATAAATTGTAGGATGTAGATGGCTCAGAGGATAAACTGTTTTTCCGTTTAGTTTTGGATGGCAACTCCTTTTCCAAATGAAAGTTTCCACAAAGTGTCTTAGGGCAAAATGAAATTGAACTTTTTCTGAAAGGACTTTAGTTTTAAATTGCAGGATGTAGATCTGTACGGATGGCAAGCAGAGGATAAATTGTTTTTCCTTTTAGTTTTCGTATTGCTCCTACGCAACTCCTTTTCATTTTATTTTCCACCTCTAATTTGATTTAGTGGAAAACCTGAATGCCAAGTTGGACCGATATCTATGAAGTTAATGCTGTTGCACAGGCGGTTACACTTGGCGGACCATCTTCTTTTTCATGGTGATTGTGAGATTTGGGTGAGTGCAGTTCTACTTGATGATGCCGGAGACAAAGGGGCGGAGGCTGGAGGACTTGTTCGGTAAATACATGGAGTGGAGGTCCACTGTGAGGGAGATGGAGATGCAAAGGAACAACAACGCGACCAAGGAGGCAAACAGTGAGGCCTCACTTGTAATGCATGATTTCCAATTAATATTAGGTCCTAGACACAACATTAACCGCACATCATGCATGCATTTAGATGAAGCCTCACTATTTGCCCCTCCGTTCGCATCTCCATTTCCTTCGTTGCAGATTTACGGAACAACTCCTCTACCATCCGCCCCTTCGTCTCCCACATCATCAAGTAGAAGAGCACTCACGCGAAACTCACAATCACCATAAACAAGAAAGCGGCTCCACCAAGGGTAACTGTCTTGTGCAACAGTATAAACTTCATGGATAACACTCCAAGGGAGTTTGATTGGTCTCTCTTCTGTATTGATTCCTTCAATTTCTCCAGACTTTCGACAGTGTCTTGCAATCGACTACAAGAACCGCCACGTAGTACAACTAAACTTTCTCATGACATTAGCCTACTAAAGCTTACTCCCATAAAGAAACGCAGAAAATCAGGATAGCTACATGCATATCATCCTAATCATCTCTCCATCAGGACGTGCTCATGCCAGTTAGTTCAACTTGAGCTGCAGGGGCATTGATCACGTCAACTAGATCCGATTTCCCCCTGCTCTGCACATTGCCCGAATGGATGGATTTACGAGTGCCGAAGTATGTCAAAGACGTAGGAGGCATTGCCTTGAGCAACATCTCGTGCTATCAACTTCAGTCTAAAAAATGACTGACCGATTTGGCAAGCTCGCATTTGCTCTGGACAGAATCAGATTATGGACCACTTGCAATGTCAATGTGCTAAGGAATTTGATAAAGATGTGCTGCAATCTTTGCAATACGATCAAACAATCACCTGAACATGGTCGAGACAAGCCCAATGAAGCGGAGCATTCTTCTCCTCATTACTGGCGTTAACATCCTGAAATTGGAAGATTCCGGATTTTATAAAAGTCTCTTTCTACATGTAACTATGCAATAAATAACCGTACATAGAGCCTCATATCAACGCTAATTCTAATAAGACACCGAGATCAAGCCCATATCAGAACAACCACAGAGCAATCATAAAAAATGCGCTGACCAACATTTGAGAAAACTCATCTAGGTCAGGACACGATTGAATATCGCCCCTGAACTGAGAGTCGTGAGTACTAGTGCAAGTGACAAACATCGACATCTCCAAAAAACTAAAGAAAGAATAAAGAGGAAGAGAGAGAAAGGGGGCGGGGGGAAATCAATGAGAATGGCATAGTCGAATGAATTTAGCCAGATTATTGCAAAACACAGTTTGCGAGGAACAATGAAAGCCTGAGTTCACCGGAGATATGACCGAAAAGCAGGAGGCAAACAAGACCGGATTTTTTTAAGTTCAACATTACCAGATACATGGACCCTCGAGATCAGCAGTCAAACATAAAAGACGATAAAGGGAACACAACTTCCGTCAGCAAGCGAGAAATTCCAAAGAAAACAAGGCCATGTCTACCACAGTAATCACCTATAACTCTGTAGCATCCAAAAACCTTATGAATATCCTTAAATCCTAAACCCAGTAAACGAATCACCTTTAACTGTGTAGGAGAGCTCTTCAGAAGCGCTCCAGTTGGTCTCGGCAAAGGGCGAGGCGTTGAGGAGAGGAATGGAGAGGCGAGAGCGAGAGAGGATGAAGGTGTGGAGCTGGGGAAGGGGAGCTGGAGACTGGATATGGGGAAGAAGGAGCGTTGTTTGGTCGTTCTCCTTTCTCCAGAAAGGAAACGGTGGCGAGCGGCAGGAGGGAGGAGGAGAGGGAAGAGCTGGGCAGCGGCTGCTGTGCATTCACGCTCCCCAACTGCAAAATGATACTTGGAGTAGAGAGCTCGGCGTGCATGGGAAGTATTGGTAACGGTCTGAAAAAGCAGGCGTGTGGGCTTGGGGGGAAAGGTGAATGGTGGGATGGGACTTGGGAGGGTGAGTTCGATGAGTCCCGATGAGCAGAGGGATGGTTTCTCACTTCACAACATCACTCACTCACTCTCTCTCTCTGCTTCTTCTCCCTCATCTTTAAAGTAGTTGAGTGGTTAGTATCCGTTCGAAATAAACTTTTGTTCCATATTTAAGAAGATGTCTGATCATTCCCCTTAATAAATAAATTAATAATTCAAGAATTACGTTGGTATTTAGTTATTATTAGCAGGTCAGTAAGATGGATTTAAAGTTAAATGTGCGGTACATATTAAAATTAAGTATTGATTGTGTTGGCAAAAAGACAAAAGCAATAAACGGTGTTGGCCAAAAGACAAAATGTTTGAATTTTTCTTCTTTTGCGTTCATTTTCTCATCGCCGGTTCTTTTTTCTTGGATTGCCATCACCCGTAATTAATAATCATGGGGGAGAGACTGTCGCACATTTCCCTCTTGGTCGAGCCCATGAAAGGGAACCAGGCTCGCGCGGGCTTAGACTCGGAAGTTCAAATGAATTCACGGCTCATTTTGCATGTCGGAATCAACTCGAATTCAATTCACAATTGAACTAATTTAAAGGAAATTCATAGCCGGGTTTAATGTTTTCTTTGGTGCAAATGTGTTGTTCCTAACAAAATGTTGGTAATATATAAATGTAGTAAATGAGGATGCAAAAGATATGCAATCTCAAAAATTTGGGTATCAGTATTCTGCGTTGACAATAGTTCATAAATTCACACAAAAAAATGAAAATCAAACCTATTTCGTGTATAAATGGTAAAAATATTTAGCGAAGTTCTTCTAATTTTGATAATCTTAATTCTTATATAAGAAAATATCTCTGACCTACAATGGTATCCTTGGAAATATTCTGCCAGAAAATAATATCAAATGATATCATCTGTCAAGTTGTTATTTATTCATCAAAAGGAATTTAATACTCGACACAGCAATCTTCAATCGTATTACGGAGAGCCCATGGGCTGTGGGCCCGGCTCGATAAGACATCGACGATGGAGAAACCATCACTCAAACTCGGTCGCAAATTCTGTTCAAAAAAAAAAAAACTCGGTCGCAAATCACTCCTTCTCGATCACAGTATCACTTCCTCTCTATCAATAATTTATACAATGCGGTTTCGCGTTTTAGTTTGGTTTGAAACCAAACCAAACCACAAAATTCATGGGCAACATGGACATTGTTAGGGGCCGTCCGCTTAAAGGGAAGGGGTTTCGCTCGCCAACAACATCGTGGGGCTAGGACCAAGGCAAGGCTGCCTCCATCGAGATGGATGGGGTAAGCAATACCCTCAACCCATAGATCGAAATGCCGTGAGAATTGATCCAGGCAAACTCTTTCGAGACTAAGGGCCCCGAATCATAACCCGAAGCCTCTCAGATATCAAGATTTTCTAGAATACTTTTAAAAAGATTATACTTTGAAGCATATTTTTGCACGTCATTATATACTTTCAAAACACAAACAGACATAGCACATGAAGTAATGGCAGGGTGTAAAGTGACATAGGAATTTCTCTAATTACGTCTCCAGAAAAATAATAAGTCACATCAGTGATGTTAGGAATTATTTGAGAATTGAATTTAAAGGACGTAATTGAAAATTATGGTAACAAAAGAACATTGTAGGGAGTCTAACCCCTCCCACACATAAATGAATCTCTGGACCACAAGTTGCATTGGCTTTCACAAATGACCATTGCTTTCATACGTGTACCTAGTTTCCAATCAGCCCCGTTTTTTTCAAATTGATTGGTAGTAACTCCATCTCATACTTTAAAGAAAACCTGGAGTTGGCCCAAAATTTACAAAACTTCTTTTCTAACCACATAGTTGCTCTTCTTGCTGAATAAAACCTTGGATCTCAAGAGCGTTGGGCAAGGCGCGCTACATGACCTATATGAAGACTCCAACGTGCTGATCAAGTTTGGAGGGCTATATATTGCATCGAAGTGGTTGTCGAATGTTGGCCAAGAAGATCAAAACGTTCTCAAAGCTTTTTTTTTTTTTTCACTTATTTGGTTATTCTTTGAAAAAAATATATATCATGAGTCTACTATTAATTCTCTAAGAGAGTGTTGATGTTATTATTGTAAAGAGTGCTTTGAGTCTAGACTGAAGTTACAGTGAGCTTCAATTCCTCTTGGAGAGGCAATTTCATTTGTAATTGCTTTTAAAGGCTTCAAGTTTTGCATTAGTGGATTCTAGACTTATTTTTAAATGGGAAAATTGTTCAAAAATACATAAACCTATTGTACATTGATCAATTCAATTCTAAACTTTTCAATTTGATAAATTTAGTTCATTCTTTTAACGATTTTTTAATGTACATCATCTTTTCAATTTTGATTGGAAATCGTTGATGTGATAATCCAGTCAGCATTGGCCATCATGCGTTGATTATTTTTTTCCTTTTTAATTTTTCCTTCTTTTTTTTTTTCCTTCATCCGAATAGAATTTAAGTATAAGCGAACTTGCCTCTTGAATCCACCCGAGCTGCTTCGATATCACCACCTCACCATGAATCCTG
Organism: Eucalyptus tenuipes; assembly: GCA_014182365.1. Classification (NCBI taxonomy): domain Eukaryota; kingdom Viridiplantae; phylum Streptophyta; class Magnoliopsida; order Myrtales; family Myrtaceae; genus Eucalyptus; species Eucalyptus tenuipes. Next base: position 12,492,878 of record CM024543.1, read on the forward strand.
ACCAAAGACACCATAAATTTTTCTATTGTTCAGTGACTCAAGAAACTCAATTGAACTTATTGCTTCCATTCTTCGTTTTGAAAATGCAAAGTGACTTTTACCCAGCAAAAAAAAAAAAAGTATGAGGGTAAGAGCAAGGGCTTTGTAAGCTCTCGTCCTCATTGAGTGGTGATTACGAAGGTCCCCACAAAGCGAAGTAGTTGAATGATTAAACTTAGGCTTCATTTATTTCGTATAAAATAAATGATTTGAAAATATTTTTCTAAACATGATTGATTGTATTATTTTAAATAATTAGTCAATAAAAATATTTTTATGATTGATAATAATTTATATCTAAATATTTTTGTAAATGATAGCAATATTTTTTATTCATTTATTTTTGTATGTAATACGAGTGATCAATTTTGGAAAAATATTTTTTAAATCATTTATTTTTTTCGTGAGATAAACGCACCTTAGTTTCGGGTATAAATAACACATTGAGAAGAATAATCTTCTTTCCAGAAGTGAAGTCTATCTCCACCATACCTTTTCCAACAACTTTTGCAATAGCATTATTTGCCATCAGGACCTCTTGACCATTTGAGTCAACAGTCTCTTCAAATTGCTTGAGCATGTATTTGTCCTTACACACATGAAATGTTGCTCTAGAATCTAACCACCAACCAGATTGGACAATGGTAGAGTTGATTTTCAAAAACCATAGTCATCGCATCATTAATTTCAAAATTTTCATATTCAAAAACATGGTTGAAATCATGCCACATAATTTTCTTCAACCAAATTTGCATCTTCCTTCATCGTCGAAATGTTCTTGTCCTTTGAAATGCTCTTACGGTGAATGCAATCCTTGGCATAGTGTTCTTGTTTGCCACAAACAAAATAGCCCACTTTTTACTTTGAAGTTCTTGTTGATTTTATGTTTTCTTTCCACAGCATTCACCTTGGAATTGTACAAAACATAATTATTACGTAAACATGAATCTTCCTCAATGTGAAGATGTTTCTATATTTACTCCAAGGTAAAGTCCTCTGACTTGTGCATCAGTCTTTTTCCATAGTCTTTCCAACTTGGAGTCAATTTCACAATAATTGCTCCAATTTGAAAAGCTTATGGAATATCAATCTTGATGGAATGAATTTTATTCATTAGCACTTGCAATTCATGGACTTATTCCAACAAAGGTTTAGTATCAATAAACTTGAAATTAAAATACTTTGTGATTAGATATTTGTTGGTACCTTACTCCTCCGCTTTGTACTTGAATTCCAGTGCATTCCAAATTTCTCTAGCCGACTTTATTTCAGTGGATAAGTTGTACAAACAATCAGACAGTATATTCAGAATGTGTTCTCGACAAAGTAATTTGTCATCTACACGTTTCTTCTTCTCTTTATTAATTCTTTTAATGGCTTCGGCACTTGGCTATCCTCCTTCGGTAGTAGGTTTCGGATCTTCTATAGGTGCCAAGTTAGGATCTAGTATGTAGGAAATCTTTAGGATAGTGAGTAAGAACATCATCTTGTCTTATCATCTTGTCCCTCCAAAGAGTAAATTTGTTCCCATCAAATCGGTCTAGTTTGACCATGTCTTGATTCATGACTTTGATTGTCTCCGACTCCATTGTTGAACAAAATAAATATTTAAAATTGTTGGAAAAATGTGGCTTCGAATCAATAGAGCAATCAAATCTGATTTTGATGTGTGATATCACTTTCTTTAAGGATTTGTTTGCCCCATGAAGTTGATAATGATCATCAACAAATATCCTCCATAATATAACAAAGTCTCAAAATGAGAATACTATATAGCAATTCTAATATTTTTCCAAGATCTCTTTAGAAAACAATTAAAAAGATAGCTGTAGTTTTGGAAAGAAAACTCGAAAAATTGATCTCAATTTGTTCCTCTAGAAAATACACACACACACACACACACACACACACATATATATATAGGTCTTAAAGAGCATAAGCAACTCTTCATGAAAAATTGTAAAGTAAACAAATGTATCATTTCAAAAGAAGTTACCAAAATGAACAAAGGTGTCCATTTGAAAAAAGTTGAAAAATGAAGAAATGCAACCCTTTGGGAAATGTTGCAAACCGAACAAGCATCATTGCCAAAGATTGTCTTGAAAATACACAAATAAAAAATTTGAATTAATAAATAATAAATAATAAATATTATTTATTATTTTTTAATAAATGAAATTTCGAATTTTCATAATTTTCGAAAATTCTCAATAAACAAAAAACAACCTTTGAACTAATTAAAGTTAATAAGATAATCATATAGAATAAAAAAAGATTAGTGCTAATTAAATCGCTGGCGTGCAAAGTGCTAAGTGCGCTTAATAATCATGCCATCGCGCACCCGCACGCGGGTATGGTGGAGTCTAGACCACATCCAATCTTTTTTTTAGATACACTAAAAAAACCCCATACTTATTAACTGGCCCACTTCCTCCCACTTTTCCTATGCGGGACAAGGAAATATACACTCAGTTTGCTTTACAAATAAACTTCCAACAATTTTCTTTCGATGCCAACCATAGAGGCTGCATCACTTAGTAACTATTTTCTCAAGCTAGCCATACAGACTATGTTGCTTAGTTATTGTTTCGCAAGCTAGCCACATGGGCCACATCCTGTTCTCCTCCGTTTCTTGATGTTTTATGTGTGGTTTTGAGAAGCAACACTGCCACCAAACTTGTCACTCTCAGACTACTAGACGCCACCTCATCTACCATATCTTAGTCATTGGATACTATTCAAATTTGTATTTAAATTGAAATTGACATCTTTAATGCACCTCAACTTTGAGGGGGATGTTAGAGATGTTTAGGATAATTCTAATAGTTTCCAGCATCTCCCAAGATTCTACAAAGTGAAAGGGCTAGTAAGAACACCTAGAGGGGGGTGAATAGGTGTTTAAAATAAACCTTGGCAAATATATGCAGAATAAAATAAACTTCGAGCAAAATAAAGGAGTTAAGGAAGAGAATAAGAACACAGGGTTTATAGTGGTTCGGCTTAATCCAAGCCTACGTCCACTCTCCCACGCTATGACCTTCTTGGCTGGATTCCAATATGCAATCAACAAGAGATTACAACTTTGAGGGCAAACACTTAGTAGTAGATCACACTATCTCACTAAGTCACTCTTTTGGTATTTCTCTCACGATCACAAACGTTTAAGCTCTCCAAAGACAAGTGTATGAACAAAGATCACTCGGACGTTAGAATTATAAATTCTACGCTCCGTCTCTTACTTGCTCATTGGTCCTTCATCTCCTTAAATACTCCTCCACTTCCAAACTAGCCGTTGGACAATATCTTGAGGATCGTCTTCCAATCTATCCATTGGACAGCTCTGTATCTAGAAGATTTGGTAGCCGTTGAGTGACAAAGGTAGAATCCCAAATTGATTCCGATCACCCATACAAACAGAATCTTGGTTTCCATAAGTAGAGCTTCTTCGTATAGAAAGTTCTTGTCTTCAATATCCAATCGTCAATCAATTAGATTGAATCAATCAAATCAATCTTGATGTGGAATCCAAACCAGATCACTAGCCGTTATATCTTCGGGGCTTACATTACGTTCGTCGAATGGATGTAAAGTCTCGAGAGCAATAGACTTTACAATCCGAGTCCGAGTGCAATAGACTTTACAATCGAGTCCGAGTGCAATAGACTTTACAATCGGGTCGAACATATTCTACTTCGAACAGATTTAGCTTTAAGGTCCGAACACCGTCCGAATAAGTTCAGCTTCAGCATAGAGTCTGTCTTCGGTTCTTCATTCACGTTCGGTCTGGAATTTGTCAAAGTTGATGGACTTCGATGTAGAACAGACTTTGACACTAAAGTCTGGCGAGTCTTGAGACTTTGACACGTAAGTCCGGAAATCTTCGAGAATATACTTTGGACATATGTTACGATCAGTCTTCTGGCAGTCTTCTGACTTTGACAATATCCTTTACATGTTCTATCATCTGCATGGTCTATTACTTAACCATTAAACATGTTAGTAGCCTTTGATTTATTTTGTCATCTTCAAAACATCATAAGGGATTTCCCTAACAATCTCCCCCTTTTTGATGATGACAAAACAATCTCTGAATATGCAGATTTGTAAACACGCTTTTAAAAATATTAATTTAAATCAAAGGATATCGAAGATAGCAAATAGATTGAGCATAACAATATATAGAAAAATAATCGCAGCTCAATATTATGCAATAATATCAACCAATCAACACATATGCATATTCATATTCTCTCCCCTTTTTGTCATAATCAAAAAGCGATAACAATAAAAATAGTATCACGTAGAGAATATAAAGCGGTAATACATTTTGTATGAAACACAATTTCCAGAAAAAATTCAATTTTTACAAAGTAAGTGGAATATTAAAAATATGCAATATAGCTCACTTCGATCATATATATCAGCAAATATCCAATAAAAATCACGGATGCATTATAAAATTCACTTAACCCATTTTGTCATAAAAAGATAATATCAATAAGAGATTTGTTAATGACAAAAGGTAATAAGAGATGCACTAACCGGATTTTTAGAACAAATTCTGACACATTTACCTTTCCTTCCATCCATAATAAGATCATGATCAATCCAAAAAGATTTTTCCATAATTGATCAAAGCTCCCCCTCAATTTGTTGCCTTTTTGAGGTGATATCGATTCTTTCCTTTCTCTTGGATTCACGTTCTCCCCCTGTCATCATGACAATATTTGCGAATAGAAACAATTGTTGCTTGTGCACATTGAACATAATATTTTTCCAGTATTTCCTTTGTAGCAACAACATCCGCAACGATCACTTGCATTTTGAAATTCGAGGCAAAAATTTATTTTCTTTAACCAAGCTTATCTCGAATTCAACCTGCATAAACTTAACAGACTTTTTCCACAAATAAGCTGTAATAATATCCACGTAATATATAATGCCCTTTCTTCAAATAAATAAATTGAATAGTATATGTAAAATTAAAATTCAGAACTACTCAACCTTCCGTACGACACATAAGGGATTTCCTCAACAATTTGCAAAAATTTTGCATGAGGAATAGCATCTTTGAACCTCCAGAAGATAGTATAGAATCTCCATGATTTTCTGATCGAGCTTTTCAAAATTCATATGGAAGATTCTATTGTCACCTGCAAAATCTTGTATAATAGATAATCATCTTTGCAAAAATGTCACGTAATATCTTCATTTGATTTGCGGATCAAACTTGCTAGATATAAGATATCTTCTAAGAATATAGCAAGAATATCCATGAATATGCAATAATATCTTTCGAGATCAAAGAGATTTCCTTGAGCATAAATTTCAGATATGCATTTTGCAAAAGGAAAATAGATATTTCTGTCACGTGCCAAAATTGCAATACCTTATATTTATAACAAAAGATATTTGCAATATAATAAACAATCATCCAAAATCATGATAAGAAAATATTCTCTTACCCATGGTATATGTTTGAAATATACCAAAAAAAATAAAATCATTACCAATCTTCGTAGGAGATATTTTTCTGATTGCACCAAATTCTATGTAGATTCACGATTGTCCTTCCCTTATAGAATTTCCTGCAATCAACTCATTTCCTTTTTGGTATCCATCAATTTAGATCCTTCCATTTCGTTAGAGTAAAATATAAAATATAAAATCTTCATAATCAAATATTCTTTCTTAATTCATCATAACAAAGTATTCAAAGAAAGAATATTATGCATAATGATATTTTGAAAAATAAATTTTCACTTAGTCATAGTACGATAAAAACATAGAGAATAAAATCCTTGAGTATCTAGGAATATTTTGCATAATAAAATGATATTACGTAAAAGAGATTTCCACTTTATAAAATATGACAAAATCTGATAATATAATATCAAACCAAATCACACGTATCAAATCGCGACTCACAAGTTAAAAAAAATCACGCGATTCTTTCTTCAATAAAACCAATCATATGATATGATCATTATCTAAATCAATCAAGGCACGAAGATAATATAAATATAATGAGAATTTTTAAATTTTATGTCCAAACCAAATTGAAAAATAAAAATATATACATTCCTTACCAAACTCTCTTTCTTCTTTCTTCTTTATATCCTGCAAAAACAACTCATATTTTCTTTGGTACCCATTTTTTCTTGGGTCCATGAGAGTTAGCAGAGTATGCTATTTTTACCTAATCTTTCTTAATAGGTCTCCAGACTTTAGGACATTCTTTCTCAAAGTGTTCCAAGTCTCCACAATTTGAACATTTGAGAGCTTTTTGACCAACGGATTTTGTAAAAATTCTTTGAAAATGCTTCTTGTACGCAAGTCTAGAAGGTCTTTGTTTAAGTCTCTCCTTGACTTTAGGAAAATCAATTAGAGAATCACTTTCCTTATTGAAACCAAGTCCCGACTTATTATAGTAAGGAACTTGTATGGAAAGGATATGCTCTAATGTTTTTGATCCATTTGAAAATCTTGTCGAAATATTTGAAAATTCTTTCTTCAAAGAATCATTTTCTTTAACAAGCAAATCTCGACTTTCTTTTGTTTGTAGAAAATCTTTTTGCAAAATTTCAAAATTTTCTTTTTGAGAAAGATCATGTTGCCTAAGCCGAGAATTCTCCTTTTAAGTTCGGAGATCCTTTTAAGAGAAGATTTGAGATTTAAGCAAAGCTCATTTATATACTTTGAAACTTTGATAGGAATTTTTAAATGGCTTACATCGATTTCCTCATCGGATTCTCGAGTCGTGTATGCGAGTCGGACTCGATTCCCGAGTCCGTGTCCGAGTCGACTCAAATTCCGAATGTGCCATCAAGCATAAATTTCCTTGTTCATCATCTTCTTTCATTGTTCTTTTTGGCCATTCTGCTTGTATTGTCTTCTTTCACTAAACTTCCTTCCTTTTCTACTCAGCTTTTAAATTTCTCGATCATAAAAGCAAGTTCTTCGTCGTCCATGTCATTTTCTGAGTTTGTTTCATCAAAAACAACGTTAGATACTAAAGCAATGGACTTCTTACCTTCGGGATCTTCGTCGTTGAGTTGTTCCACTTCATAAGATTGAAGAGTGCCGATCAATTCATCAACGGAGAGTGGCATAATCCTCTGAGTCTCTCGAATTGAGGTTTTGACATAGTTCCAATCTTTTGAAAGACCTCGCAAGAGTTTGTTGACCTTCACTGGGGAAGAAATTGGCTGACCTTGATATGCTAAACCATTTACAATTTCTGTAAAACAGCTGAACATATCTTCAATCGACTCTCCTTGCTTCATCTTGAAGGATTCATATTTGCCGAGTAGGAAGTTTACTTTTGTCTCTTTTACACGATCAGTCCCTTCATATGTAACATGAAGTCTATCCCAAACTTCTTTTGCTGTTTCACATTAAGAGATTCTGTTATATTCAGCAGGAGATAAAGCGCAATATAAAGAATAAATGGCTTTTGCATCAAGCGCTTCTCTTTTGGACATCTCCATCCGAGACATAGGAGCAGGGGGTTTGCTTTCTTTGTCTTTGCCATTATTATTTGATGTAGATGCAGCAGTGGGATTGATTCCTCTTTCCACAACATCCCATTGTAAGGGATCTCTGGATCTTAGGAATGCTTTCATTTTGTTCTTCCACACGTTGTATTCTTTTCCATCAAAATATGGTGGCCTTGTGTTGCTTTGTCCCTCCATAAGTCCTGGTGCCAAGATACTAGCCATAAAAGATCTTTAGCTCAAAAGTAAAAACACTTTTATAAATTGAGCACTTGGCTCTGATACCAATTGAAAGGGCTAGTAAGAACACCTAGAGGGGGGTGAATAGGTGTTTAAAATAAACCTTGGCAAATATATGCAGAATAAAATAAACTTCGAGCAAAATAAAGGAGTTAAGGAAGAGAATAAGAACACAGGGTTTATAGTGGTTCGGCTTAATCCAAGCCTACGTCCACTCTCCCACGCTAACAGCCTTCTTGGCTGGATTCCAATATGCAATCAACAAGAGATTACAACTTTGAGTGCAAACACTTAGTAGTATATCACACTATCTCACTAAGTCACTCTTTTGGTATTTCTCTCACGATCACAAACGTTTAAGCTCTCCAAAGACAAGTGTATGAACAAAGATCGCTCGGACTTTGTAATTATAAATTCTACGCTCCGTCTCTTACTTGCTCATCGGTCCTTCATCTCCTTTAATACTCCTCCACTTCCAAACTAGCCGTTGGACAATATCTTGAGGATCGTCTTCCAATCTACCCATTGGACAGCTCTGTATCTAGAAGATTTGGTAGCCGTTGAGTGACAAAGGTAGAATCCCAAATTGATTCCGATCACCCATACAAACAGAATCTTGGTTTCCATAAGTAGAGCTTCTTCGTATAGAAAGTTCTTGTCTTCAATATCCAATTGTCAATCAATTAGATTGAATCAATCAAATCAATCTTGATGTGGAATCCAAACCAGATCACTAGCCGTTATATCTTCGGGGCTTCTGTTACGTTCTATCGAATCTGGATGTAAAGTCTGAGAGCAATAGACTTTACAATCTGAGTCTGAGTGTAATAGAGTTTACAATCTGAGTCTGAGTGCAATAGACTTTACAATCTGGGTCTGAACATATTCTACTTCGAACAGATTTAGCTTTAAGGTCCGAACACCGTCCGAATAAGTTCGGCTTCAGCATAGAGTACGTCTTCCGGTTCTTCATTCACGTTCGATCCTGGAATTTGTAAACAAAGCCTTTGATTTATTTTGTCATCTTTTGTGATTGTGCATATCTTGATTGATATGTTATCTTATTTAATTTCTCATAAGCCTATAAATAAGGTAATGTAATTTTCATTATGATAAATTGAAATATACACAATTACGCTATTTTGCAAATCTTTCTTATTTCTCAACTTGCTCAATGGAGAAGTTGGTTTCCCTATGTGTGTTCATACTTTTATTTATTTTATTATCTAATCATTTGATTTGATAGGGCATTGTTCGAAAGATTTTTTTTTTCTTATAGCTTTTGTTTGAAAGATGTTAAAAGGGGAAAATGATGCTAGTAATTCCTAAATTTGAGCCAAATATGCTACGTCATATTTGGAATTTTGATTGGTCATTGAATTATTTCTAAATACTCAATGTAATCCCTAAACTTTTGATTATTTAATCAAGTTCCTCAACTTTCTAATAATGTCAAATCAGTCCTTTAATGCTATTCATAAGTTTTCATAATTACATTATTATTCAGATTATAGAATAACTTTTCATTTCAATCATTCTCTTATATCAACAAGTATGCCATCTTTTGATTCCATTGTTTGTCTTTATAACCATTGCGATAGCTCAATTTAAGTAAATTTTAGCTTGTGATCCCCATGGTATACAAGTAGAACTTTATTTAGAGTTGCATCAAGTTGATATGTCTCAAGTTTGACATTTAGGTATTTTCATAAGATTATCTAAAAAAGAAAATAATTAATTTATAGATATTTGTACTTATATTCATCCTTATTGTTTAGAAAACACAAAACATTGAAAATTTTATCAATCTACAAATTAAGGAACAAATTTATATAAAAATTAATGTCGTTTGTACATATCCTTATTAAAACATTTAGACTTAAAACAGTAGGAACAACAACCCAATAAAACAATTAGGTTTTTACTATTATAGACATCAAAAGCTAAAATTTACTTAAATGAAATCATTATGACATTTACAAAGACCAAAAAGGTAAAAGTGTAATGATTTTTTTTAAATGATTGAAATGATAAGATATCTTAAAATCTAAGCAATTGTGTAATTATGAAAACTTGTGAATAGTACCAAAGGACTTACTTGAACTTGTTATAGAAAATTGAGAGACTAGATTGAAGAAATTGAAAATTTAGAGATTGCACTAAACATTTAGCAATAGTTCAAGGACTAAATTGAATGAACTAAAAGTCCAAAGATGGCACTACGCATTGAGCCAAAGTTTAGGAACTCTTAAGGTGCGTTTGTTTGTGAAAAAACTTCATGATTAAGAAAAATACTTTCTAGAAAATCACTTTTCAAGAAAAATAGTTAGTTTTTTTTTGTTTGGTAATATGTGATCGAAAACATTTTCTGGTGTTTGGATCTTGTTCAAAAAATGATTTCAATCTCATACCTTTATCTCAGGCAAAAAAAAAAAAATCAATTTTTTTAAGTTCTTTATTTTTAATTTTTTTTCTATTTTCTATTTTCTTTTCTTTAATTTTCTCTTTCCTTCTTCCTCTGCTGTTATCAAACCTCGACAATGGTCAGTGATAGCCACAAGCAAGCTTGAGCTCATCGGGATCGAGTGAGCTACGAGCTTACTGACCTAAGTTGAGCTCGAGCTTGCTAAAATCGGGTGAGCCGTGAGCTCGCCTAGATCTCGTGAACCCCAAGCTTATCACCCTCGACTGGGCCTTGAGCTCACTAGCCCATGTCGTGGCCGATCATCGGGCCATTAGCTATCGCGGAGGCAAGTGCCAGCGGAAGAAGAAAGAGAGAGAAGGGAAAAAGAAAAGAAGAAAAAAAAGAAGAAAATAATAAAAATTAGATCTTTTTCAAAATTTTGATTTTTTTAACAAATATTTCTTTAAAAATAAATGTTTCATTAACCAAAGATTTGAACTCAAGGACCCACACATGGTCTTTGTGGATTGGGCCCTAACGGTTAAGACTAGAGCTTGAGCATCAGGGACCCAAGTACAACCTTTATGGACCAAAGTTTGGATGCTGGAGTATCAGGTATAGGCACTAAGGGTTTGGGCACCGCCTTGATGAACCCAGCACCGAGGTCTTGAGTTCGGCCGTCAGGAGACTTGGTCCTCACTATCGAGACATAGGAACCAACAGGGTTTCCATGCCCAAGCAAATAGATTAGGGTCCAAATGCCAATACCTAATCATCTTTTGGAAAATGTTTTTCGGCTCTTTCAAAAAGGAAATAATTTTTCTGAATTAAAGTTTTGGTATGTAAATCTTCTTTGTTGACTCATTTTTCCTAAGCGAGCCAAAAACCAGAAATGAAGAAAATGTTCTCCGAGAAATAAACGGACCCTTAGCGTCAATTTCTAATACGAAGTGATATCAAAGGTTAGGATAAATTAGTGTTGTGCTTGTGCTATACTATGTCGGTACATAGAACAGGGAAAATTATACCGAAACTCGATCGAACTTAATTAAAATTCGATGCAACCAGTACTAGCCTCTCTTGAGAAAAAAACTTAGTTGAGCGGACCGAACAAAAATAATATTATACTTTTATCTAATAATAGACCGTAAAATCCAGCCAATCAAATGGGCCCAAATTCTGTTAGCCCCAAAGCCTCTCAAGCTTTTGATTTCCGAAACAAGGAAAACTTCGTTCCTCAAGAAGATCGAAGCCCGTTGCGAAAGGAAGCCAGCGGTCTGGGGGAGTCGGAAGATTCGGAATCTTCAGTCGAGCGAAGAGCGTTTTCGGGTTTCTGAATCGAACCCACATCTTCGTTTTCACTCAAGTTCATCTTTTTCGATCGACTGGTAAGGTCTTCTGGGAACTTCTGCGTGTTTTCCTCTTTGAATCTTCGCGCCGGGTGCTTCTGTTCTTCAAGTTGATTCTTTTTGTTCTGTTTAAGTTCATTTGCATTGATTTTCGTCGATGTTGCGACTGTTTTTGCTCATTAGATCGTCTTTAACCTGGAGTTGTGCGGTTTCTAGCTCGGGTGGCAAGAAAACAAGGGTGATCTCTTGTGGTAATCAAGATAGATAGTAGTATAAGAAGGTGAAGTTGAGATTTCAGAAATGTTATGTCGTAGTTGGTTTCGAGTCGTAATTGCTGATGGGTGTCCGTTGAATTGCTTCAGTTGAACTTGCTTGTTGGCTGAGATAAAGGTATGAGATTGAAATCATTTTTTGAACGAGATCCACACACCAGAAAATGTTTTCGATCACATATTACCAAACAAAAGAAAACTAACTATTTTTCTTGAAAAGTGATTTTCCAGAAAGTAGTAATTGCTGATGGGTGTCCTTTGTTTTGAGCGTGGACACATCCTCTTCTATTAGAAATGGAGATGAGCTTCGTTCCCTATTTTTCATCTTTTATATGCATGCGATTGTTCAAAACAAAGCTGAACATAATCTATTGTTAAATTTATAGGATCGTTACGATCCTTGATGACCTCACAAAGTTTCGTAATTGTATACTTTTTGCGCTTTAGTTTCTGAGATCTTATGTGGCATGTGTAAGGTTTGATTTCCACGTTCAAAGATATGTTGCCTCTTATTGACAGATGGGGGAGCTGGCTGGCGAAAAACATGTCAAGTACATATTGTCTGTTGAAAAGGTAGGTATGAAATTTTTACAATTCTCTTCTTGTTCTCTTGTCCACTTCATGCCAGTTTTTTGGGAATGACTTGGTTTATTTGGACCTGCCTTCTGCATGTTGGAGTTTACTGATTTCAGTTTTTGGGTTGATCTTGCACTCAGAAAAAGGATAGTTTTGAGTCAGTGGTCATGGAGCACTTGAGATTGAATGGAGCATATTGGGGATTGACCACTCTAGATCTTCTTGGAAAACTTGACGCAGTGGATTCAGATGAAGTTGTTTCGTGGATCCTGCAATGCCAGCATGAGTCTGGTTTGTAGTTATTTGTCTCTTGGCTTCTTTTCTTGATTACCCACGAAAAACATGCAGTTAACAGAACCTCTGCTCCACATTTTCCAATCAAATAGTTCTTATTTGAAAGAATGATCAACAAATTATTTCTATTACAATAATGACCATATCTTAGGGGTGATTAGTGTTGCTTTATTCATTTTTTGATAACTTCACTCTAAAGGGCAAAGTGCGAATGTAACCTAGGGCTGCTTTTTCAGGTGGCTTTGGTGGAAACATTGGACATGATCCGCATCTGCTGTATACACTCAGTGCCGTGCAAGTTTTGACCCTCTTTGACAAGTTAGATGTTCTTGACATCAACAAGGTGACAGATTGTATCCTTGGAATGAATGTCCTAGTTTGACAAACTCTTACCATAGATACAAGTTCCTCAGTGTTATTTTATGATTTTAGGTTTTCGCATGAGAGGAATAAACTTACCTTAGGCTCTGTTTTACATGTAAGAGGTCGGATTAAGTTAACTCTTCATATGTTATAAAATTTTGATTACAGTTACTTTATAGTGTGTGTATTGCTGGTCAAACATTGATGAGGGGGCTCTTTCTATGGAGATCCAAGTTGCTATTGTTGGATAATCTGTGGTATTAAATGCTCTACATTGTTATGCCTGAACTATGATTCAGACATCAGAGCACTGCAGAACGAAGATGGATCTTTCTCTGGGGACATATGGGGAGAAGTTGACACTCGGTGTCTTGTCCTTGTCTTTGATCAATTAAAATTTATATTCTTCTTGAGGATGTTTCTTAAATAATTGACATCCCTTTCACCCTTCTTCCCTTCGAAGGTTCTCTTATTGTGCTATATGCTGTCTTGCGATACTAAAGCGGTTGGATTCAATAAATGTGGAGAAGGCTGTCAGATATATAGTGAGTTGCAAAACTTTGGATGGCGGGTTTGGTTGCACTCCTGGTGCAGAGTCTCATGCAGGGCAAAGTATGTCATAACCTTATGCTGAAGCTCTTCCATTGATTTCTAATTTCTGATTGGTGCTTAGTAAGTTATGTATTTTCTTATATAAAAGGTCATCTCCTAATTATGTTGGTTAAGGATTCCATTCTCAGTCCTATCTAACCAATATTGCATACTGTTTTAGAGTGAGAAGGAAACCTGGGCCTTTGTTAATTAAATGTGCACTGCAAAATGGTTGTAAAGCTGGATATCTATTCGAGGATTTTATTCAAAACTGAATGAGCTGGCTTGGACTTTATTCCACTGTTAAATGCAGTAGGTTTTTCCTTTCCAAAAGTTTGGTTATTCCCTATTTTCTGCATCAAAGTATGTCCATCTTCACTATTGTGGAGAGATGATTGAAATATGAGAAAGATGAGAGGATATGGAGTATGTAAAATCAAGGGAAGAGAGAAGTCTTAATGGATTTAAAAGTAAAATAGTTAGTTATTGTTTTAATGGAGATAAATATGTTGGTTATCAACCTAGCCTTGGTAGTCTACTCTTTTATCATATTCAACTTTTATTGTCCTCGGTCTTACAAGCCAAAAACTAGAGGAATGAACTTCTATGTCTACTTCTAGCTGTCATAAATTGGATTTTGACTTCTTGATGCCAAATGACAAAATGGTTCAAGAGCCTAAAGGTAGAAGCACAAGTTAGAGGCAAACCCACCCCAATCCTTCCCTTCCTTAGAAAGCCAAACGTTGAAGTGGCTTCCTTCTTTGTTTTATTGATTTGAGTTTATGAACTAGTGTACAATCTGCAGTTGAGATTTACTTGGTTACATCTGCAGTATTTTGTTGTGTGGGTGCTCTGGCTATCACGGGTTCACTACATCACATTGACAAGGACCTTCTTGGCTGGTGGTTATGCGAACGACAAGTCAAATCTGGAGGTTTAAATGGCCGCCCTGAAAAACTTGCTGATGTGGGTATCAAATGATATTAAGCTGTTATATGTGGACCATTTTGTCAAATTATGTACTGAATTAGTTTCATGGTTTCAGGTCTGCTACTCCTGGTGGGTGCTTTCTAGCTTGATTATGATTGACAGAGTTCACTGGATTGACAAAGAAAAGCTTATCAAATTCATCTTAGACTGTCAGGTTCTTTAACTGCATCCTCTATGATTGAATTGAAAACTTTTAGGATTCGAGTCACTACCTGAATTTGAGTTCGGGGGAACAATGTTCATTTATGGCCTTCTATTTCAGGACACTGAAAATGGTGGAATTTCTGATAGACCAGATGATGCTGTGGACGTTTTCCATACATATTTTGGAGTGGCTGGTAAGTAGTAGTCGGATTTTAATGTGTTCCTTTGCCTTCTCCTCCTTGTCAAATCGGCTTTATCAAATTAAATTAGCAGTGAATTCAGGATAGGAGGTCGTAATATCATGCTGAAAGCAGAAATGGATGTCTGTTCATCCATTGATTTTAAATTGTTACCTGACAAAATATAGGTAGATCTGAATTGTTTTTAATTAATTTCAAAGTCGTCCCTGAAGGATACGAGGTTATCTTTATTGGCGAAGAATGTAAATGGTAACTGATGACATACGGTGCTCATTGAATTCTTAAGGTTTTTCTTTGTTGGTGGTGATTTCAGGTCTTTCGCTTCTTGAATATCCAGGACTTAAAGCCATAGACCCAGCCTATGCCTTGCCGGTCGATGTTGTTAATAGGATTTTCTTTGGCAGATGTTCAACCTGACCACAGACCACACAATTTATTACATTTTCATGACTTTCTGAGTAAACATACTAACATCATTTACTGACTTTCTACTTCACTGTATACCGAATTCCACAAAAATTGAAATAGTTGTTGGTCGACACAACTTTTCTAGTGAACCATTTGTTACCCTGGGAGAACCTAAACTTCCTGTAATCCTTTTTTGTACCTTTGTCTCTCTCAAGCTATAGTTTCGCCTTTATGTACCTTTGTCTCTCTTGAGGCTCAAGCTATAGTTTCTCCTTTATGTACCTTAAGTCTCTCTCAAGCTATAAAATTTTGTATGCTGAAACCTTCTGTGCAGAATTTAGCACAAAAAGGCAGGATGCATATCAGTTATAGTTTGCATGGTGGCAACCTCAATATTCATGAGCACAACTCAATAGTTGGGGAGTTCAGTTTGATCCCTAGGCTTCTTTTTGTTATAAACTTAGTTCCTGTGCTTTTCTTCGGCAATAATTTAAGTTTTTGACAATTGGAAACTTGATGAAAATTGCTTAGCCTGCATCGTTCATCGACATGGTTGCTTGGTGTATGAGTATGGTTGGGCAATGGTCTAGGGTAGAACTGAGGACACCGAGGACTAACCTAGAACCGAGGACTAACCAGGCTGGTCTAGTCTGTTCAATTTTAGGCCAATTTCAAGTAGAAAAACAGTTGGTTTCCCAGATCTGGTCTGGATGAGTGCAATTTTTGTTTCTCATTCCAAACAGAAAAACACTTGGTCTTAGGTGTTTTTGTTAGGTAAGGAACACACAGCCATGAAAAGCACAAGGATCGAAAGTGTTCTTTTTTACAGAGCTAGGGAAAGCTTTCAAAAAGAGCCCCTGAAGGCAATTTTTGCGAAATAACCTCCAAAATGGTGTTTGTCTCATAGAAGTCACTGAAGTTGGTGACTTCGTCTCAATTGACATCCTAGATCACTGGCAGCACAAATTTTCATCGGACAACCATGTGCATCTCACCTGCCATTTTCCCCATCATTGAAAGGGCATCTTCGTTTGAAATCTTCTAAATCTAAACTGAATCTCCCAAATTTGAACTTAAAATTGTTCGATTCCCTTAAGTAGACTCAAATCTCCAAATCCTCGTAATATTCCAATTAGGAGTGCGGCAAGTCCTACCTTCAACTAGTTGCACCTTCACCTAGAAAGAAAGCGATTGCAACTAGTTGAAGCTACATTTCGACAACTTGGGCACATGTCGCATGGATTGATGACAGTGATGTTATGAGAATTATGTTGTTATTTTAGTGTTACTTTGGTTTGTTTGGTTAGATTTGTCTTTGCATCGTTTCTTCTTTTGTGCGAGTTGATGCATATGAGTTGCATTTTCTAATTGCAAGTGGTATCTACGTGTGCATTTTGTAATTGCAAATGGTGTCATTGTGATACCTCGAGTGCTACAATGGTCTCTATTTTGTAGTTTTTTGCTGTTTTTGTTTTATTTTTTCCAGGGTGTGTGTTGCACAGAAACATATTCATATTATTTTTAATTCCATATTGTATCAAATGAGAGATGTGAAGAGGTAAATTATTTTTTGTTTGATAATAGGGGAGCTGAAGGTGTTGAAGAAGATGAGTTTGCCATTATTGATGTGGATGACTTAGATAAATTTTTTAAAATGAGGGTGTCAATGGTGATGGTTTAGTGGGGAGGGATGGAGATTGGGAATTTAGAGAGAGTGATGAGTATGTATATGTTTTAGCTAATAATGTAGATATCTTGAGTATGAGAAACCCAAATTAGCATACACATCCTAAGTTTGATGCTACAGTTGATATTGAGAATCCTATCTTTGGGTTGGGAATGTGCTTTCGTGATGCTAAGAAGTATAAAGAGTCTATTATGAACTGTCATATATATATATATATATAAAGGAAGACGGGTAAGCTTCATTAAATGAACAAATAAGTCGAGGGCAATATGTTCAGACGGGTATGATTGGCTCATATATGCTTCTAAAGTGCAGAAAGAGCATACTTTATAAATCAAAACTTTCATGCATCTACATACATGTAATAGAGCTCTGAATGTTCCTCAAGTAGTAAATAACTTATAAGCAAGGATTGTGATAGGTTGAGGAACAATCCTACATGGTGGGCAATGTGCTTCAATAAAGATAATTATGGAATAAAGGAATGTTTTCAAACTGTCAAAGGCTACGGTCTACAAAACTAGGGCTACACCAATGGGTATGATCATAACGAAGGAGGAATTTTGGCTATTGCCAAGCACTTTTTGATGACTTTTTGATGCTGATCAGGGATCCACATGTGTAATCAAGACTGAGAAATGTCAAGATCAATTCAAGTGTAAAGGAGTCTATGTTTGTCTAGATGCATTGAGAGGTTCTACAAGAAGGATGTAGGAGTTTTGTCGGGTTTGATGGTTACCATTATCATCAGTATATAACATCATGGGTCTGGTAGTTGTGGGTATAGTTGGCAACAATTAGATGTAGTCCTTTGTATGAGTAGTAGTGGGACAAGAAACATACAAGACATGACATTAGCTTATGAGTATCATAACAAAACCTAAGGATTATAGACCTTGGAAAAAAATTTAAGTACCTGAACTTTTTTGTGTGATAAGCAAAAGAGATTGCTCCAAGTACTAACAAATCTGATGCCTCAAGCCAAATATAGAGTTCGCTTGAGGCATCTCCATGAGAATTTCAAGCTGCATCATAAAGGAGGAAAAAAAAAATTGGTTTCTAAGGCCACAAAGGCAATTTGGATATGTAATTTTGAATTAGTAGTGGAAAAGCGTAAGGCAGTTGATGAGAGCTTTTCATTGGATGTCCCAAAGCCTTCCAGTGTAATAGAGCAAGTCCAATTTTAGGACAAGCTCAAAATTTAACATTTTTCTGAACAACTAGTGTGAAAGTTTTAACAAGAGCATCATCGGTGTTGTGGATTGGCCTATCCCCACAATGCTTGCAGCTATAAGAGTACAACTCATAGAGAATATTCATAAGTAAAGGGATGAAATGGCGAACAACAATTGTGTTATCTTTCCTAGAAATCAGGATATTAGAGCTTCAAAAGCAGGTTTTCAACGTCATTGATTCCTAGCTGGAATGTGGAGGAAAATTTTGAATTGAGTGGGCCATTTGGAGATAATATGGTTGTTAATATTATTGAATATGGGATATTAGCGAAATCCCTTGCTTTCATGTTGCTATCGTGATGTGGTGGTCATGTACACAAGGGAAGAGCCTGAAAAATGAGTTCCCACATATTTGAATAAGGAAACATTCACGCAGGCCTATAGCCATGTTGTGCATACTTTAGATTCCAAGTAAACATCGCCTTCTAGAGAACCATTCCTCACAACAAATGTGTCCAAGCAAGTTGATAGAAAAAATAAAGAGAGCAAAGTGAATGAAACGACTAATAATAAATTGAGAAAACGAAAGAAGAAAGTTGCGCGAGAGTTTGCAGGAACAAAGTTGAAGAGGCAGAATACCACAATCCTACATAGGAATTGTGGTGGATAGACCATAAAAAGTGTCATCACAAGAACTCATTTTTCAAGCTCTTCCCTTGTGCATATAAGAGCTACCGCAACATGATAGCGTGATAGCAAAGGATTAAGCAACCAGTTTCGACTCTAATATTAACAATTCTCTTATTTTCAAATGGCCCACTCAATTCAAATTGATCCTTCCCATTCCAGCTAAGAATCCATTGCTGAAAATTACTTTAAAGCTCCAATATCTCGTAGATCCTAGGACAGACCACACCAATTTAATAGTGCGTATGAATCTTTCCATGAGATGCACCATTATAGCTTCAAGCATTGTGATAATAGGCTTGTTCTTGGCATCAATGTATACTCTTGCTGAAGCTTTCACTTTAATTGTTCAAGGAAAGGTTACATATTGAGCTTGTCTCAAAGTCGAACTCGCTCCATTGTACTAGAGGCTTCTAGGCAACCAATCATAAGCCTTCTCATTAACTTTCTTCAGTTCTTCCATTGCCATTTCATAATTAGATGCATTAGTTATCATTGCAGCCTTTCAAACAAACTTTTTGAATTTCAACCTTTTGTGATGCAGCCTAAAGTTCTCACAAAAATGCTTCAAGCAAAATCTATATTTTGCTTCAGGCATTGCTTGAATCAATCCCTTATGCTTGTCATGCGAAAAAAAACCCATTACTTTAAATTCTTAAAGAGCCTGTAATTCATAGGTTCTACAATCATATTAATAAGCTTGTGCCATATCTTGTACGCTTCTTGTCCCACTACTATCCATACAAGGGGATACATCTTATTGTTGCCATCTATGCTCACAACTACTAGAAGCATGCCTTGTATCTTAATGACAAGTGTCAACCATCAAACCGCACAAAACACTCGCATTATTCTTCTAAAAAAACCCCTTAGTACATCGACAAATGAAGACTCCTCTACACTTAAATTGGTCCTTGACATGCCTCGGTCTTGATTACACATGAGGATCTTAAGTTGGCATCAAAAAGTTCTTGGCAGTAGCTCATAAGCAACCAAAATTGCTCCTCCTCCTTCCATGTGATCATTTCTATTGGTGTTGCCCCGACCATTGCCCTTGATAGCTATAAAACATTCTTGGACTCCATTATTATCTCTCATTAAAGCACCTGGCATGTAGGATTGTTTCTCAACTTATCACAAGATGCGATCACTAGCTATTTAATTGCTTACTTAAGGAACATACAAAGCTCAATTGCATGTATGTACAAGTTTAAAGGTTTTGACTTGTATTGCGCACCTCTTCTCCACTTTGGAAGCATAAGCCTTCAGGACACACTATTCTCAAATTATTTGGTTCATTCTTAATTGACCTTTCCCATCTCCTATTTTTTACGACATAGTTCTTAACAGACCTTTTAAATTTCTTAGCATTACCAAAAAAACATCCCTAACTTGAAGACAAAATTCCTCGTATCTACTTCAGCATTGAACTTGGGATGTGCGTACCTATTTTGGTTATACTCACTACCGTCTCCAACATCTCAATTTCCCTCTATTGAACCGTCACTATTGGCACCTCATTTCTTGAATTTCTTCTATATAAGTCATTCATATTAATAAAGGCAAACTTATCTTCTTTAGCACCCTCAATATCTCTACTATCAAACGTATCTCAAATGTATGTTGTGTGCCCAAATCACCCATATTGATACATCACTTGACCATCGAATCACTTTCATTGTATCGCGAAATATCATTTTCCGACGTGCATTGATTTATTTTGGGATCCAAAAAGTCCTAAACATAATTTTGCAAATGTTCACTTTTTTGCCAATTAAGTCCATTACGTTAATTTTGATTAGAAATCGCTAATGTGGATGCCGGTCATGCCACGTAGTAAGGCGCCGACGTGAACAATTTTTAATAATATTAAAAAAAAAATTTAATTTTTTTAATTTTTTTTTTTTTTCTTTTATCTTTTATCTTTTATTCTCTTTTCCTTCTTTTGTTTCCTTTTTTTCCCTCCGACGATGTTCGGTGGACGTTGGTGAGGACAGCGTTCACCTGGGCTAGGGCGAGGGCGAGGGTCCCTCGCTTGCAGAACATCTCGAAAAGAACAAGATCAGAAGATTTGAACTTTGAAGCCATTGCCAACTCCCTGAACAAGTGGATCGTCATCTTCGTTCTCTTCGTCTCCTTCCTCGTCTCGCTCAGGAATCGCAAGGGCTCAAGTGCAGATCAGCATGGACGGCCCTTCACCCTCCATTTTTCTCTGGATTCCCTCTCGCCCGTCCTGCTTCAGAGGAACGATGATGGGGTCATCGACCAAGAAGACCCCGCGCTCGGGCTCCAGGACGACTTCTACCGCCACACGTGCCCTGCTGCTGAAGAAATCGTGAGGTCATCCCTGTCCAGAATCTACTCCCCAACACCCCGAAGTTGCCCCCACGCTTCTCCGTCTCCTCTTCCACGATTGCTTCATCAGGGGTTGTGA
This sequence comes from Eucalyptus tenuipes, assembly GCA_014182365.1. Taxonomy (NCBI): domain Eukaryota; kingdom Viridiplantae; phylum Streptophyta; class Magnoliopsida; order Myrtales; family Myrtaceae; genus Eucalyptus; species Eucalyptus tenuipes. Next base: position 12,514,227 of record CM024543.1, read on the forward strand.
TGCTTCAGTTCTCATGGACGGTAGCCATGGAAACCGAAGCCCCCCGTGGGGCGGGCCGGCCCTGGCCCCCACTCGATGTGGCGGGGCAGCCCTTGCCAGCCCGGCCCGGGCTTCCCTCATCAATGGCCAGCCGAGGAAAAAAAAAAAAGGAAAAAGAAAGCAGAAATGGAAAAACAAAAGAAAATGAATAAAAAAATTCAAAAAATATGAAAATATTATCAATAATTGTCCCGTCGAGTCTAATCGTGTGCCATGTAGAATGGTCATCATTCACATAAAAAATCCTCGGCCAAAATTGACTGAATGAACTCAAGTGGGCAAAAAGAAAAAAGATTTAAAACTCAATTGATAAAATTGAAAAGTTTATGCTTAGATCAGTAAAAATGCAATAAATTTAAGATTTTTTAAATAATTTTCTTGATTTATTTTCTGTTTGGTTTGCATGTGCACGGCATGGAGACATATAATAGATGGCTGTCCCCACTTAAAAGAACTAACGAGGCACCGTCCCTAACTTGATCTCCAAGTTTAGGCTACGGTACGCTTTTTCTTTTTCTTTGTGCATCGACCTCAACACGACACGACCGTCGCTAATCAACTGTCGAATGTCAAATGTTTTCTTGTGGATTGGGTTGTATCGGAGTGGTTAAGGTAGAAAAAGTCTGGATGACTATGATCCATTGGGACCTCAAGAAGCCCATTATCCCTTTACCATCGAAGGGGTCCATCTCATTGACCAACCTTGATGTTGACCTAACCTTTTGATGTTGATATGGTGAATCATCTGTCGTTCAATTCGAGAAACCTCTTGACAATGTTATCCTCTTATGCCTACAACCCGTGAGAGTTTACTATTGTCCTTACCAATTAGTGCAGATTTATATAGTTAATTCCTAGATTTTTTTTTTTTTTTTTTTAAGGAAGAAGGTTTGGTAAAAGTCCTCAAACTTGTATATTTAAGAAGAGAATGGACCTAAGTATGTCCTTAAATTGTTTCATCTGAACTCTGAGACATAAAATTCAGGGGGGATTCTCGTTAAGCGGAGAAGACAAAGACTCACTAAGGAACATAGGGGCCGTGGGGGGATGGTAGACTCCCCATCTTTCTCCTCAAAGAAAGGTTACCACTAGGTAGACATGTATAGTAGCTTTCCATGCCTAGAGTGAGGTGGTGGAACTCGTAAGAATTCCTCCAAAGTCGACCTGTGCTTCACAGAGTGTCTTTCAACTAACTTGTTGGCCCAGTACCCTTGATTGAAAGACATTGTGCAAAAAAAGTTTTTGTAAAAGTCCTCAATCCTATATATTTAAGGGGAGAAAGCAGAGGTCCTAAATCTTGTGTACTTTATGAAATTCTTAACTTCTCAGCATTATAATCCGGTGCTAAACATTCTTTAGAAAGTGCAATAAAGTCCATTTAGTAAATAGTACCATCTTTGGCAATGTGTTCATTACAAGATACATGGTTTATGTAAACTTCTATGTAAATTTGGCATCTCTCAAGTTATCTGTTCTCAATTCGATCCTTTTCCTCAATTCTTACTTATCAACCCGCTGGTTTTGCCCTCTTGTTCATAAATTTGCGCGTTGAGAACTAAATCAACAATGTTCTTGTTGGAGGTGGGACAAAAAGAAGAATCGGGGGATTGAAACTTATAGCCAGCAAATCAATAATATCTCAAATGACCATTGAAATCATCACCATAGCCTAATACTTTGCACCTAAATCTGAATCTCTGGTTCCTTAAAACACACCACAATGTCACCTCCTTACTTATTCCTCACAAAACCATAGTTCTTCAACCTCAGCCATATGTCCTCAATTCTTCTATCAAAGCCCCCAAATCATTGTATGAAGAACCCCCTTCTTCAACTGCCCTTCTGGCCATAACCCCAAAGCTCCTTGCTCTGCCTCTCATCTCCCCTGACCTTTCCCCCACCATTATCTCCTTCACCGCCCTCTCGACCGCCTCCTTCCTCACGAAATCCCCCACTAACCTTGCCCACCGCCGGGCCCCGACTCCGACCCCGATTCTCAGGACCTCGGTCACCAGCTTCTCATTGTAAAACTGCTCCGCGAAGATGGGCCACGTCACCATCGGGAGCCCCGCGCTGATCCCCTCGAGCACCGAGTTCCACCCGCAGTGCGTCACGAAGCCCCCGACGCTCCGGTGATCGAGGATCAGGACTTGCGGTGCCCATCCCCGAATGATCAGCCCTCTGCCTTGGACCCTCTTTTCGAACCCTTCGGGCAGCCAATCGTCCTGCCCTTCGCGCTCATTTCTTCTCTCTTCTTTTCTGTCTCTGCTCACAACCCAGACGAAGTCCTGGCCAGAGGCCTCCAATCCCGTGGCGATCTCTCGCAATTGCGCATCCGAGAACTTGGACGTTGTGCCGAAGCAGACGTAGACGACCGAGCTGGGCTCTCTCGAGTCGAGCCACTTGAGGCACTCGTGCCCGTCGCTAGATGCTCCCTTCCCTCCTCTCTGGGCCTTCTCCTGCAAGTTCCTATTGCACAACGAAACAGGTCCTATGTGCCAAGCTCTCTTGCCGAGAGCATTCCTGTAGTGATCCACATAACTCGGCTCAAGCTCATAGAAGCTGTTCACTATCATCCCAAAACATCGATCGGCAGCTTGATGAGATCTCTTCAGCAACCTGGTGAAATCAGTCTCGACGCTGATCTTCAGCTCATCCGGGAGCTGAGACCTCGTCATCATGATCTCGTCTGGCAGACCGGGCAAGCGAAACAGCTCGTCGTCAGACGAGACCTTCTCGTGAGGCCTGTGCCTCTTCACGCTCCCGGCCGCACACGTGGAGAAGAAGCTCGTCCCGTGGAAGGCCAGCCTTGGGATGCCATGCCCGGCCGCAATGTCGTTCGCAAAGGGAAAGAATATGTTGGCGACAAGCACATCAGGGGCCAATTCGTGGACGAAAGCTTCCAGGGGCCGAGACAGCATCGAGATGGCCCTGAAGAACTTCAGCTGGATGTCCTGCGTGGTGACCATGTCGAAGTTCTCGAGGCCTTCTGGGAGACCGACTTCTCGGGTCGGGAACTCGATGGTTCGGATGTCGATGCACGATCCCGCGTCAATCTGTAAAGAATTCTGGAAGACTGGTGCGTTTTGGGGGTGGTGATTATGGTTGCTCTGGCTCCCCTGGCCATGAAGAGCCTGGCCATGTCCAAGGTCGGCAACATGTGGCCGGGAGCCATTAGAGGGAAGAACAGGACATGGACTCGATCGGATTCCTGTTCCATGGCGAAGATGACGAAGAAGATGAAGAGAAAGAGGAAGAGGTTATGGAGGTTCAAGAAAGTGCCGAGTGATGGTAGGAAGGAGAGATTGGGAATCTTGTAATGTGCTTTGTGCTCTTCTAAGATTCTTATTTTAAGGACTGGCGACTTCAAGGTTGTCGGGGGCCAGCTAGTGTGCCGTATTTGGAACTCTAATAAGTATCCACATCACTTAGTATTTGTGTACCTAGTATTTGTGTAGTTTTCCAGTGTACAGAATGGTACTTTGGTCGTGTCTCTATCTCCATCTCCATCTTGAAGATGATGACTTTATCAGCAGACTCTACTTTCATATGCTGGCCTTCTTCCTTTGGTACTATGATGTTTCGTTCTCGGAATTTGGAGGTTGATCGAGAAATCACTCCTGATTTGCAATCGTTTATGGCCTTTTATCTCCTTAAATTTGTAGTTTGTGCATTTTGCAACCTTGAAAAACTTTGCATATTCTTCACTTGACTCACAAGACATTTTATGTGCTTGAGTGAGAGTATACTCCCGAAGTAGGCAATAATTTCTCTTGACTAGCTCCATGGAATCACAACACAATCATGGAAGGCCTTTTTTTTTTTTTTGGTTGGGAGGGGTTGGTTAAGTAAAGTGGCGATGAGAGAAGAAAGAGGTGAAAGTGGGGCTTATCGGTAGTAGCTCACTCAAGCACATAAAATGCGTTAATAGAGTCCAGTACGTCGATTCCAAAAGGGCTAAACACGCGAAGTAAGTTTCTTTTTAGTGACAAGAGATGTAGTGTCGATAGAAAATTTATTGATTAGTATAAAAAGGAGATAACCTAGCCCAGGTTTCGTTCAGTAAAGGACCATCAGCCACCCATGAAGCATGAATCTGTCTGTCTTGGGAGATAATACGCGTGGGACTACAGAACTGCAAATCCACTGGCTATTGAGGAACTAACAAGAACAGAAGTTCGAGTTCAAAGGATGAGGAGATGCGAACAACCCAAGATTTCATTGTTCAATACTCATGTAATTAGATCAAATTCTTTACATATTAGACAACCAGTGCCATCCGATTGAGTCCTTGAAAAAATATATTTTCATGTTTCTGTTGGGTTGCGATTCACAATCGATCACTATCACCATTTCATCATGAAAATGTCCACACAGGAGTCATTCCAATTTTGAGAAAGCACGTCCAGTGACTATTTAGGAACTAATTGGCTATCGATTTTTATCGAACACTACATACCACGTTTGGTAGGTGACAAGGACACTCTCATTTGTCAAATTCAGTTTAGATGAGATAAGCTAGCTATTATGGCTTGGTGTTTTACCTTTTTAATTGATACACTGGTGAGTAATTACATCTGAGGCTTGTTGCTTTTGCATAAAGTAAAACGATGAACCCAAATACTAATGAGAAAAAAAGTTCAAGTTCAAAGGATGAGGAAGCACGAACAACCCAAGATTTCATTGTCCGCTACTTATGCAATTAGATCAAATTCTTTACATATCAGACAACCTGAGTGACATCCGATTGAATCTCTTAAAAGACATGTATTTTTGTGTTTTCATTGGGTTACCATTCGTAATCGATCACTTTCGCCATTTCATCATAGAAATGTCCGCACAAAAGTCATTCCAATCTTGAGAAAGCACAATACTAAACTTCCAAATGTCAAAATTCAAAGTGGATGGTTGAAATGGAGTTGTCATGTATTAAAAGCTGGAAGCCTCCTCCTCCGCCCCCACCCCACTAATGCATCCTTAATTCACTTGGGCAATTGGAAAGTACAACAACGTTATTCGCCAATCGGCATTCCTCGGTGGGGATCTTCCGGGGGTGGTTGGGAAGTCGGTGCCACAAGAATAACTTTGCTCTTTTTCCTTTTTATCTTCCAAGAATTGGATTAATTCTAAACGCACGGCCTGAGAAAAAGTTTCCTCATTGCACAACACATGTTAATTGTTATTGATCTAGACAGTTGGTCAATCTCTCGTATCATAATTACTCATATTGATGTAGACCTAATCATAGACCATGCAATCCATCGAGGCTCGGACCAAGTTGCAAGGTCCCAAAAGCTTTTTAAGTATGGTTGGGCTAAGACATTCAGTAAGAAAGTGCAGTGTGACTCGAAGATTTGTACGAAATTTTTTACGTTAATTGTTAAAAACACCTAGATTCTTTGCGGCAGTTGTGCAAAAGCCCTAGGACTCTGGAAAGTTAGAGATGACCCCTCCTCAACTCGACTTGGAGACCACTGACAGTTGCAGCTGAACCTTAAAAGGTGACAGGTTACATCCTCTTGCGAGAATTTTGATGTTTGCTGTAGTTTCTAGGTTTTCCATCTACATAATAGTTACGTGTCATATGAAAATGGATTAACTCAATATTTTTTTACCATATTGATATTTGCTGAATTTTCTTAACTTCATTGTCCATGGATTCTCTCATTAATATTTTTTTTTTAAAACTTTGTTAGCCATGTAACAAAAGTGTTTTTCTTTTAATAAAATGAAAAGGTCTGTGTTCAGTTAACATTTGACGGCTATACAGACACAAAAAACTTAGCAATGGCAACAACAAAAGTAAAGTTCAGATAGTAAAACATGTTACTTTATAAAGTGTGGGGGTTATTATTGTGCAAAGATGCTAAACTTGAGGAGGGTAATTTGTAACTTTTCAATGTTTGGAGGCTATTCTGCAACAATTCCAAAGTTCAGGGGTTTTGATCAATTATACCAAAAACTTATGATGGCATTCAGGCAAAATTTAGGTCTGGGCCCACCCAACGGTGCCTTTATGTTAACGGTGATCAATGTGAGTTAACCAATAATCAACATCCGTGATTACTAGTTTTATTTTAAAAGAAACTCTCCAAATATCATTTATGATTTTACCTATCAAAATCTGAAAATTTTGAAAGGTTTCTAATGTTTTGTGATCAGATTATATAAAAGTCAAAATGTGAGTTCCGTAAGATTAAAAAAAAATCAAAAGTTAAAAGTAGAATTCACTCCAATCAGTCTTCTCGTGGCACGTGTTCTTGAATTCTTTTACATATTGTATGGTAGGTGGAGAATCGAGAGATATCTTCTTCTTTCGATCCCTTTCTTTTCGTTCCGCTTTATGCTTATGAATGAAGAGGGATAAGAATGGTCCGACCTACTAGGGTATCTGACCCTACCCAGATTTGTAAATTGGCATTTAGGGTCATGGGATGGGCTTACTGTACCATCCACATGCCGTGTAAGATTTGGAACGAGTTTAGAATTTGTCTTACCGCTACCCTCAAAATAGGGAGAGATCTTTTGCTAGAAAAGATTTCCTTTTTCGAAGAATGTAAGGTCACTTAAGTAATTTCATATACTTGAAACTAGATTCACTTGTACTTATTTACTTTCTTTTACAAAGCCCACGATTGTTTCCCTTTTCAAGATCGTTAAAATTGAGGAAGCCGGCTTTTAGAGCAAACTTCTGTCGAAGACTTCTCTTCCTTGTGCTGCTTGTCCAATATTAACTCCAAGGGTGCAATTGCAGTTGAACTTTCACATTCAGGCTCACGTTTTCTGTCTCATTAGCGTGAAGTAGAGGCATCTGCGAATTTGGCAATCAGGTATCTGCATCATGTGAAATCTACAGCAGTCTGAAACGAGGAGCAATCATATTCCGAATCGGCGAAAGTGAGTGTTGACCATACCACCAAGAATGCATTAATTCGTGCATTATTGCTCGATTTTTTGGTATTTGTTAGGATCTGCTTATCTAAGCAATCGTTGGACTAAGTGAGTATTGCTTACTGGCGATAATTTTGGCCTTTGGGACTGCGGGCAATCGTGCTTTCGCTGTGTATCATCACCATGCCTAAGCCCAAATTTCGATCCGTCAATGTTCCTCGAGAGTATATGACCGTTGTATTAGCTTATTACTTATTCTTTGGAGGAGCACAAAGCGCGATACGAGTCTTCTCGGTCAAGCATTCAACTTCGGTCACGTTTCTCATTTCCGAGGCCTCGTTAGCTCACGACCCTGCTTGGTTCTCTAGAGTCCGCTGCCGATGAGACGAACATTGCATATCATGCTACATGGAGTTGGCCAATCATGTCTTGCTTTGATTTCTGGCACAACTCCATCGATTAACGAGCCAGGCCGAGCGTGATACGGTAGTAGTGGACCGGCCTAGGTACTATGCACTACAATGCACTGCACGGTACTATCGCAAGTAAGCCTTACACGACACAGTTATTTGCCACCAGCACAACATGTCAATGATCAATGTCAACTTAGTAAGTTTGTACAGCTTCACATTGAAGTCCGACGATTAAAAAAAACTCCCAATTCCTATTAAGAATAACATGGTACCCAAAAAAAAAAAAAAAACTAGAATTGTGACAAAGCGAAGTCTAGGGACGAAGAATGTTATTATCTTTTCTTTCTTTTTCTTTCTTTGGGCAGCATATTTATTGTTAAGAAATTTGTGAGAGTTACAATGAATTCTGATCCCATGTGTAGCTCTTTCAGCTAAATTTTTGTTTGGTTACTTTAAGTCAGCTTTAGGAGTCGAATGATGGTTACCTAATGGTTATTGAACATCTCACCTCATTGGACTTCGAACCACCAATATAGTCTTACTTATCCACTGTTCGTTAGCTAATTTAATTGTTGAGGAAAAATTATCAAAAATTGAATTTTAATATTGTTAATTGACCAAAAAATTAGTTTTATTTTTTTTATATTTTTAAAAAATGAATTTTAAATTATTTGTATTTTTAAAAAATTCAAATTTTTATTACTTATTAAATTTTTCTTTCTATTTATTTTCCTTCATCCTTCCTCCTCCTTCTTCCTCCTCCTTCCTCCACCACCGCCTCCTTCCTCCTCCTTCTTCCTCCTCCTTCCTCCGCCGCTGCATACCTGACGATGGCCGGTTGCTTGGCAGCCAACCAAGACCCAATCGCCAGATCCGGCAAGCTTGAGGCTCGGCCAATCTCGCCCGAGCTCGCCGAGTTTCACCGAGCTCGCTGAATCGGGAACCCGAGCTCCACCGCTAGATCCGGCGAGCTCGCGGCTCGCGCCGGATCCCGGCGAACCTCCGGTGAGCTTGGGCGAGGCCCGAGCCCCACCGGCTCGTCGAATCTAGCAAGCCGTGAGCTCCGCCCTAGGCTGGCGAGAGCTCCACCTCGCTCGATCTGGTGAGGCCCAAGCTCGGCTTCGCCAGATAGGGTTAGGCGGAGCCTCACCGGCCTGCGACGAGGCTCGAGCAAGTTTGCGGCTGGTCGCCGGCCATCAAGGTGTCCGATGATCGGCCAAGGCCAAAGAAGAAGATGAAAAGGAAAGAAAGAAAAGAAAAAAAGAAAAGGAAAAAAAAATTAAAAACTCGATTTTTTAAAACAAAAGAAAAAAAGAAAAAGAAAGCATAAAAATAAAACGAAAATGTATTGATAAAAAGAAGCAAGATGTGAGAAGTTATGGAAAATGTTGTTTTTTCCAATTGTGGAAAATATTTTCTTTGACTAGTTCATTTTCCGTGAAACGAACGTTGGAAAATCTGGAAAACGTTTTTCCGGAAGTCATTTTCCGCGAAACAAACGGACCCTTAAAGATTCAAAATTTTACTTTGAAAGCAAATAAAGGTCAAGTTTATTTCATAAACATAAGATACAAGATGATTTCTGGCATAGTAGCCCAAAGAGAGAAAGGATTTTGATGTGGAGAATCGAATGTATGTCGTGTGCCCAAATCACCCATATTGATGCATTTCTTAATCGTCGAATCACTTTCATAGTATTGTGAAATATCATTTTCCGACGTGCATTGATTTATTTTGGGATCCAAAAGTTTTTAAAATATTGTACTTTGATCAATTCATAAATCTTTTTACTTTTACAAATTGAGTCCTAAAATGTTTCCACTTTTTGTTAATTGAGTCCATTTAGTTAATTTTGGCTGAAATCGCTAATGTGATACCACGTAGGATAGTCAATCCGACATTGATAATTTTTAATAGTATTTTAATATTTTTCAATTTATTATTTATTTTATTATTTATTGTCTTTTTTTTTTTCTGTTTTTTTTTTCTTCTTTTGTTTCCCATTTTCCGTTGGTTCATGTTCGGCGGAGGTGACCGGCCTTGGGCGAGGACAGCCTTCACCTGGGCGAGGGCGAGGGTCCCTCGCTTGCAGAACATCTCCAAAAGAAAACAAGATCAAAGGTTTGAAGCCATTGCCAACTCCCTGACCAAGTGGATCGTCATCTTCGTTCTCTTCGTCTCCTTCCTCGCCTCGCTCAGGAATCGCAAGGGCTCGAGTGCAGATCAGCATGGACGGACGGCCCTTCACCCTCCATTTTGCTCTGGATTCCCTCTCCCCCGCCTTGCTTCAGAGGAATGATGATGGCGTCATCGACCGAGAAGACCCCGCGCTCGGGCTCCAGTACGACTTCTACCGCCACACGTGCCCTGCTACTAAAGAAATCGTGAGGTCATCCATGTCCAGAGTCTACTCCCAACATCCCGAAGTTGGCCCGCGCTTCTCCATCTCCTCTTCCACGATTGCTTCATCTGGGGTTGCGATGCTTCAGTTCTCAACTTCTCATGAACGGTAGCCATGGAAGCCGAAGCCCTCGGTGGGGCGGGCCGGCCCTGGCCCCCACTCAATGTGGCGGGGCAGCCCTCACCAGCCCGGCCCGGGCTTCCCTCATCAATGGCCGGCCAAGGAAAAAAAGCAGAAATGGAAAAACAAAAGAAAAGGAATAAATAAATAACTTTAAAAATATGAAAATATTATCAAAAATTGTCCTTATCAGCACCAATCGTGTTCCATGTAGAACGGTAAGCATTCCCATAAAAAAAAATTCAGTCAAAATTGACCGGATAGACTCAAATGGGCAAAAAGTAAAAAGGTTTAAAACTCAATTGATAAAATTAAAAATTTTATAACTTGATCAATAAAAATACAATAAGTTTAAGATTTTTTGGACAATTTTCTTGATTTATTTTTTGTTTGATTTGCGTGTGCACAGCATGGAGACATATAATAGATGGCTGTCCCCACTTAAAAGAACTAACGAGGCACCGTCCCTAACTTGATCTCCAAGTTTGGGCTACGGTACGCTTTTTCTTTTTCTTTGTGCATCGACCTCAACACAACACGACCGTCGCTAATAAACTGTCGAATGTCAAATGTTTTCTTGTGGATTGGGTTGTATCGGAGTTGTTAAGGTAGAAAAAGTCTGGATGACTATGATCCATTGGGACCCCAAGAAGCCCATTATCCCTTCACCATCGAAGGGGTCCATCTCATTGACCAACCTTGATGTTGACCTAACCTTTTGATGTTGATATGGTGAATCATCTGTCGTTCAATTCGAGAATTCTCTTGACAATGTTATCCTCTTATGGCTACAACCCGTGAGAGTTTACTATTGTCCTTACCAATTAGTGCAGATTTATATAGTTAATTCCTAGATTTTTTTTTTTTTTTAAGGAAGAAGGTTTGGTAAAAGTCCTCAAACTTGTATATTTAAGAAGAGAATGGACCTAAGTATGTCCTTAAATTGTTTCATCTGAACTCTGAGACATAAAATTCGGGGGGGATTCTCGTTTAAGCGAAGAAGACAAAGATTCACTAAGGAACATAGGGGCCGTGGGGGGATGGTAGACTCCCCATCTTTCTCCTCAAAGAAGAACCATCAATGATTGGTGAACCCGCCGATCCATTTGCAACTCCTTTGGAAATATTACCCGAATGGTATTTCTTTCCCGTATTTCAAATACTTCGTACGTAAGAATTCCTACAAAGTCGACCTGTGCTTCACAGAGTGTCTTTCAACTAACTTGTTGGCCCAGTACCCTTGATTGAAAGACATTGTGCAAAAAAAGTTTTTGTAAAAGTCCTCAATCCTATATATTTAAGGGGAGAAAGCAGAGGTCCTAATTCTTGTGTACTTTATGAAATTCTTAACTTCTCAGCATTATAATCGGGTGCTAAACATTCTTTAGAAAGTGCAATAAAGTCCATTTAGTAAACAGTACCATCTTTGGCAATGTGTTCATTACAAGATACATGGTCTATGCAAACTTCTATGTGAATTTGGCATCTCTCAAGTTATCTGTTCTTGATTCGATCCTTTTCCTCAATTCTTACCAATCAACCCGCTGATTTTGCCCTCTTGTTCAAAAATTTGTGCCTTGAGAACTAAATCAACCATGTTCTTGTTGGAGGGGGCACAAAAAGAAGAATCGGGGAATTGAAACTTATAGCCAGCAAATCAATAATATCTAAAATACCCATTGAAATTGTCACCACAGCCTAATACTTTGCACCTAAATCTGAATCTCTGGTTCCTTAAAACACACCACAATGTCACCCCCTTACTTATTCCTCACAAAACCATAGTCCTTCAACCTGAGCCATATGTCCTCAATTCTTCTATCAAAGCCCCCAAATCATTGTATGAAGAACCCCCTTCTTCAACTGCCCTTTTGGCCATAACCCCAAAGCTCCTTGCCCTGCCTCTCATCTCCCCTGCCCTCTCCCCCACCATTATCTCCTTCACCGCCCGCTCGACGGCCTCCTTCCTAACGAAATCCCCCACTAACCTTGCCCACCGCCGGGCCCCGACCCCGACCCCGATTCTCAGGACCTCGGTCACCAGCTTCTCGTTGTAGAACTGCTCCGCGAAGATGGGCCACGTCACCATCGGAAGCCCCGCGCTGATCCCCTCGAGCACCGAGTTCCACCCGCAGTGCGTCACGAAGCCCCCGACGCTCCGGTGGTCGAGGATCAGGACTTGCGGTGCCCATCCCCGAATGATCAGCCCTCTGCCTTGGACCCTCTTTTCGAACCCTTCGGGCAGCCAATCGTCCTGCCCTTCGCGCTCATTTCTTCTCTCTTCTTTTCTGTCTCTGCTCACAACCCAGACGAAGTCCTGGCCAGAGGCCTCCAATCCCGTGGCGATCTCTCGCAATTGCGCATCCGAGAACTTGGACGTTGTGCCGAAGCAGACGTAGACGACCGAGCTGGGCTCTCTTGAGTCGAGCCAATTGAGGCATTCGTGCCCGTCAATAGATGCTCCCTTCCCTCCTCTCTGGGCCTTCTCCTGCAAGTTCCTATTGCACAACGAAACAGGTCCTATGTGCCAAGCTCTCTTGCCGAGAGCACTCCTGTAGTGATCCACATAACTCGGCTCAAGCTCATAGAAGCTGTTCACTATCATCCCGAAACATCGACCCGCAGCTTGATGAGATCTCTTCAGCAACCTGGTGAAATCAGTCTCGACGCTGATCTTCAGCTCATCCGGGAGCTGAGACCTCGTCATCATGATCTCGTCCGGCAGACCGGGCAAGCGAAACAGCTCGTCGTCAGACGAGACCTTCTCGTGAGGCCTGTGCCTCTGCACGCTCTCGGCCGCGCACATGGAGAAGAAGCTCGTCCCGTGGAAGGCCAGCCTCGGGATGCCATGCGCAGCCGCGATGTCGTTCGCGAAGGGAAAGAATATGTCGGCGACCAGCGCGTTGGGGGCCAATTCCTCTACGAGAGCTTCCAGGGGCCGAGACAGCATCGGGATGGCCCTGAAGAACTTCAGCTGGATGTCCTGCGTGGTGACCATGTCGAGGTTCTCGAGGCCTTCTGGGAGACCGACTTCTCGGGTCGGGAACTCGATGGTTCGGAGGTCGATGTGCGATCCGGCGTCGATCTGTAAAGAATTCTGGAAGACAGGTGCGTTGTGTGGGGTGGTGATTATGGTGGCTCTGGCTCCCCTGGCCGTGAAGAGCCTGGCCATGTCCAGGGTCGGCAACATGTGGCCGTGAGCCATTAGAGGGAAGAACAGGACATGGACTCCTCGATCGGATTCCGGTTCCATGGTGAAGACGAAGAAGAAGATGAAGAGGAGGAGGAGGAGGTTATGGAGGTTCAAGAAAGTGCCGAGTGATGGTAGGAAGGAGAGATTGGGAATCCTGTCATGTGCTTTGTGCTCTTTTAAGATTCTTATTTTAAGGGACTGGCTACTTCGAGGTCGTCGTCGGGGACCACTTAGTGTGCCGTGTTTGGAACTCTACTGAGTATCCACATGGCTTGGTATTTGCGTAGTTTCCTGTGCACCGAATGGAACTTTTTTTTTTTTTTTATCACCGAATGGTACTTGTCTCTTATCTCTCTATCTTGAAGATGATGACTTATCGGTAGACTCTACTTTCATATGCTGGCTGGCCTTCCCTTTGGTACAATGATGTTTCGATCTCAGGATTTGGAGTTTGGTTGAGAAATCACTCCTGATTTGCAATCGTTTATGGCCTTTTATCTCCTTAAATTTGTAATTTGTGCATTTCACAGCTTTGAAAAACTTTGCATATTCCTCATTTGACTAGCAAGATGTTATTCGGTGCGCTTGAAGCGTGAACGGTGCGTATCTCCCTCAAATGAAACCCGCGTGTACGTGTGAAAGGATAGGGTATATTCCCAAAGTAGGCAATAATTCCTCTTGACTAACCGCAAGGAATTACAATACAATCGTGGAAGACGAGTTTTTTTTTTCTTATTTTTAGGGGGTAAAGTGGCGATGAGAGAAGACAAAGGCAATAGCTCACTCAAGCACATAGTATGCGTTAATAGAGTCTAGCACGCCAATTCCAAAAGGGCTAAAAGCGTGAAGTAAGTTTCTTTTTAGTGAAAAGAGACAGGAGTGATAATGGAAAATTTATCGGTTAATATAAAAAGGAGATAACCTAGCCTGAGTTTCATTCAGCAAAGGACCATGAGCAATCCATGAAGCATGAATCTGTCTATCTCGGGAGATAATACGTGCGGGAGTAGAGAAATTCAAATCCAATGACTATAAGGAACTAATTGGCTACCAATTAATGTCAAACACTATATACCACGTTCATTAAGTGACAAGGACAGTCTCATTTTTCAAGTAAATTTAGAGGAGTTGAGCAAAGCTATTATGGCTTGGTGTGTTTAGCTTTTTAATTTAATGCACCGGTGAGTAATTACATCCGAGGCTTGTTGCTTTTGCATAAAGCTATACATATGGTTCAAGATTATGACTAAATCCAAAACGATGAACTCAAATACTAACAAGAAAAGAAGTTCAAGTTCAAAGGACGTGGATAACATGGACAACCCAATATTTTATAGTTTAATACTCATGTAATTCAATCGAATTCTTTACATGTCATAACCCAAGTGACATCATATTCAGTTCATATGAAAAAGCTCATATTTTTTGTGTATTTATTGGGTTGCAGTTTGCAATCCATCCCTTTCACCATTTCATCATGGAAAGTCCACACAAAAGTCATTCCAATTTTGAGGAAGCACAATAGTAAAACTCCAATTTTCAGAAAATTTTCTGTCAAAATTCAAAGTGAATGGTTGAAATGGAGTTGTCAAGTATTAAAAAGCTGGTAGCCTCCTTCACCCCCACCATTAATGCATCCTCAATTCACTTCGGCAATTGGAAAGTACAACTACATTATACGCCAATCGGCAAGGGGGTGGTTGGGAAGTTGGCGCCACAAGAATAACTTGCTCTTTTTCCTTTCTTCCTACCAAGAATTAAATTAGTTCCAAATGCACGGCGCGGGAACAAATAATCTTTTTGCACACCACATATTCATTGTCATGGCATGTGCATTCCGTTGAGGCTCGGACCGAATTGCAAGATCCTGAAGGCCTTTCGGGTAGGGTTGGGCGAAGAAATTTTGGTGAGAATGTGCGGTTTGACTCGAAGATTTGGACAAAAAATTTAAGGTTAACTTTTAAAACACCTTAAGCACCTTGCGGCAGTTGTACAAAAGCCCTAGGACTTTGGAAAGTTAGAGATAACCCCTCCTCAACTTTAAGAATTTCACAGTTGCATCTGAACTTTGAAAAGTGACAGATTAAATCCTCTCACGAGAACTTTGGTTTCTACTGTAGTTTCCAGTTTCTGTGTCTGCATAGTAGTTACGTGTCATATGAAAATGGATTAACTCAATTCTTTTTACCAAAGTGATCTTTGCCGAATTTTCTTAACTCCATTATTGTCCATGCATTCTCTCTATTTTTCTTTTTCTTTTTGGCTTCATTAGCCATGTGACAAAAGTGTTTTTTTTTTTAATAAAATGAAATGGTCCATATTCTATTAACGTTTGACGGTCATGCAGACACAAAAAACCTAGGAGAAA
Source organism: Eucalyptus tenuipes (assembly GCA_014182365.1). Classification (NCBI taxonomy): domain Eukaryota; kingdom Viridiplantae; phylum Streptophyta; class Magnoliopsida; order Myrtales; family Myrtaceae; genus Eucalyptus; species Eucalyptus tenuipes. Next base: position 12,529,652 of record CM024543.1, read on the forward strand.
AGTACAAAAAAAGTCATAAACCTATTACATGGATACTAATTCAGTCCTAAACCTTTCAATTGGACTAATTGAATCTTGAATCTCTTCACATTTATACTAGTTTAATACATCTGGTCAATTTAGGTTAGAAATTATTAACATGGGTATTGGTACTACCAGACCGACGTGGATAAATTTTATAATTTTATAATTTCATTATTTTTTTATTTTTTCATATTTTTTTTATTTTCTTTTTACCCCTTGGTCGGCAAGGTCACTAGCCGACCATCGGCAGCTAGAGGCTAGTTTGGGCAAGGGCCCCCATGCCCTCGCTGACTAGTCATGAGGGCGTTAGCCCCCACCTAAATTCAGGCAAGAGCTGAAACCCTTACTTGTTGGCCAACAAGGGCCTCTGCGTCCTCCCCCCAACCAGGTGAGGGCATCGCGACCCTTGCCTACCACAAAGCGAGGGCCTCTGTGCCTTTGTTGGCAATTGGCGAGGGCGCAAAGGCCCTCACTCATGGGGAGCGAGGGTCGCAACACCTTGGGCGAGGCCGTCATGGCCCTCGCCTAAATTTGGGCAAGAGCATTGCGGCAATCACCGCCATGAGCGAGGGCTACTACGCCCTCACCTATGGCCAACGAGGGCACTAAGGCCGACCCCGGCCAATAAGAAAGAGTTTCGATTCTCGCTTGGATTTGGGCAGGGGCTGACGCACTTGCCTATGGCCTACGAGGGCGCGGTAGTCCTCGCTAGTGGTCGGTGAGGGCACGGGAGCCCTCGCGCAAACCAGCCTCTAGCCAGCAATGGTCACGGTTGACCATCATTGACCAAGGGGTAAAAAGAAGAGGAAAAAAAACCTGAAAATTATTAAAAAATTATAAAACTTGTCCATGTCAGTGCTGATAATTCCATGTAGGACTGTTGGTGTCTACGTCATCAATTTCCGATCTAAATTGGCTAGATGGACTGAATTGGTACCAATGTGAAAATGTTTATAACTTAATTGGTCCAATTAAAAGAATTAGGACTGAAGTGGTATCAATACAATAGATTTATGATTTTTTTGATATTTTTTTCCAAAAACTTAGCGATAGCAACAACAAAAGTAAAGTGCAGATAGGTAAAACATGTTACTTAATAAAAGCGTGGGGGCTATTATTGTGAAAAGATGCTAAACTTAAGGACGGTAATTTGTGACTTTTCAATGCTCAGAGGCTATTGTGCAAATTCGAAAGTTCGGAGGTTTATCCCAAAAACTTATGATAGGCATTTAGGCAAAACGTAGGTCCGGGCCCACCCAAAGGTCCCCTTATTTTAATGGTGATTTATGTGAGTTACGCAATAATCGACATGCGTGATATTACTAGTTTTATTTCAAAAGAAAATCTTGAAATATTATTTAAGATTTTACATATCGATATTTGAAAATTTTGAAAGGTTTCTAGTATTTTGCAATTCAGATTATATAAAAGTCAAAATGTAAGCTCCGTGACATTCACAAAAAAATCAAGTTAAAAGTAGAATTCACAATTCACTCCAACCGGACTTACTATGGCGTATGTTCTTGAACGCTTTTACATCATGCTTGGTGGGTGCAGACCAAAGGGATATCTTTATCTTTGACCCCTTTTCTTCCCTTTTCGATTTATGTTTTTGATGGGGTATTCAACCTTTTTCGTACCTTGGATTGCGTTTGATTCAGCTTTTTCAAAGGCTCTAGTCTTTAAAACTCCTTGAAAAAAACTAAAAGATTTGTAATTAAGTGTTTAGGGTTACCAGATGAGCTAATTTCACCATTTACAAACTAAGTACAATCTAGAATGAGTTTAGAATTTATCTAAATTTGACACTTGAGTTAAGAAGAGTTACTCTGCTAAAATATTATGGGATAAGTGCTTTGCGGAAGTCCTAAAACTTGTCTCGAAAATGCATTTGAGTCCTAAAACTTGCAAAAAGTGCAAATAAGTCTTAAAACTTGTCAAAATGTTTCATTTGAGTCCTAAAATCGACGCCATCAGTTTTATTGACGGAAATGCTGACGTGGCGCCGACGTAGTATTTTAAATGATTTTTATTTTCCAGCTGGTTTTTTAAATAATTTTTTATTTGATTCTTTTAAAAAAATATATTTTAATACTAAAATTCAATTTTTAAAAACTATAAAAAAAGAAAAGAAAAAAAGAAAAGGGCGGGGAGTCGCCGGAGGGGCCGGCGACGGTCGTCGGCCGCCGCCCGACCGGGGTGAGGACCGGCGACCCTCGCCTAGCGCGGGCGAGGGCTCGCCGGCCTCAAGCGAGGGCTGGCGACCCTCACCTAATGCGGGCGAGGGCGCCTAGATCCGGGCACGCCGGCCCTCACGGGGCCGGCGACCATCGCCGCCCGGGTGAGGCCTAGCCGGCCCCTCGCCGGGGCCGGTGGGGCTCGCCAGATCCGGGCCGCACCGCCGCAAATCCGAAGACTCGATGCTCCGCCGCCGTTGTGTCTTCGCTAGAGCCCTCCATCGTCCACGAGCTCGTAGCTCCGCGTGTCTCCGAAGCCCGACAACGACGGCTGCGCCGAACGCCCAATGGCTACACCTCCACCGCCGCTCTGCGCCCTCGCGTCCACCAACGGCTAGCTGCGGCCACTGGTGTCATCCCTCACCCGCAACCAGCTGTAGCTCGCCGCGATACCCCTGCTCGAAGTCCCGACATTGTTTCGCCCTATTCGTTTCTACAAATCCCATGACCCCTTTGCCTCCGCTCTTGCCGTCGTTCACCGCCACCCTCGTAACCCTAGCCGCCGTCGGAGTCTTGCGGCGAAGCGAGGCCGACGATTCCCTCGACAAAGACGTCCCGACACTCGCCGCCCACATCGCCGCCGTCTTTGTGCGGACCGGAGCCGTGAAGCCGACTTGCGCATCTTGCCGTGGACGAAGCCCGTGAAGCCGGCGTGCCCAGATCCGGGGGCGCCCTCACCCCCGTCGGGCGAGGGTCATCGGCCCTTGCCTGGGCCGGCGAGCCCTCACCGGCGCCGGGCGAGGGTCGCGCCCTCGCCCGGTCGGGCGACGGCCGGCGACCGTCGCCGGCCCCTCCGGCCGATGGGCGGTCGACTCCTCCCGCCCTTTTCTTTTCTTTTTTTTTTTTTTAACAGTTTTTTAAAAATTGAATTTTAGTTTTTAAATATAATTTTTTTTAAATTGAATAAAAAATTATTTTAAAAAGCCAGCTGGAAAATAAAAAAATAATTTAAAATGCCACGTCGGCATTTTCCGTCAATAAAACCGACGGCGTCGATTTTAGGACTCAAATGAAACATTTTGACAAGTTATAAGACTTATTTGCACTTTTTGCAAGTTTTAGGACTCAAATACATTTTCGCGACAAGTTTTAGGACTTCCACAAAGCACTTATCCCATAACCTCCTTTAAAGAATATAAGATCACTATTGTAATTTCATACACTCGAAAGTAGATTCACTTGTACTTATTTACATTCTTTTACAAAATCCACGATTGTCTCCCTCTTCACGATCGGTGAAATTGAGGAAGCTGGCTTTTAGGGCAGACTTGCTGTCGAAGACTTCTCTTTCCTTGTGCTCATTGTCCAATATTAACTCCTGAGGTACAGTTGCAGTTGAACTTTCACATCCAAGCTCACGTTTTCTGTCTCATTAGCTTAAAGTAGAGGCATTTGCGCAAAATCATGTGCTGCATCTTGTGAAATCTGCAGCAGTCTGAAACGAAGAGGAATCGTATCCCGAAAGCGAGCATGAACCATACTACCAAGAATGCATCAACTCGTGCATCATTGCTAGATTTTCTGGTATCTGTTAGGATCTGCTCATCTAAGCAGTCATCGGACTAAGTGAGTATTGATTACTGGTTAGAGCGTGGCCTTTGGGATTGCAGACAACCGTGCTTTCACTGTCTATCGTCAGCATGCCTAAGCCCAAATTTCGATCTGTCAATGTTCATCGTCAGAATATGACCATGGTATTAGCTTAGTACTTTACTTTGTGGGTGCACAAAGCGCCGTACGAGTCTTCTCGGTCAAGCATTTGACCTCGGTCACGTTACTCACTTCCGAGGCCTGGTTAGCTTACGATACTGCTTGGTTCTCCAGAGGCCGCGCCTGACGAGAGGACCATTTCGCATCATTCTTCACGGAGTTACTCAATCATGTCTAGCTTTGATTTCTGAGGCAAAAGTAGTCCTAGTTCCTCTTAGATTCTGTCTCGCCGGGAATTGACCTAAGCAGTGAGATAGATTTTCACCAAAGTCTGATCTTTGGTTTTAATTGAATTGGAAAGGAAGTAAATTGCGCAACAAGGATCAAGAAAAACTAAATCTAAAGGAAAAGGAAATACAAGTATAGGAAACTGATAAATTGAAACTGATAAAATACATAAGTTGGGTGCTGATGAGCCTCCACAATTTAACACGGCTTTATATAGTCTACTACAAAGTGTAATTGCCGGTAAATTATTAATAGTCAAATTGATGTGGTTGCAACTGCATCTCCGCAACTTTAGGCTCCATGATGGCACATCGACCTTATCTACAAGCGGTTACAACTTTTCAGTTGTCACTTATTTAACCGCAATCAATATATATATTTATCTTCCATTAGCATTTTCACTTCATCTTCTTTCTCTAGTTCCCCTACATTCGACACATAGCCAAATTTGCTTTGCTAAGTCATAATCGTTGACCAATCGGCATCATATGGCGACGATAGTCAAATTATACTTAATACCAAGCGCTATATTCATGCAAATCAGCATCATGTCGATTAAAAAGACTTGGTCATTTTTTTGGTGTCAACTTCGACATCATAATGGTCCTTAAATGTCTTAACTGAACCCTTTGAACCCACAACAAGAGAAACCCTTACGCACACATCCTGTATCATATGAAGAGCAGAGCAACAAGCATAGTAAAGATGGTGTTTACAGTAACAGCTTTATTCTTCATAAGTTTTCCTTGTCACAGCACACGCCCCTCGCTCCTCAAAGTTACAAGAGCGAATTGGAGTGCCTAACACAAGCTAAGGGCATTCCTATCATGCTTTACAAGATTACTTGCAAAGAATTCCCACACATGAAACCTGTAGGTCAACATACAAAATAGCTATTCACATGTGCAAGGATCTACTTCTTTGCATCACGAGCAACGCGGTGTGAAGCTAGCTCTTTGATCAAAGCATTCATATCCGAGTACGAGGACCCTCCGTCCTCGATAGCCCGCCTCGCCTTGTCCGCGAGTAACTTGGCTCTGTCTCTCATTGCTTCTGCTTCATCGCCCACCATGACTTGCCTCAGAGCCCTCTCTATCCTGTCCTTGCTCACTATCTCTCTGTCTGCAACTATGCCCACCCACTGTTGAGCCCCAACCTCCACAGCAACTCTCAGTACTTGGGTCACCAGCTTCTCGTTATAGAACTGCTCTGCGAAGACCGGCCACGTCACCATCGGCACCCCGGCGCATATCCCTTCGAGGGTGGAGTTCCATCCGCAGTGTGTCACGAATGCCCCGATCGCCTTGTGATCGAGGATCAACACCTGAGGTGCCCAGTCCCGAATTATCAGTCCCTTGTTTTCCGACTTCATCCTCCCCTCGAATCCTCTCGGGAGCCACTCCTCGTCACCACCGGCCTCGTCCTTGTCCCCGCCGCCCTTGTCAGCTTTTCGGACGACCCAGATGAACTGCTGGCCTGAGGTCTCAAGCGCCAGCGCGATCTCCGTGAGCTGGTTGGAAGAGAATTTGGCCACGCTCCCGAAACATATATAAATAACTGAATTAGGATCTCTCGAGTCGAGCCATTTTAGGCACTCGTGTTCGTCGATTGTGGCCTTCTTTCCTCTCCTAGCCTTGTCTTCAATGTCCCTATTGCACAATGAGACCGGACCAATGTGCCATGCTCTCCTTCCTAGCACATTCCTGTAGTAATCAGCATAGTCTGGCTCTAGCTCGTAGAAGCTGTTGACTATGACCCCGAAGCTTCGAACCTCTGATTCCTTGGCTTCACGGTTGAACCTTGTGAAATCGTTTTCAACGCCGGATCGGAGATGCTCTGGAAGCTGCTTTCTGGTCAATTTGATCTCGTGAGGGAAGTTGGGGATCGCAAAAGGGTCTGAATCAGATGACACATTCTTGTATGGCTCATGAAGCCTGATACACTCTGTCGCACATAGTGCGAAGAAGCTCGTTCCGTGAAACACAATCCTAGGGACTCCTAACCTCTGAGCCACATCAGTTGCCCATGGAAAGAACATGTCAGCCACCAGACAATCAGGAGGGTCCTCACTTAGAAGGTCCTCCAATGGCTGCTTCAGCATTTCTGTGGCCTTAATGAATTTGAGCAACATTTCTTGGGATGCAACCGAATCAAGATTTTCGCATCCCGGAGGCAATCCGGCCTCTACGGACGGGAAATCGACGGTCTTGACATCAATCTTGGCACCGAGCTTCTGGGTCCTCTGGATGGTTTGGGTGAAAATCGGTGCGTTCAGTGGGGTGGTGATGATGGTTGCTTTGAGGCCTCTAGATGCAAAGAGTTTGGCCATGTCTATGGTTGGCAAGATGTGGCCATGAGCCATGAAGGGGAAGAAGAAGATGCGAAGCTGACGTATATTATCGCTTCCCATGACTTTGCAATAGCGAAAGGAGTGCCCCAAAATTCAAGCAGAAAAGAGGTCAAAGAACCAATTTAGTCTCTGTGTCTTCTTCAGCTCGTCTTGTGCTTACTTACATGTTGCTTACAGACATATATATACACATTGGTATCTGCCAGAGAGAGAGAAAGAGAGAGAAAGTTCAGGAAAAGAGAAGAAACTTTCAGATTCTTCCTCCATAGATCACGCTTGTGGTCGTAGTTGCGAGAAGATGGATGCGCTGTATGCTTGTCAGGAACAGCCAAATGGCTGTGTTGGCTCTTGAGTAGGCTCCTGTCACTGCCAAGAGCTTATTTTATATTTTGGGATGATTCTAGGCTATGGATAACGAAAGCGATGTTCCAGATTGCAAAGTGAATTCATGCACGGTTCTACATCCAGAAACTGGTAGAAAGCATGAATGTTTGGTCCCAAATACATTTATAGCTCGGAAATTTCTCCAAATTAGCGAGAAGGAAGCACATCGAAACAAGACAGAAGAATGAGATGATAAGAGTGATGAGTTCTAGTTCGGCTCGACTTAAATAATTCATGCTTGAAACTCTGGTTAAGATCGATCAAATTGAAATTTCCTCTCAAAGCTCGACTCTATAAGAAAATCAACGCACTTTGAACTTGACAATACTCAAGCTAAAATGCAGGGTATTTCATGAGGATGTTCAACGCTTGGGTGTTATAGATGCGCCTCCCCTTTTCAACACATTTACATGGACAAAGGCCCATAAAAATGTTAAGTTAATGCCTCCCTGTATATGACCAGGAGTATACATCGTCCAAAGGCCTTTTGAAATTCAGTATTTTTAATCAAAGAAAAATTACACAAATTGTCCTAAACATTTAGCTCAGCTTGTAATCAAGGCCTAAATATTTGAATTTGTGCAATCAAGTATAAAACGCTCTTTATCAATCGAATATTTTGGATGATCTCTCACATAAGTTTGCTGATATAATATGCCGAAATCTAAAGTGGCTATCTTTTATCAATCTGAGCATATGTGACCATGACGTTGCGCGATCACCATGTCAGATAAGACAATTTATTATAACAAATGGGCCTAGCCCAACCCATGTTCTTAAAGCTCAGGACAATTTCTATCTTCCTTCAAGATATTTGTGCGTTGGAAGCTAAAGAAAGAAAAGAAGCAGCAGCATGCGGCGATCAACCAAGAATAAAAAGGGAAGAGCTCGTTCGTGGAGAAAGAAGAGGGGAAAAAAGGGCAAGACGAGAGATAGAGGGAAAAAAAGAAAGGAGGAGGAGGACGAAGAAAGGAAAGGAGTTTTGCGTGTACATATCATGGGGATCTTGCCAAGCCGATTCAACTTCAATTCACAAGGTCTGATAAGTGTTCATGCCTAACTAGAGAAGTTTTCAAAATTAGAGCGTAAATTCGAAGTTTTATGAAAATTGAGTCGGGAAGTTCGATTTTTGAATTGTTGAGCTATGGGATTTTATGAAAATGGTAGATTATGACATCATAGAACTGTGGGTTTTGACGAGAGTATATTTGAAGCAACAATTTAGTTAAAGCAAGATTTTGGAATTTCGCGTGCATTTAGGTTTGAATAATCATTTTGCGTGAGTGATTTGTTAGCACGTTGGAGCATTTATTAGCAATTAAGTGTAGTTTGGTCGAGCCATTAGTTAAAGTAGTGTTTTACTTGATTTTAAGGTCAATTTTCGTTTAATTGATAGATTACGATATCATCGACACATTTAGTCTCGTTATTTGGTTTGGAGCATTCCTTGATAAGTTGTGTTATCTCTTTTTTGAGTTTATAAACTCATATTTCAAAATTGATATGAATTATCTATAGTATGAGTAATGAAATGATATTTTTATTCCATAAAACTCTAGGTCGAGCATTTACTACCTTTTAGTATTTATGAAAAATTTGAGAATCGTTTTAGGAAATGTATTGTAAAAGGATACATATATGTATTGTGTTACAAATTAGTTTATGAAATGAATGCTGAAATGGTGTAGAAATATCTTGCAATATATATATATATATATATATATATATGTATGTATTATGTATGATGAACGGAGTTGGGAAAGATGATATATTTTGAGTTTACGAAACTTTTTGTGGAAGAATTACATTGACTTTAAGTATGGTTAATGAAAAGTTATACGTATCGATTTGTGAAATACTTTATGAATTCTCCTTGATATATTGAGTTGTGAAAGGTTATTTGATTCGGTTCGTAAAATCGATTTATGATACGCATTCTAGATTTGGTCTTGTAAAAAGAATTGATTTGTGAAAAGTTATGTTTATGTTTGTGCAATCAATTATGATGTGGACTTATCAATGGCTAAATGCTATACGGTGACGCGAGTCTCATAGAAATCACCACTAGGGCCTTGTGCCATTGATATGTGCTAGCCGAGGGCTAAGTGCTACATGGAGATTGGTGCTTAATCTACTTAATAGAGATACGCATTACTTACTAAGATATGGTTGCTCATCCCTTTCCTTTCCAATTCATGTTTCTTGGTTAGTTGCCAATACACCGAGAGCGATATGGATTGGGAATTTTGGTAGTTGAATTTTGTGGGTGATTTGAGATACTTTGATGTATATTTGAAATGACATTTGTTAAGTTTATTTAAGTTGAGAGTATGTATTAACTTTTGTTGGATTATAAAAATTCTAATGTCTTGTTTTCATGTGGAGAGTACGTCCTTCAAGTGAAGAAAATGATGGTCATATCATTATCCACATTCCTGTGGTATTCGAGACACGACGTTTATTATAACAAAAATAAATAGCCAAAAAGAATTTAAAAATATGCAAAAAGCCTAGAAATAACAAGAAGTGGACTTACCCTAGGAGAGAGTATGGGACCCAAAAAACAGTTGCTCCACGCCTCCGAAAAGGATCACATGACTCTCCTCGGTCCTAGACCCATTAAACAGGTGGGTCGGATCATAAATGGTTCGACCCATTTAACCCGTTTATGACCCATTTATTGCAGTACAAAATTTTTTACCTATACCTGACCCGATCTATACTCGACCATACCCGATCCATTTAGCTAAATTTAAGAAAGCTTATTTCTTATATATATAAATGGTATTGCTAAAATAGCTTTATACAACACAAATTTAATGGACAATTTTATAAATTTTAAAATAATTATTTTAAAAAATCGGATTTTAATTATTTTTTATTTTTTTAAATATTAATTTTAATTATTTTAAATTTTATTTTTTAAGAATTTAATTTTTAATTTAATTTTTCTTTTTCTCTTTTATTTTTTATTTTTTGTTCTTCTTCTTCTTGGGCCGGCCGCCGACCACGACAACAACCGGCAAACAACCACGGGTGAGCCTCGAGCTCGAGGCTCGGCATCGGCGGCTCAAGCTCGCCCATCGGGCGAGCTCAAGCTCGCCCCTCGCCAAATCGGGCGAGGCTTGCCGGCGGTCGGGTGAGCTCGAGCTCGCCTCTTGCCAAATCCGGGCGAGGCTTGAGCCTCGCTTGACACTAGCGAGTTCGAGTCTTGCCAAATTGAGCCTCGCCAGATCCGACGAGCTTGAGGCTCACGTGGTTGGTCGCCGACCATCACCATCTTTGGCCACCAGAAGGAGGAAGATTAAAGAAAAAAATGAAAGAAAAAGAAAAAAGAAAAGAAAAGAAAAATAAAAAATAATTATAATTTCGATTTTTATATAAAAAATATTTTTATAAAGTTAAAGAGGGAAGAGAGAGATTGTGAGATTTTGGTTGAAAATGGGTTCTAAATCTAACACATTTAAGACCTACTTAAGACCCACCTCTCTTAAATCTTTAATTGTCAAACCCATTTAATTACTTTTTGTCAAAAATATGTAATCCATTTTGCCACCCCTACTCGATCCCAAACAAGAGCTTGGCTTGGGCAAAAAGCTTGCAGGCCCTCACGCAATGGTGGCGCCATTGCTTGGCACCATTGCACTAGGTCGGGGCGACCTTTGAAACAGGTGAGGTTCGGTCAAACCTTGTGTGGTAGTGCCACCATCACAAAAGGGACGCAAGCGACAAGCCCTGGCCAGTGTTCCAACAACCTTAGTTGGTGAGGGGGTTGTTGCCAGAACTAGCAAACACACGAGCACACTTATTTGACAGCACCTCTCTCAATCTTTGATTTTTAGATTTTGAAATTGGCTTTTGGGTTTGGTTTTTCTCCATTTAACTTTTTATTTTATTTTATAATTTTTTACTTTTCCCGGAGGGGCACTACGTTAGCACCACGTGCAATCATAAATACTAAAAATACGCCGCATTAGATTCCAGCCTAACATGTCAATAAATTTATCGGCGAGCTTGTTGGAAGGATTAAATTGTACTCGATAATTTGTCTTTTTTCTTTTAAACATTTAATGGCATAAACTCAATCTTTTATTTAGGATTATTGGGTCAATTCCTCTTATTCAGCGAACCCTATGTACTTTCAAATTTAGTGGAAGTGAACTCTCTCTAATTCTCCAAATCCAATGAGATAAAGGGTGGATTTCCAAGACATGACATTTTATAGCCATTGCACGTGCACTTTTGTCCATTCTCAGCTGAATCCGTCATGGAGGCTTGGAATGGAATTGATTTTCCCATGATTGACAGTACAGGGTCGGTAAATGAAAGAGAAATCGAAGTGCAGAGGAGCATCTGCACCATTTACCCTAGCAAGAGCAAGCCTGCTGTCTGTCGTTTTTCCAGCTCTGCACTGGCTGTGCCTGGGGTGGTTTTCTTGAAGATGTACGGTATAGACCGCAGTGATCATTAAGTCCAAGAGCAACCCACCAAAGATTTGACGATATGGAATGGATTGGGGACTAATGTTGAGGTGGTGACCTGCCTCTGTCTATCTAGTAGCAGCTTGTCTGCTTGTTTTGAGTTTTCAATAACACACTTGCTCAAGTAGCCAGAACAGAAGGGACCAATTTTTGTAACAACCGATGAAAGGGAGTCGCTAGAGGATTCATAGAGACCAACACGCCAAGTACAAGGGGATTTGATCCTTCTATTCAACTCAGTTTTCGATTTGTGCACAAACTCAGTGAAATATGGTAATTTATAAAGGCCTTGAAAGAGCTTGATGGCTAAAATAAATATAACATGTATGCATATATATTGTCTACGTTTTTATATAAATTACTGATCACATCACATCGTAACATTTTGAATTACCTATAAACAGAATACTTGTCTAGATAGAATAAAGATTTCTTTTATTTTATGCAATTTTAACATAACAAAAAAACTAATGATATGATAAGTGCATTTCTTTTAAGTTATTGATAGCCAAAAAAATGATTCTTCGTAACTTGCCCTCTATTTTTTTAAAATTTTACTCCGTTCGATGCTGCTAAAAGGGGATCCAATCCTTAAGCTTTACTGGGTCCTTGACTTGAGCACAATCTCAAAGAAACACGGTAATCAGAAAGGGCCTCACGAAAGCGGAAAGGCAAAGATGACATGATATATTATATTCACAAAACGTACATTTTTTTCATAAATTACTTCGCATTTACACATGTCGCATTCTGAAATCACCGTGAACAGGGCACTTGTCTAGGCGGAATAAAGACTTTCCTTGATAATTTGTGCAAATTTTTAACGTTAAGCAATGCACTCATAACATGTGATAAGTGGGTTTCTAGCTTTTTCTGATAAACAAATGATGATGATGATAAGATGATTCTTTTTCTTGCCCTTTTCTTGCTTTTTGGGGGCACCATGATGATACGAGGATTGAATTTGACACCACCATGCGTCCCCGGCGGGTCCCACTCAATTGCTCCATCTCCGCCGCGAAATCCGCTACATTCCTCCTCCCCTCGCCGCTCCTCCGCCCTCTCCTCCGCCCACTTGTTTGACTTTGACCTCCGTCCGTACGTTCCATTAGTCACTTCCCACTCTTCCTTCTCTTCTCTTGGCCTATTATTCAACACATAGTATGATAGTACATTTCAATTAGTGAAAGGAAATAGTTTGAGAAAAATATGGATTTTTTTTTTTGGAGTGACCGTAGAAGCTCATGCTCATCAATTATAAGAATTTGATGAAAAGGTCTCACCAAGTTTCAGTAACTCCTCTATTTATTTTCAAGTAATTGTAAAATTATTTTCATAAATATCTTCTTTTTGGGGGATATTTACTTTATCACATCTAGCTACCATACTCTATCCATTGAGCATAACTTAGAGTCGAAAACATTTATTTTGTCATAATTTATAAGAGCCCGTTTGAATAAATGCTTTTTGAAAAAAAAATTGAGCTCAATAAAGTATTTTAATCTTTTTTTGTAACAATAATACAAGATTAGTATGAACATAAGACGATACTTACATGTTTTTCGAAGGTTCCATGCAATTCAATGAGAGCCACAAGAAAAGGAAAAATAAAAAGTAAAACATAAAAGTCTTAATTCGATAAGCAAAATTCGTCAAATAAAAGTGTTTGAATCAATTAAAATAAATTTTTAAAAAGAAAAGGACTCAATGGGTACGGCCAAAAATAACAATTTCTAATCATCAGGAAATACTTTCACCGTCGACTCCAGTTAACATATTTTTTCTAATCGTTAAGGAGAGGGAATACTACCAATTGTTATCTTGCCGCGGCTCAAAAGTGACTTATCCTACCAAACACAAACTCCAATAGACTATGACGAACCAATCCACGACAGAAGCCCAATACAGTCGGAATAAAAGAGCCGAAAGTGCTTATTGGTAAATATATTTTGGATTTCATTTTATGGGAAAGTTAAAATTATTGAATCAGGGGCCAACGACTCCAAATTAGAGGTATCAAAAACAGAACCAAACCGAAAAATTCGATTTTTTCGGTTCGATTTTCATTAAAAATCAAAAAAAAAAATTATTGGTTAATCGAACCGAATTAAACCTACAAACCGATAAGAGCATTTTTTCGAAAATGAAAAATATATATGACAAAAAAAAACCGAAAAAAATAAATAAATGCAAAAATCGAAAACTAAAAGCTGAAAACCAAAAACCAAAAACCGAATTGAACCGAATCCAATCATTCGATTCAGTTCGAAAGTTATTCCCAACAGTTCAGTCCGTTAACACCCCTACTCCAAATACTTGACGCGGGATTCTTACACGTGTCCTCAAGACGGTCTATGTGTAATGTTCTCTTTTGTATCGTCCCCCCACGGAACGTCTCTTAATGGCTCTTTGTACAGGGTAGGTCAGTGTCGCTGTTCTTGCTTTTCTTTTCTTTTTCCCTTTCCCTTGTTTTCCCTTTTTTTCTCAATATATATATATATATTATTTTTTTTCTTGGGGGAGTCCATCGTTGCTGAAAGTGAAAATCTCTGTTCTTTTTTGATAATATTATTTATATTTTTCTCTCTCTAGTATTATTATTAGCGTCCAAGGAGGTTGTTGTCGGTGGAGCGACAGCATCCAATGACACCATTTTTTCTTTTACGTTTAAAAATGCCGTCTTCACTGCGTTTTCATGGAGTTTTGTCTCTCTCCTCCTTCGCTTTCGAAGTGACGTCTCGCTCGGGCTCCGACGGCCTCTTCACCAACGCCCGCGTCCTCTTCCGATCGCCTGAAAATGGCGAGCCGTCCGTGAAGCGTTGACGTCCTTAGGCTGGACTCTCGGTGGTGGAGTAGTAGTGAAAGAGTAAGAACGAACGCAGAGCGACTGCTTCTTGGAGTCGTTTTGTGCGGCTCTTTTTCGTTTCTGCATGATCGGAGCTTGAGTTTTCTGCTGATGGGTTCGTTCAAGAACGGACTCTGGTTTTGTTTTGTCCATGTCTGGATGTAATCTAGCCAAACCCATGTCTGCTTTTCTCGCGCTGTGATCAACTTAGCGTGGTTCTTTTTCTTGGTTGTTGATTTTGATGTCATGTCATTTCGCAGTCGTCTGACATTTCCTTTGTGTGAAAGACAGCAGTTAAAAAAAAATGGAATATGCTAGATATTTCCTAGATTGAGTGACTAATTGGGGATGAGAAGCTTCCCAGCTGAATCATAGCCAGGAATAGTTGGATTCTGGGGTCAAAAGTTTGTCGGGCTATCAGTTTATTCGCGGTAATTTGTCGTGTTGCTTGAATTTGAATTGTGTTTAGGTACTGTTTGTTAATCTTACAGCTCCTTTTAGTACGAGGCATCGCTTTATGGGATGGAATTTAGCTTTTAGTTCGTGTAAGCATCATTATCTGTTTGAATCGTTTAGTTTTAATCTGTGCTTATCATGATACGAAATGAGCCTACTACAGGATGCAGTTCGGATCATGACCTTCAAGGAAGCGGTGCATGAATTCACCACGGCTTTTGCTCGCGTGTTATTCACAATGTCAAGCTACTTTGAACTGAAATTGTGTTGTTCTGTGTCATTCTTCGGCATAGCATTTTTTTAACCTGACTAGTTCTCTTTTTGGGTGATTCATAGAATGTGATTTGAAGAGATTTAGTCATGTAGGAGGTCCAGACTCCAGAGAAGAAGAGATGTCTCTTGTTTTGGATTGTACATCTTCTTTATGAGAGTGTGATCTAAATTTAGTTGACATTGGATTTTCACCTTCTATATTAGAACAAGGAAAGAACATGGATCACAAGACTTGGCGCTGGAAGAAAAGATCATCTGAGAAAACCATTGTTACGAATGATAAAGCGGATGACACGATCAACAGAACAGAAGAAAAGGTAGCTGCAAGTTTCCTGAGAACACCAAACTTGTTCGCTAGAAGAAAAGAAAAGCCCCATTTTGTCTGCATCATCCAAACTCTCTATTTTCTTCTCTTGCTATAATCGAACTGTCAATTACATGAAGGATATCATTAATTGCCATTTGCAATCGTAACAGGTGCAAACGACTTTTTGAAGAAAGAAATAGAAGGCCACGGATCTTTCAAAGACCGCTCGGACAAATTTGCTTCGATCCTCATTGACTGTCAAGCAAAAGATGAGCTTATTCTGAAACATGAAAAGGCAACAGAAGAAGCTATTGCAGGTAGTTTATGTATATCTCTGTCGGAGCATTCTCCATCACTTTTCAATTTACTCTCTGCGAGCTGCTAATATTTTTCGAAAGATTATTGTCATGCCATAAGTGCAATTTCTTACTCATTCACCATTTATGTACTTGTAGACAGAGACAGAGCCGAGGCAAGGGCAATTCTCCTACAGCAAGAACTAGACCAAGCTCTGAGGCAAGGAGTGGCTGCAAACGAGAGATTGACTCATTTAGACACAGAACTGAAAGAATGCACCGAGCAACTGAATGCTCTCCGGGAAGAATCAGAGCTGGCAACACTTGATGCCATTGCCAAGGCATCAAGGGAATTTATAAAAGCACAGAAGAAATCAGATGAGAAACTACGTGATGCTAGTAAGAAGCTTGCGAGTTTATCTCTTGAGAACACTCGCCTCAATGCCGAAATCACAGCAAAAGAGAAACAGGTTGAAGATCTTTATAGACGTAAATCACTGGCGGAATCAGAGTCCGATGCGCTAATGGCCAGATTGGATTGTACTGAGAAAGAAAATGCTTTTCTAAAGTATGAGTTCTGCTTGCTTGAGAAGGAACTCGTGATTCGCAATGAGGAGTTGGAATATAGCCGGCATTCTGCCGAACTGTCGAACAAGAAGCACCAGCAGAACCTGAAAAAAATCTCAAAATTGGAAGGAGAATGTCAGAGACTTCGTCTCCTTACACAGAAAAGGTTGCAAGGTCCCCTTGCTTTGACAAGGATGAAGGGTGAACTGAAAATGCTGGGCAGTGATCAAACCGAGGGAAGAAAAATAAAGCCAGGCTTAACAACTGACCTTATTGTCAGAGGAAAGAATTCTCATGAAATCCCGAGCAATAGGATGAAGTACCTGATCGAGCAACTGCACGATGTAGAAGAGGAGAACAAGAATCTCAAAGAAATTATATCAATCAAAGATGCGGAACTTCATTCTTCAAGGATCTCACATGCTGGGACAACTTCACGGTTGTTGCAGGTTGAGGCTCAGGTCGCTGACCTCTCGAATGGTCAATGCAAGGATTTGGTGAGGTGTGAACCTTTGTTGAACGATCTCTTCCAAGTATCTGATTTAGACGACAGTGCTAGTTCCGGATCATGGGCAAATGCACTGATGTCAGAACTAGAGCATTTCAGGAACAGTAAAGTAAAAAATGCCTTGGAGTACAAGCATACAAGCTTAATGAGTGATTTTTCTGAGATGGAGAAGTTGGCTATGGTTTCTGTAGAATCGCCATCAGGAAGCGAAAGTTTGTGTTGTTCAACCTGTAAAGAGATGGTCAGAGGTGACCTGAGTTTTGGCGACACTAAGAAGATGATCCAATCGGAAAACACACAAACTCCAATGTCTTTCGACTGGCTTCAAGTTGTATTGAGCGCAATCATGGAGCAACAGCGGGCTTCAAAAAGAAGCACGGTCGAGATTCTAGAGGACATTAGAATTGCTTTAGGGTTAACGAATTCCAGAGCTCCTGAAGAAGCACAAGCAACAATGACTCCTATGTGCACTGGAGAATCTGACAGTCCTCCAATTTCTGGTTACCTAACCTGGAAGTCTCCGATCGCATCTCTGGTCATTGGCTCCTTGGGTAAAGCAAACATTCAAGATGAAATGGGAGGACAAATTCAATCAAAGCTGACGAATTCTATTGAAAAAATTGTTCAACTGGTTAAAAAATTCAACCCAATGTCTACCCTTCCTTCTGGAGACCTTGGAAAGAATCAGATTCCCTCAGCACTCAACCGGGCCACGCCAAAAGACTGCGAAATCCACGTGTTTCAGTGGAAGAGCACAGAACTGTGCGTCATCCTACAAAAGTTCATTAATACCTCTAATGATCTCTTGGACCATAAGGTTGGTGTAGAAACATTTGCTGAAGAACTTGCTTGTACTTTGGATTGGATCCTGGACAAACATAGCACCCCAAAACATGCTTCCAGTGTCAGACATAAGATCAAAATGCATAGTGGTTGGACCGAATCGCCACTAAATTTGAAGGAACCTGAAGTTTATGAGGATGTTCTACCCTTGGTGTCCAAGTCAACTAGTGTGGCTAAGAGGGAATCATCGTGTTCGCGCAATCTGCAAGAAGAGAACCAGAGACTGAAACACGAGTTACAGAACGTGGAAACTGCTAAGGAAGGTTTGGAAACCAAGCTACAGATGGCGAATAACAACATAATAGTCTTGACGACCAAGCTTCAGCAAGCCGAGGAAAGCATCAGAAGCCTGAACCTGGAACTGGAGAATCTGAAGGAGGCGAAGAGAATTGTTGAGGATCAGATGGAAAACCAGAAATCGATGAATGAAGATCTTGACACCCAGCTTACCGTGGCCAAAGCCAAACTCAACGAGGTCTTCCAGAAGTTTTCATCATTGGAAGTCGAACTAGAGGATAAGAATAACTGTTGCGAGGAACTAGAGTCTACGTGTCTTGAGCTTCAACTTGAGCTAGAAAGGTGATGATTGCTGCTTAACATTTATCTTTTTGAGGCAGTTTTCTGAATTGAAAGCTGATTTTCAAACACCTTGAGTGCAGTACCGCAAAGGAGACTCCAAAGTATGCAACCAATCAAGATCAAATGCTATCACAGAGTGTAAGTCATTCACATCTTTTCATAGACTTTCTGTATCAATACACCACTACTTGAATAAAAATTAGGAACTGAAACAGTAAATTTATCTTCGGACAATAGAGGATTGAATCAAATTAATTGTTTTATGTCAATTAAAACTTCAGGGATTGGAGATCACTGCAGCTTCGGTCAAGTTGGCTGAATGCCGAGAAACTATTCTGAACCTCAGCAGACAACTGAAGGCTCTGGATCCACTGCAGGAACCAGCATTATCGAACAATGCTTTACCGGGCTCCGACTCCACAAATACTTCCAAAAACAACAAGAGCTTGAACAAGCGCCTCTCTCTACGTGACCGGATGCTGGCCGAGGACAATCCTGAGGCTGCCAAGGATCAAGAAATAGCAAGCGAACCCAATGCAGCGAAACTAAATGCCTTGGTTGTTGCTAACGTTCCCACCCGAACCCCAGAGGCATATCTCGGGCTACACAACAGATCTGGCAACAGCTTCGTGGGGGCGCTCGCTGTCGTTCCCAGCAAGAGACAAGGCGGGATCAGTTTCCTGGGGAGACTGCTGCTCAGGAGGAAGAGAAGGAGCAGGACAAGGTCCCAATCTATGTCCAAGATATGACATTGGCAAGAATGGAGGATTGGGCACTAGCTGGAGATCAACAGCCTTGACCATTGTTAGCGTTCCATCTGGACATGACACCTTTCGGTTGTTCTGCTTGAATAATGAAGTCCTGCTGATTGCTAGTTTGCGTACGGTTTGATTTCTGTGTACATAACCTAGTTCTATGGAAAAACTTATTTTGTTTCGGTTCTCCTCAAATCCCTGTTAGGATTTTGCAAAGTCTTTCGTTTTATCCCTACTTCATTCTGTCGTACGTACCACCACCTGAGCAGGGTTTTGATCTACAAGAAAACGGTCGGGCCATTGCAAATGACATCGTAGCAGTGCGCCAAATCGGTAGCGTGCGAATAAAATGCCAAAAAATTCACTGCATAATGCTTATTGTGTTGCCCTCAATGTTCTCTACGATGATAGGAAAGAATACACGATAATATTGTTCGTCTGATATGTGTGCACTCAACCCATTATGTTTGGTAAATGGTCGAACCGGGTTTGGAAGCGTCATATTATATATGTCCCCAAACCGGGTTTGCACTCAACCCATTTGGCTAATATTTACCCATTTTCTTTGCTTATGATTTGAATGATGATATGTGTCAAGACACGTGGGCATTCCACGTTGGATCTGTTATTCTCTTCATCAAATCCATCTTGCAATCTTCTAGCACATGTGTTGACGTATATACATTTTAACGAGATATTGGAAGGAATACTAAGGATAGATTTGGATTAGGGGTACCATTTTGGAATTTTTTTATGAGATGAAAATTAATTTGGATAAATGTGTCATGAGATACCTATTTGAGATTTTTTATGAGACAAAAATTAGTTTGAGGTCAATGTATTATGAGTATACCAATTTGAGATTTTTAATAGTATCAATCCATAATTATATTATGATAAGCTCCTCTAAAGTTTGCTTCTAAGATACACATAGGAATATTGAACATTTTGCTAGAATGGCAGCCTCTTCATTGGAAGAAAAAGTTTTGTTGCTTCATTCATAAAAGTAGCGGCCTTTCAAATACTTAATGCTTGGTAAATCACTTTGCAATATAATTTTATTGAGCTTGGCTATTGGTAGAGAAAGTACTCAAGAGATGCAACATTTGTTGAGAGGTTCACAGTAGATATGGATGCCATCAATGAGTGCAATGATCGGCACATGACCGTATGTTTCTCTGGTTAACTATTCATGACACTTATTTCTCAGCTTAACTATGGATTTTATAGGAAAGTGACAAAAATGACACATGAACTTTAGTTCAATGTATAGTGTTATCCTTGAACCTTTATTTTGTTCAAAGCAATCCTTGAACTTTGGTCCAATATGAAATGTTATTGTTGAACTTTTAATTTATTTAATGTGGTTCCTAAACTTTGGTTCAATGTTCAATATGGTCCTTGAACTTTTAAACATTTCTATATAATTTAAGGATTATATTGAACATTTATCAATAGTTCAAAGACCATATTGAATAAATCGGTATGATATACTAACTAAGTTTGTGAGTAGATTTATTGGAAGCCTCAAAGATTGGTGGAATATGCTCTGGAGCTGATCAAATGTGAAGCAAGAAAGACATTGCACATTGGCCAAAGTTCAAGTACTATATTGCAAAAATTAAAAATTCAGGAACGATATTGCACATTGAACCAAAGTTCATGAACCATTTACATTATTTTCCTTTTTTTTTAATCCCATATTTTCTTTGTCCTTCTATTTTATCCATTTCTGATTGTCCTCATGAAATGTTGTAAGCATTTTCTATCAATATGGGCCATACTTTGGTTCAATGAGAGTAGCAATCAAACGTAGATTTATTTTAGCAGATTTAGCTTCCACTTGGATACAGTTCCACACAAAAGAAAACAAATTGAAGAAGAGACTTGATTGCCGTTTATTAAATGTGTAAATAAATTGACCATTATTGACTAGAAAAATTAGTGATCTAATTAGCCATTGGATGGTGTAAAGTGTAACTTTTTAATATATGGAATGATAGATGTAATTATTGCTATACTAGAGGGTAAGACTTCTCTTAACTTTAAACTAACCAATTCATGGGGCAATTTCAAAGATTGTTTCAATCTTTGAACGGGATATCTAATTTCTCCAGTAAACCACTTAGTGACTTAGGAGAATATGTCATTAATCTTTTTAATCTCATATGGAAGTAAATTTTATTAAGTAAGTTACTCTTTATCAGCTTAGGTATCTGAAAATGTAATCATGGGAAGCTCATGTTCTCAGTTTTATTGGTTTTGCCTTTTTTGAAAGGAAGCAACCTAATACAGCGACCAAAAAAAAAAAAAGAATTCTTCCCAAAACGAAATGCTTATGTTGTAGATTCCATTTTGATCTATCACATCACAGCTGCATGAGGAAACTGGAATTCCCAAAATTCTTCCCAAAACGTGAATTTTTTTTTTCATAGATTAATTAGTTAAGAGGATGGTGTTTTAGAGGAACTGGGTCGGTGAAGATGAGATTGGCTTCTCAGAATGCAGCCAAATCATGCTACTTTGTATAAGTGTGATAGTGAGTAGTGACTTAGGGAGATGTGAGAGGCAGGTGCATTTGGGTTGTTCACCTTGCAATGTAAGAATTTTTCTGATGTGGACTACATTAATTGAGATTGTAATTTATCGTTTTATGGGGTTCGTCTAATAAGGTAAAGCATAAGGTTTTTTAATGGTTGAATATGGGCCTGGTTTGCGTGGGCCAAGTTGAGCCTAGCGTGATGAGAGGGTCCGTCCAAAACTCTATAAATAATGCTAAGGTCCCTCTTCTAATCCTCATTCTTTCATGAACTTTCTCTCACCCACATAAAGCAAGTTGTGAGTGGCGGTCTCATCGAGCTAGGAACTGAGGGTCATAAAGGAGAAGAACCTGAGTGTCGGACGTCGCTATTCTGCATAAAGAACAACGGATTCCAAATTAGGTATGCAAACCTTCGTTTCCTCCTCCAACATGTTCGAACTCTAGCTATGTTGATCCCGGGATGCTTTGTTTTGACGGCCCACATTTGGTATCGTAGCCGGCATAGCCTAGAACTCGAACTGTTGCATTTGGCCCATTTTTGGAAATTTTGTCCGTTGAAACTTGATTTTGAAAACATATTCAGATTCGTCTTATCGAACCAAGTGTTTCGGCGGGTGGCACGCCTCCGATGGAGGCCAAATGCGTCGTCGATGAGACTTTCGGATTTTACTAAGGTCCGTCCGGGTTGATCATTGACTAGTCGGACCGCTAGCCGGTTGGTTCGTTGATCGGTTCGACTTGTTAACCGGTAGGATCGGTCGGACTGGCTTTGGACTGGATCAAGGGGCTAGAGCATGCCTTTCACATGCTGCGCACTCCGGCGGCGCATGAGGACCCGTGCGTTGTCCGTTTAGCGCGTGACTGGCACCGGCGTGCTCGTATGGAGATTCTCTATACTGTGGTGTGTTTATTTTATATGTTTGATGGTTTGATGGATATGATAATGCATATGGAACCCTAAGGTACATGATTTTTGGGGTATTTTTTTGCCTATTTTTTTTTATGTATTTCTCTATGGTTTTTGGAAATATGTTGTGAGCTTACATGTATATTGTTGCATAAAGACTGTGTAGAGTATTGATTCATTGATAACATGTATAAGGTTCGGCATGTATTAATTAATGGAGTGATGTGATTAGCATGATGTGTGATTTTAGTGACAAATTACCCTTATCATCAGGTCTAAAATCACATGTATAAGGTAAATATGAGTCATAAGGTTTATATCCATATTATGAGAGAGTTTCAATGATTTGATTGAGTTGTGACCGCCAAAGTGACACACTTGATTGAATTTGAGAAATATCAATCTCGTATTCTGATGGGATGTCTCTATTCTAATGCATGGTCATACTCCAAAAGGAGGTGATTGTGTGTTAGTTCATGGAGGGATACATGTACATCATATGTGTTAAATTAATGTATCGAGTTTGAATTCGGATAACAATTTGTTAAACCGAATTTGTCGAAAAAAGATTTCCCAAGTAGATTACAAATTGGATGAAGAAGCTTCGTTGGATTCCTTGAAGGTTTACAAAAAAGGAAGATATGTTTTGTAACTAGAAGACGAAAAAAAAGAGGGGCACACTATATATATATATATATATATATATATATATATATATATATTATCTATTTATCTTTAAGAGGGATAGAAAAAGAGGAAACTCCCATTGCAGAAGAATCCTTGTAGGCGTGGTTTTGTTAAAGTAGTGGGGCCCAAGGTCAAATTTTTGACTTTGGGGCACACACATAAAACGCCTAGGGTTTTCTTTTCCCTCTTTGCACGTCCATGATCCGCTTGAGAGAGGAGCCACAAGTTCCTTGAAGTCACGCGAAGCCTTGAAAAGGAACGTGAAGATTTACGTACGTGGACCAAAGATGAACACTGGAGTTCCTGATTTTGGCGTACGTAGAGCGTTTTGTCTTGAGCTTGAACGCGTGGTAATTTTGTGTCGTGAATTTATGTCCAATTGAGTTGTTTATTTATAAACACTTTGGGTTTGGGATTAAATCTAGGTGTGGGAAACACTCGAGCGTGTGAGCGATTGTAAACTTTGATTATCCGATTATAGTGGATTATTTGCTGCCGAATCTCCCCGTGGACGTAGGTACCGATACTCGGACTGAACCACGTAAATTTCTAGTGTCCTTATTGTTTCTCGTTTATTTCTCTAGTGATTTCGCGTTGACGTAAATTGCAAGATCCTATCATTTCCGCGTATTATATTCAAACAATTGGTATCAGAGCTTGGGATCAGATTTCTTGATTGTGATTTGGAGCTTTTGCTTGTCTGATTATTATATGGAAATTCTGTTATTGCAATTATGTCTGAGAGGAAATTTGAAATTGAGAAGTTTACAGGAAGTAACAACTTTGTGTTATGGAGCATCAAGATGCGAGCATTATTGACAACCCAAGGTTTAGCCAAGGCATTGGATGGTGAATATGAGTTGCCGATTATAATGAAAGCCTCTGAGAGGGTATAGCTAATGGAAAGAGCAAAGAGCACAATCCTGTTAAATTTGTTGGATGAGGTTTTAATAGAGGTTGCTGAGGAGAAGGATGCCGCATCATTATGGACAAAACTTCAAGCACTCTATGTGAAGAAAGGTTTGAATAATCACTTGTACATGTTGAAGAAGATGTTTCAATTTAGATATACTAAATGTACG
The DNA here is from genome assembly GCA_014182365.1 of Eucalyptus tenuipes. Lineage (NCBI taxonomy): Eukaryota > Viridiplantae > Streptophyta > Magnoliopsida > Myrtales > Myrtaceae > Eucalyptus > Eucalyptus tenuipes. Next base: position 12,553,713 of record CM024543.1, read on the forward strand.
CTTATCAGAACCCACCTAGATGAATTTAATAAACTCATGATGGATCTGAAGAATGTCGGTAAGATACTTGATGATGAAGAACTTGGCATGATGTTGTTAGCCTCTTTACCAGAGTCATGGGAGCACTTTACTGATTCACTGTTGCGGGGTGTACTACAATTACCTCAGAAGATGTAAAGTCCGCCTTATTCTCTAAGGAATGGCAGAGAAAGTTGCGAGATGATGGTCAAGCGCAAGAAGTAGCGCAAGCACTGACAATTCGGGGTAGAGAACAACATCGAGGGCCCAATAGTAGCATAGGTAAAAGCAGATTGAAATCACGCCATAGAAATTCCAAGGGACGCGTGAAGTGCTTTGAGTGTCACGAGGAGGTGCACATCAGGAGAGATTCTTCAAAGCAGAGGAATAAAGTTGATAGGCAGAATGCCACAAACAGTGTGGCAAACGTTACCGAGGGGAGCAATAGTGATGCATAAGCTGTTTTATGTGTGACTACTACTTTGTCAGGAGACAAATAAGTGCTAGATTTTGGGTGTTCTTATTATATGACGCCTCATAAGAATTGGTTTACTACTTACCAGACTGCAGATGGTGGTAGAGTTCTTTTGGGGAATAATGCAGTCTGTAAGGCTCTGGGGATAGGAACAATTCAGATTCGGATGCACGATGGGGTGGTGCGCACATTAACAGATGTGAGGCATGTACAGAGCTCAAGAAAAACCTTATTTCTCTGGGGACACTCGACGACATCGGGTGTAAGTACACCACTGAAGGTGGAGTACTGAATATCTCTCGAGGTGCCATGACAGTGATGAAAGTGAAGAAAGTAAATACTCTCTATCATCTATTGGGAGAGACTGTGACCAGAACCACTGCAGTTTCATCAGGTGAGTCAGACTCTAACTTGACTTAATTATGGCATATGCGTTTGGGGCACATGAGTGAGGCAGGTATGACGATGCTGAGTGAAAGAGGGTTATTGAAGGGTCAAAAGACAGGGAAGCTAGACTAATGTGAGCACTGCATCTTTGGGAAGCAGCACCAAGTTAAGTTTACTATAGCTGTTCATTCGACCAAGCGACCAGTGAATATATTCATTCAGATGTCTGGGGCCCGTCTTCAGTTCCTTCTAAAGGAGGTGCCTAACGTATGCTGACATTTATCGACGATTATTCGAGGAAAGTATGGGTATACTTTCTGAAGCACAAATATGATGTGTTTGATTGGTTCAAGAAATTTAAGGCATTGATTGAGAAGCAGTTAGATAAACAAATCAAGTGCCTGAGAACTGATAATGGCATGGAGTTTTGTGGTAAAAATTTTATTGAGTTTTGCGAGAAAGAAGGTATTGTGAGATACCGCACAGTACCTGGGACACCACATCAGAATGGCATGGCAGAACGGAAGAACATTACTTTGCTTGAGCGAGCTCATGCAGGACTTAGCAAGGAATTTTGGGCTGAAGCGGTAAACATCGCATGTTACTTGGTTAATCGATCTCCATCATCTGCTATCGAGTGGAAGGCTCCTGAGGAAGTATGGTTAGGGAAACCTGTTTATTACTCTGGATTACGTATATTTGGATGTCGTGCGTATGCTCATGCGAGTGATGGTAAGCTTGAGCCTAGGGCGAAGAAGTGCATGTTTCTGGGTTATGCACATGGGGTGAAAGGCTACCGGGCCGTGGTGCACCGATCCTAGATCACCCGGTTTTCTAATCAGCAGAGATGTGATATTTGATGAGATGCAATGCTTCAACGAAGAATTCTGAGACACAACCAGCAGCGAAGACAGATCATGGTGTCATTGATGAGGTGGAGCTTTAGGTGGAGGCTCTAGAGACCTCGAAGGTAACAGAAGTTGAGATTGCAGATGAAGCCGCAGTTCCTGAAGTCGGTGATAGTGAACAACCAGCAAAGCCGTAGCACACTATAGCCGCAGATAGACAGAGAAGGCAAATTAAATCACCAGTACGTTATGGTTGTATAGATATTGCTTATGTATTGACTGTAGGTGATGAGATGGAGACAAATGAGCCTTCGTCTTACTCTAAGGCGATGACTAGTTCAGAGTCGTTGTAGTGGCTAGGGGCTATGAATGAAGATATGGAATCACTCAATCGAAATCAGACATGGGAGCTGGTCAAAGTACCCAAGAGTCAAAAGATTGTCAGAAGTAAATGGGTCTTTAAACGGAAAGAGGGCATTCCCGATCTCGAGGCAGCGAGGTATAAGGCGAGACTTGTGGCGAAGGGATATACACAGTGTGAGGGCATTGACTACAATGAGGTGTTCTCTCCTATCGTAAGACCTACTTCTATTTGTGTTTCACTTACCTTAGTTGCTTCGTAGGATCTCGAGTTAGAGCAGCTAGATGTGAAAACTGCGTTTCTTCACAGTGAGTTGGAGGAGCAGATTTACATGAGGCAGCCGGAGGGATTTATTATTTCGAGTAAGGAAAATCATGTTTGCTTATTGAAGAAATCTTTGTATGGGCTAAAACAGTTTCCTAGGCAGTGGTATACATGTTTTGATGCTTTTATAGCTAGTCAAGACTATTAAAAAAAAAAAATCAGATGGATAGCTGTGTCTACTTTAGGAGATTGGAGAATGGTTCTTTGATTTATCTACTTTTATATGTTGATGATATGTTTATAGCAGCTAAGAATATGTCTGATATTGATGTGCTGAGGAGGTGGTTAAATGCTGAATTTGAGATGAAAGATTTAGGTGCTGCAAAGAAAATATTGGGTATGGAGATTTTGCATGATAGGACTGCAGCATTTTTACGTCTATCTCAAAAGAAATATATTGAGAAGATCGTGGCACGTTTTAATATGCAGTCTGCAAAATCTGTAAGTACACCTCTAGTGAAACACTTTAAACTTTCAGATAAATTATCACCATAAACTAAGGAGGAGGAGGAGCATATGTCCCGTGTTCCTTATTCTAGTGCCGTGGGTAGTATTATGTATGCTATGGTTTGCACTAGGCCTGATATTTCACAAGTTGTGAGCATGGTTAGTCGCTATATGAAGTGCCCTAGTAAACCTCATTGGGAAGCTGTGAAGTGGATCCTCAGATATTTGAAGGGGACAACAGACATGGGTATAGTGTATTGGAGGGACAGCAATGGCAGTGAGACCACTGGTTTTGTGGATTCGGATCACGTCGGTGACTTGGATGATTGCAGATTTTTAGCAGGGTACGTGTTTACGCTAGCGGGTGGTGTAGTTAGTTGGAAAGCGTCCTTACAGGATCACATTGCCTTGTCTTCGACTGAGGCAAAGTACATGACACTAACCTTTGTAGCGAAGGAGGCAATATGGTTGCAAAGTTTGCTCTCGGACTTTGGGTTAGAACAAAAAAGTGTTGATATACACTATGATAATCAAGGTGCGATATATTTGTCATATAATCCAATTTATCACGAGCGAACCGAGCATATCAATATCAGGTACCACTTCATCCGAGATGTCTTAATAAGGGTAATGTTATCATCAAGGTTGCTACAACAGATAACCCAGCAGATATGATGACTAAGTCTGTTCCTTTGGCGAAGCTCAAGCTTTGCTTGAGCTCTATTGGCGTCTGTGGAGAGTAAGCGCCTGTTGGGGCGTTGGGAGAGCAGCATGGATGATGGGCATTATAACTTGGTTTCAAATATCGAGCCAAGGTGGAGAATTGTTAAATTAATGTCTCGAGTTTGAATTCGGATAACAAATTGTTAAACCGAATTTGTCGAAAAAAGATTTCCCTAGTAGATTACAAATTGGATGAAGAAGCTTCGTTGGACTCCTTGAAGGTTTACAAAAAAGGAAGATATCTTTTATCACTAGAAGACAAAAAAAAGAGGGGCACACTATATATATTTTATTATCTATTTATCTTTAAGAGGGATAGACAAAGAGGAAACTCCCTTTGTAGAAGAATCCTTGTAGGCGTGGGTTTTGTTAAAGTAGTGGGGCCCAATGTCAAATTTTTGACTTTGGGGCACACACATAAAACGCCTAGGATTTTCTTTTCCCTCTCTACACGTCCACGATCCGCTTGAGAGAGGAGCCGCAAGTTCCTTGAAGTCACGCGAAGCCTTGAAAAGGAACGTGAAGATTTACGTACGTGGACCAAAGATGAACACTGGAGTTCCTGATTTTGGCGTACGTAGAGCGTTTATGTTTTGAGCTTGAACGTGTGGTAATTTTGTGCCGTGAATTTATGTTCAAGCGAGTTGTTTATTTATAAACACTTTGGGTTTGGGGTTAAATCTAGGTGTGGAAAACACTCGAGCGTGTGAGCGATTGTAAACTTTGATTATCTGATTATAGTGGATTATTTGCTGCTGGCTCTCCCCATGGACGTAGGTACCGATACTCGGACCGAACCACGTAAATTTCTGGTGTCCTTATTATTTCTCGTTTATTTCTTGGTGATTTCGCGTTGACGTAAATTGTAAGATCCTGTCATTTTCGCGTATTGTATTCCAACAATGTGGTTGAGAAGTGACTGACCATAATGGTTTATACACCCAAATGTGGTGAATTCATAAAAGGTCAGAATGTATTCTCACGATCGGTGTCATGTGGAGAGTGTACAATTGCTTGTCATGTATTCTGCCTCGACGTGTTTATATGATGATGCTTGTCAAGTTACACAGTACTCACATGATGCTAATTGCATATGCTGCTTGTTATTAAGTTACATTCTCTGTAATGGCAACTCCATTATGATTGGAGTTCTTACTGGGTCAAATTGTAAGTAGTGAAAAGAGGATGGACTGTTTGGATGAAGCCGATAAATGTTCATATTGCTCTTACTAAGAATAAGCTAGCAATCTCAATATTAGTGATATGGAACTAAAAAGTATTTTTGCTGCTTGGAGAAAGGTTATCCATGAGGTGTTCCATTTATGAATACTTGAAAATGGTTTACGAACTGACTGTACTGCTAAAAAGGATGATAGAAGCCTTGGTAGTTTAAAATTGTATCTCGTCTAAGGTTGAGATTGGAATAAATGTGTCATGACCTCAACTCCATCCCAGGGTCATGAGTAGCAAGGGTTATTTTCGCGACGTCCGAAGCACGTCGCCGTTCCATTTCTTTTTATCTTTTCATTAAGCACATGCAGCAGCGTACATACAACACCCGGACAACAACAAACAGCTAGGAAAACAACCATTTACAAACACACAATTACATTAGCTACGTTTACAAGCCCTTCTATCATGGGCCGTTACATTTACAACTACCACATCTTCAAAAGATCAGAGTAAACCTTAGCTCCTCTAGCGAGATTGCAACTCCCAAAATTGGCGTGAGACTTCCATGCCTTCAAGATTGAAAGGATGAGGGGTGAGTTTTGGGGAAACTCAGTAAGTAAAACCCCTAATTCTCTACTAAAAAGACATTTCATCATCAAAATCTAGTAGGTACAACATGCAATGCAATGTCGATGGCAGATCATTAGCAAACTTATTGCTACACTTCAACTACATGCGGAAGTCCATTACAACATGCTTCAATGTATGCTTACCTTCAACTTGTCAATGAACATATCAACATATCATACTTATGCATATATTGGCACTCATGCAAATTCATTTATCGTCATCCTGGCTCAACTAGGCCCTCTCGGCTCAACTGAGACATCTAGTTTCAAGCTAGGCATCCTAGCTCAACTAGGGCATCCCGGCTCAACCGAGGCATCCTGGCGCTAGCTCACCAAGGCATCCGTGCTCAACCCAGGCATCCTAGCTCAATCAGGGCATCCTGGGGCTAGCTTACCCGAGACATCCTAACTCAACTAGGGTATCCCGTTTAATGAACGAGATATCGCCACCAACGCTATGTGGCGACGAATGCTTTTTCCTTTTTAAGTACACACACAAGTGCATCACACAAGCCGGTTTTTCATCTCTTATATTAGCTAATGTATGCAAGACCCGATGGCGTGCTCATTCAAGTGAGTGTGCCATGATCCTCAACATCATATTATAAAATATGCCAGGAATGATTCTTGGTTAGTGGCTTGGGTCGCATGTGTCGCGACCCGATCTTGCCGCCCTTGAATCCCTCATCATCACGAGGAGAGAAAAGGGGGAAAGGTCGGGTTTAGGGGTACTTGATCACAAGAGTTCCCTCACAGCTCGCGTTCCAAAAGACGTCATCACCTCGTCTTTTGGATCAAGCCTCTCATGAGTTCCCTCCACGAGATTGCGAGCTCTCTCAAGCTCATACCTCGCGTGATAGCGGAGTGTCGCGATCCATACCCACATGAGCGGCACACCTTAGAAAAAGGGGTTGGATGTGGATATTGAATTTAAGGGTACCTTTACCATGGTAGCCCTCTCGACAGTACGCCCCGCCCATAAGGATGGCATCACTTCATCCTTTAGGTTACTCCCATATCGAGTATGCTAAACTATGATGAGTTTCATTGAAACTCATACTCCGCGCGACGGGTTTATTTATACGGTCTAGTTGTTTGTGACAACCTAAAAATAAGACGGGAGTCACCACTAGCCTCATTTAGGGGGTCGGCTAGAAAACCCAATTGAGGGTCAGGAGTGTTCCCTCGATTTCTACAAAACCAAATATCTAGGTTCGGGGACTTGTGTTACGCTAATATTTCTATTAGCGCCCTTTCGGTATCTAAACGGTATGTTGTGTTTTCCTAACATGTCCATGCGTTTCTTTTTACATTTTCAAGATCATTTGTCCTAAACTAAATGATTATGCGTGGTTGGTCATTTCCATTCTATTCTATTTTTAGAAAAATAGGAAAAGGGAAGCAATTGATGGAATTGAAATTGCAAGACAGTAAGTAAACAATCAAGGAAAGTAATAAATCTATCATACAATCTAAAAAATATAAAAAGAGAAACACAATTGAAAAAGATGAGAGAAAGAGAGAAAACCCGCAACTCGTCGGGTTTTATACAACAAAATAAACTCGAGACATATGTCGGGAAAATGAATAGTACATGATAATGGTCGGAATGGACATCGACCTCCACCGTCTTCGCGTTTTCTCCATCTTCGGGGTTCTAATCTAAACCTAATCTAAATAAACTTAAAACTAGATGCATACAATGGAAAGAAACAAGCATACACATCAAAACAATAAAAAAACAAGACATCATGTCGAGATCAATCATTTAAAAGAAGTGCAATACGAAAGTCAAGTTTTAGGACCTCGGGGTTGGCCTTTGTCTTTCATGCGAAGGTCCCACTAAGACACCTAACCAATCCATTTTTTTGTGACTTAGAGCAATTGTTGACCAATTGTATTCTCACAGTCAATAACGCTTATAAGTCTCCTAATCAAGCGATCTATGTGATCCTAGGGTTTTCTCTCATTATCATGCATCGATCCTACCATTCATCTAAAAATCACATGCATTGCAAAAATGTAAACATGCATGCATGTCTTTTAAACCTTGTTTCTCAACCAATCAAGCAAGAAAGTGAACCATTGGCAGGTCACTTATTACCAAGGGCATGTGCCAATCACAAACACAAGCAGTTTCTAATGCATGATGGGATTATATGTATGAAGGGTACATGTGATATTTCAAAAACATATCTCAAAATCATTCATGAAAAGTTTTGCTACAAGGTAATGTCTCAGCTATGAAAGGCATTCGATTACCAAGGCTAGCCCGGGGCTCGCATTAGAACTCACAAGCATCGCAGGCATTTTGAATACAATTCAAACCGTGACTTTTATGATGTCAAATCAAGATTTTTTTTTCAAAAATGTTTGAAAATATTTAGGATTAAGGAATATCTAAGTTATGGAACACATTCAATTGCCAAGGCTAGCTCGGGGCTCGTATTAGAACTCACAAGCATCGCAGGTATTTTGAATATGATCCAAACCATGATTTTTCCTTAAGCCAAATCGAGCTTTGAAGAATAACCTTTTTAGGAATCGTTTTTAAGAAATATCACATGTACCAAAAAAATTTTAGAAGATGCAATTTGAAAGGCCGGTTGTTTAACAACAAAGATCAAAGCATTTAGAACAATTTTCATGAAGATGACATGCCCTAATTTCATGCACAAACTAACCTAAAAGGTGTAGCTAAACAATCACAATCATTTTTATATTAGGAAATTTCAGAACAAACATGCAAGGACAGCAAAATTGGGCAATACTTAATGATAATTTGTCAATGAAAAAATTCCCTAACATGTATGACATGATGATGAACAACTTTCATGAAGAGAGTTTTCTCAAATAATGTATACATTAGTTTACAAAAATCAAACAACAAGCAACAACACATCAGAAATTTGTCAAAACAACAGGACATTCAACTGATGTCACGAGAATTTGTCCGATCAAAACATGTCTAAATATTATAAAATTTATACACAACATAGAAAACATGATGAAAAGCAAGTTTCATTAAGAGTCAAAGTTCAGATTCCAAATAGAAAAAATGGAACAAAAATATTAAAGGTCTGTCTACAGAGCGGTTAAAACAGGAGTCCGAATTTGATCAATTGTCCAGATTGTGATCTGGTTTTGAAAAAATGGAAAATAGTCCAAATGATGAGTGATTGGCATGAAATTAGCGGCATTAGAAACCTCTAAGTGTTTCCTACATCTTCTTAGAAGAGCTCGAGTCTAAACTAGGTCAATTTGGTATCCTAAAATTGAGATCTCTAAAAGTGTGCATATCAGTAATTAAGAAAACAGAACATAAACATTCATTAGAATACCTTAAAATCACTCAAAGAATGCCCAAATGGCATGAAGAAATCACACGAGACTTAGGATTGGATGCGACGTAAAGTATAGATAGTCATCTAATCCTAAGTCGGCATGCAAAAATGTGATACAATTTAAATGACATTATGAGATGATTCATGATTTCTAATGATATGCTTGGGAATTCTAAGTGTGACGAACATTTTTTGTGAGACAATTTGATGTGCAAGATGAAACTCAAATGACATGACCTAAACACGTATGCAAACCTTGCAACATGCGGTTCAATCAACAAAAAAGCATGATCGTAAGATTTGATCTCTAAACGACTCAAACAAGCATGGAAAGGTGTACATATGACAATGTTTCATTTCAGCATCAAGTTTACAGAACAAGCATGATTTCAGCCATCTTCAAGACATGCATAAATCCTACCAAAAATCTCACATATAGAGCATATGATGATGAAAATTTCTCGTTAAGAAGTCGAAACTCAATTAAGATTATATGAATTGTGGAAAAAATGGCAAAACAGACAAACTATATGTCCAATACATGTTGCTGCAGTACCTTTTACTCTAATGCATGCAATTGATTCACATTGCCAAAGTAAAAACCTTGCAAAGCATATATCAATCGTACATATATCATGTATTTCAACTCTCATGAAGGATTTGAGACCAAATAGGTGTATTTATATACTCAATTTCATCAAAACAAATCTGGGATTAATACAGGAAAGACTGACCTATTTCCAGATCTAAGCAATTTTGACCTACCTAAACATGTCTAAAAATTTTGAAAAAAAATACGGAAGATGTACAACATCTGTACGAGAAGCTTTTATGAAGAAAAGTTATTCCAGAACTTAACACACAAATCAGCACAAAAATAGCAAAAACAGAGATCGATATGGAACAGATTGACCTAAGCCTAGATCTAAGTAGATCTGACCTAGTTGAACACATTCAAAAATCATGAAAAAATTATGGAAGATGCATGACATGATTTGGAACAAAACTCATGACAAAAATTGTCTCCGAAAATGATCATGAAAGTCGGTACAAAAATAACAAAGCCAGAAGGCGAAACCGGATCAGAACCGAAAAAAAAAACCTAAACTACTGCAGAATTGTTAATTTTCGAAGGTGTTTTTGGAGGGCCAAATGATGGTATTTTTGGGTGTGTGACCTATCGTTTCGAAGCTTGGGATGTCTATTATCTAATCCTAACAGGACTCGAGCTGAAATGAGATCGTTTCGGACCACGTTTTGGCCAAAATAGTAACCTATGTACAGGCCTACGAAAATCACAGATTAGGCTTAAAATCACAATCATCATTCAAATCATCAACAACTAATTGCAGCATTCATACTCATCAATCTTAAACATGTAAAAGCTCCTAATCTTGAATCCTAGCCCCGATCGACTAACTCGATCTCGCTTCATCGGATTCGAGTTTCGAATCGTTACATTCGTCACGATTTTCGTTGGTTTCTATCGCGATTAGTCGGATCAAATCACCGGATCACGATCGAGACTCCAAGAACCTAGATCAGGTAACTATGGCTTGGATCAGGGCCAATCGAACCTCCGGCTCAAGGAAAAAAGGAAGAATCGGTCCAAAACGGACCGACCTTGACTTGCTGACGAAGATTGGGCTGTCGGTCAAGATCCGGCCACCAATCCAGTCTCCTCTTTCCACATAAACATCAAAGACTCTTGCTACAATAGATAACCAGCAGCTTGGAGGCTTGGGAGCTCCGGCGACCGCCGGTTCAAACCTAGAACAAGACCGGTCCAAGAAGCGAACCAAATCTAGAGAGAGAAATTGTGATCTGTTTGTGCAGCATTTTGGAGGGAGAAATGAGAGAGAAAGAGGCTGAGGAGAGAGAAAAAATTCGTGCAAATGAACCCTTCTTTATGAACATAGAAGAGATTTCACTTATATACTCCTACCTTAAGCGATTTTGGCCGTTGGTTCGACCCGACGGCCAAAAACTCGATCCAACGGGAAAAATCCATTTCGAAGGCTCCATTATGATCTCGAGGTGTTGGGTAATTGATCTAGTGGGTTTGATTTGCAAAAAACCAAGCCAAAATCGGCAATTGCGTGAAAATGTTTGATTAGGGATTAATTTGCAATTTGACAAAATTCGAGAACCAATTTGTAAAATTTTGGAAAATTGAAGGTGTAGAAGTGAAATTGGGTGTGAGAGGGTTCTAGAACCGGTGGTCGAAGGCCAAGAACCGGCCGGAAAGGGCCTGAACCGGCCAATCCCGCTGGCGGCCGGACCGGTTCGGTCGAATTTTGACTGGTTCTTGACCGCTTTGGTCCGGTTCCTACTGTTTTCTTCACTTGGGACCCCTATTGGTCAAGAATTTATGCAATTTGACCCCTAAAGGACCTAATTGAAAAGGAATTTTATCATTTTTATGAAGAAATCGACCAATTAAGATACAATTAAGCTAATCAAACCTTATGAACGTTATCTAGAGGTCTTTTATTGACCTAAATGAATGATTATTGTGGAAAAAAATGAGTCGAGACCATGGGTGCTTTGAATTGGGCCTAAAGGGATAAAATGGTAGAATTTGCAATTCAATGGGCAAAATTGCAAATTAACTAAAATTAAACTCGATTAGTGTCACAATTGCCCTATCTAATGAGCTACCCATAGGTAAGATCACTTATCACATTCAAATTGACCTTGAATTGAAGTGCTCGAGCTTAGGTAAAAAATGGATCTAAGCCTAATATTAAAATTGGACCTAGATTCATGAAATTAAACCATAGCCATGAATGGGTCAATTCAAATTTTGTCAATTGAAGCTTAATTACTTGACTTTCTAATGCTTGGGAGGATAAAATTCTTCAAATTGATGAGTTCTTGTGTGAATTTCACAAAATCGGTCTCGAATTTGGACTTATCTTAAGAAAATGAGTGAAAAACAATTGTCCGTTTGCAAGTTATGAATGATCGATTTTGGTCCCCTAATTAGGGCTTAAAACTGCAATTCATATTTCAACTCAATAAATCATGAAATTGAATACTCAAGTAGATTTCAAATAGTCCCTAAACCAAATGTCAAAGAAGGAACTACATCTAATTATGACTAGAATAAAAGTAATTTTATTTTTGGTCGATCTAGAACCCAAAACTGAAAAATTCAGAAATTAAGGTTCTCAATCGAATTTTATGAAATTTTTGACACAAAAGTCAAATTGGCATTAAAAGAAATGTATTTTTGCCTCTTTTTTTTGGGTCAAAGGTTTGGCCAAAAGTCAATCATGGTTGAATTTTCCTAAAATGTTGATTTTTCTTGTCAAATTTTTGAATTTTTAAGAAATTGATTTAAAAAAAAGTGAAATTAAAACTAAGTGGAATTTTTTTGGGTAAAAAGTCAATTTTTGACACGGGGTTGACTTTTAGTTAAGGGTTGACCAAAAAGTCAATCGAAAAGTCAACCGTTTGACTTTTCGGGTTTTTCTTGAAAATGAGCTAAAAACTGCTTAAAACGACAATGCAAAAGAAAGAAATAAAAAGCAACATTTTTTGGTCGAGAGATATGGTTCGGTCGTGATTAGAAACTTAAATCTCGATTTTTTATGTTTTAATGATATGTCGACTAAAAATTAGGTGTCAATAGCATGCTTAGGCCATCACGACTTGATGTCGATTCTAAGCCGAGCGAACCTTGACCTCGTCACGGGGCATGAACACACTCAAACATGCAAACATGAGCAAACACACATAAGAACATTGCAACATACGCATGGCTTACACGGGTGAGCACACCACTAAACTCGACGATGTAGGCTATTGCCCTAGCCAAGAATTAGAGATTCTACTTACTTTCGATGAACCTCGAGCTAAGACACGAGCTACAAAGGAAGGGCAGCTTACTTTGAAGGCCGAGAGAGAGAGACGTGAGGTGTAGGGCGTTCAAGGAGATGGAGGGTGGAGAAAATGGGAGCAAAGTGAGGCAAATGAAGAGAGCTCCTCATATTTATAGCCCTTGAAGCCATCATTGCCATGCTAAGTGGTCCATTCCAATGTTTTCAAGTGTCCCGCCTAAATTCCTTGGGTGGCAAGGCTATGGGTCCAATAATTGAAGCCTAAATGATGAGTTGGAAGGCTAAAAGGCCTTACTTGGCAACCGAAGCTCATAGGCATCATCGATGATGACCTGCTTTTCACTTTTCCATTGGTCCACCTATACCCCGCATTAAATGAGCATTTAATGAAGTTGGCAATAATAATGTCAAAGTTACCAACTCGGCAAATACTAGAATCGTCGGTCATTAATGAGGGCCCGTGTATCGCTCTCCAATTGGTCCATGTGTATGCTACTTTTCTAGAATATCCAAGATACTTTAGACGACAATCATGACCTTTGAAAAGTCAAGGGACACCTCACCTTCTTCATGAAGGAATTCTAGAGTTTTTTGCTCGTAAAATTCTAAAAGCAAGTGAACGTGTCGAATAAGCAATATAATGATAAGAAAGAATATCGTCACACGTAGATCGATGGTTAATAAATTAATTAAATGCTAAAATAGATTAATTCTAAAATTTATCTAACATATCAAAATATAATTGAGAATAAATAAAAAAAAAAAAATTTGGAAACTAAATGCAGTAAATCAATAAGATAAATATGTTAGAGCATCCGATTTCACCATAACCACTAGATATGAATTTTAGATTGTTGTGGGTACAAGAATGATATCAAACATGTGATAGCGAAATTTCCTAATCTATTTACTATCCTATCTCTAGATTTAGCAAACCTACACAATTTATTAATCTATTATATCTCTATGTAAATTAAAATAAACATAAGTGCATTAAAAACTATGAATTCCCGGCTTACAATGAGTTTTTTGGATCACCTTATCACCAAAAGCTACACAAATAATGCGGTATATCTATATCCATGTTTAATTCATGGTTATATATTATAATGAGCAATTGCATATTATCACTTTTCACTCTCAAACATGCATATCAGATCATTCAAGTGGTGGTCAGTCACTCAAAATCATTATGCACAACGTAAAAATCATGAAATTCACATCATCACGGTTAAGCTACATTGTAGCCCTAACAAAAAGAAAATTAGAACATAATAGAAGAAGAAATAAAAATTTAAATCAAACCCAGCATTTTGAATCAAAGAACAAGAATTCTGTCACCACTTTTGTTTTATCTTCAAAATACTTGAAAAACTCTCAGAACAATGAAAAACGATTTAACAAAAACCTAACTGCTCCCTCAAGCTCTCAATGTTCTCCTATTTATAGGATATATCCAAGATCCTTATCTCCAAGCAATTGCACATAAAATTAGGGAGTAAATAAGAGAATCTTTGATTTGATATCTATCTCTCACTGCTTTTTGGTTTGAATTCTTGATTTTTGCCATTCTTTTCCTTATCTTCTCCATATCTCATTATTCTACATAAACAAGGAAAATTCGAATAATCAGAAGGAAATCCAAATATTTTCTCATAGATATTGCATTATTTGTTGCCTAAAATAGGTAAAATAACTCTATTTTTATAAAGTTATCAAACCTCCAAACTTAACATTTTGCTAGTACTCGAGCAAAATCAAGACATAACATATATTCAAGCTAACAACCTCCTCCATGAAATCTTTTTATAATTGCTCAAATTCACAATTCAAAGAATAACACAAATTTCATCCAAACATTGAAATTGATTTATAAGTTAAGACCAACTCTAACTATGTGATCTAAGTGTGTGTGTGTGTGAGAGTCCTCATCTTTTTTCGAATTATATGCAGTCTAGATAAATTCACATTGACATGCAACCTCTAAAAAATTCTCAATAATTATGACCAAATCTCATAAGTTTGCTTTTCATTCCTCTCTCCACTAATGTAAGCTAATTATCCAACAAAAAATCAATAGGACTTTTCTCGGTTTGTAATTTAAGGCTAGGCTAAAGGTGAGATAACGGTAATTTTAAGCTCAAATCACCCATCAACACGTTGATTTCTAGGATCTAATTAAAGCCAATGTCACTGTTCAATTTCACTCATTCAAGATAATTTTTCTACCATCATATATCATCATTCCTTTTTTTTTTTCTTTTTTTTTTTTTGAATTGCTTTATGGTGGAGTTTCTCCCAAAGTCCCTCCTAATATAACATGAAAATTTCCAACCCATTGAGTATTCAAAAGGCTCACTCAATTGAAAGTTGGATAGGAAACCATAAAAGCAATTTTTTTTTTAAATTTTATAATACATCCCAAACAACCATAGCAATCACTTTTTTTTTTTCATACTCCATCATTCCTCCCAAATTTCTATTAAGCTCAAATAATGTTTTATCCCAAAAAAAAATTAACATGCTCATAGGGTAAGGGACAATGATATAATTTGATAACGGCTAGGGTAAACATAGATGGGTGTCAATGAAAAATTGGATAATAATTAAGGCTCAATGGGTAACTAGGGATAAATAAACAGGGTTAACTTGAAAGGCTCACTCGATCCAAAAATTGCCTAAATCATTTTCTTAGTTAGATGTAGCTTAGGATTTCCCCTCACGTAAAAATCAAACAAATTCTAAGATTTGGGTGAAATCTAAGAAAATCACATACTTCACATGAATGTTCTCTAGATTTACACACAATTCAAAAATTAAGGACTTTTAGTGCTCAGTAAGTGGATCAACATAATCAGAATTAAAATTAACTCACACATCAATTGCAAGTTTAAATAAAATTTAAATTTTCCTAAGAATCACAAAAATTCACAACAATGAATGCAATCATGATAGACAAAAAAAAATTTAGCCAAAATTTTTGTCTCCCCCCCCCCCCAAATCTTGAATGAAGCAGTATCCTCAATGCGAAAAATAGATATAGGAACAAGAAAACTCCCTTGGTTGTAGGATAAGTTCATAGATGACCTTGATGATTAAACTCTTGAAAGGTGATCCCTAAAAAATTAACCTGGATAAAACAGAGAAAAGTTAATTTTTTTTATAATATAAACTTAAAAAATAAATTTAAAGAATAATTAAAATGCCTGGGTTGCCTCCCAAGAAGCGCTTGCTCTATAGTTTTCAACCAAACTATCTCAGATGTCTCTATTTTGGAGGATGAAGTTCAATGGTGGTCTTTTGCTTGTTGTAATCACACTCAAAGTAGGGCTTCAAACGTTGACCGTTCACCCTGAATGTGCCCTCGGTGTCATATGCAACTTCAACTGTTTCGTATGGGAATACTTGTGTAACTGTGAAAGGATCAGACCATCGAGACCGCAACTTTCCTGGAAAAAGTTTAAGACGAGAGTTATAAAGTAAGACTTTTTGACCAATTTTGAACTCTCTTATGAATATGTGCTTGTCATGCCATCTTTTTGTACGCTCCTTGTACAACTTATAATTTTCATAGGTCTCATTGCGAAATTCCTCCAATTCATTCAATTACAATAATCTTTCTTCACTTGCAGACTTCATGTCAAAATTCAAAAATTTCAATGCCCAATATGCTTTATGCTCTAATTCCACTAGTAAGTGACAAACCTTCCCAAACATTAATCTAAAAGGAGACATCCCAATTAGAGTTTTGAACGCTGTCCTATAGGCCCAAAGTGCATCGTCAAGTTTTATTGACCAATCTTTCCTAGAGGCATTCATTGTTTTTTCTAAAATTTTATTGATTTCCTTATTTGAAATCTCTACTTGATCACTAGTTTGAGGATGATAAGGGGTTGCAACCTTATGTGTGACTCCGTACCTACTTAAAAGCGTTTCAAATTGTTTGTTGTAAAAATGTCTCCCCTTATCATTTATGATTGCCTTGGGAATGCCGAATAGGGTAAAAATATTTTTCTTCAAGAATTTGACCACAACCTTAACATTATTTGTTGGCGATGCTACAGTTTCTACCCACTTAGACACATACTTCACAGCCACTAAAATTTATAAATTTCCATAAGAAGGCATAAAGGGTCCCATAAAATCAATACCCCAAACATAAAAAAATTCACACACAATAATGTTATTTAAAGGCATCTCATTTTTTCTTGAAATATTTCCAATTCTCTGACACCTATCACATGAAGTTACATAGGAGTATGCATCTTAAAAAGGTGTGGGCCAATAAAATCTAGATTGTAAAATCTTAGCTGCAGTTTTGGTGGCACCAAAATGGCCACTTGCCTCTCCATCATGACAATAATGTAGAATGTTTGCCTTCTCTTCGTCTGGAACATATCTCCTTATGACCTGGTCTGCCCATACTTTAAATAAGAAAGGTTCTTTCCAAAAATAATTTTAACATTAGAAAAGAATTTTTTTTCTTCTGTTGATATGATAATTCAGGAGGAAGAACATTACTTACCAAATAATTTACAAAGTCGACATACTAGGGAATTTTTGTGGACTTGATGGAAAAAATTTTCTCATCAGGGAACTTTTCCAAAATTGGTCTTACCTCTTCCTTTGAATTTGGAATTCTTGATAAGTGATTTGCAATTAGATTTTTAGTCCCATTATTATCTTTGATTTTCAAATCAAATTCTTGCAGTAATAGAATCCACCTGATCAATCGGGGTTTTGATTCTTTCTTTTCAAGCATATACTTAAGAGCAGAGTGGTCAGAATAAACTATAACTTTTGAGCCAATTAAATAAGAACAAAATTTATCAAAAACAAAAACTATCGCCAAAAGTTCCTTTTCTGTTGTTGAATAATTCAATTGTGCACCTAACAAGCTTCAACTGGCATAATATATGGTTTGAAAAATTTTACTCTTCATTTATCCCAAACAGCTCCTACTACAGAATTGTTAGCATCACACATCAATTCAAAAGGTAAATCCCAATTTGGTACTGACATTAACTTCTCCTTTAAAGTGTTAAAGTTCTACATGCAATCAACAGAAAAATTAAAAGGAGCATCTTTTTCCAAAAGACTAGAAAGAGGTTTAGCAATTTTTGAAAAATCTTTTATAAATCGCATGTAAAATCCTGCATGCCCCAAAAATCCTCTGATTAGTTTCACAGATGTTGGTGGAGGCAATTTTGCAATGACCTCCACTTTGGCTCGATCGACTTCTATTCTGTTTTGAGAAATTTTATGCCCGAGCACTGTTCATTCCTCCACCATAAAATAACACTTCTCCCAATTCAAAACAAAGTTAATCTCCTCACATCTTTGTAAGACAAAAGCCAAATTATTTAAACAAGAATGAAATAATAAGCCAAAAATGGAAAAATCATCCATGAAAATCTCAATATATTTTTCAACCATATAAAAAAAAATAGCCATCATGCATCTACGAAAAGTAGCTGGTGCATTACAAAAATCAAAGGGCATTCTTCTAAAAGCAAAAGTACCATAAGGACAAGTGAAAGTAGTTTTCTCTTGATCTTCTGGTGCAATAGAAATCTAATTATATCCCGAATATCCATCAAGAAAGCAATGAAACTCATGCCCTGCAAGTCTTTCCAACATCTGATCAATAAATGGTAAAGGAAAATGATCTTTTCTAGTGGCATCATTCAATTTTCTATAATCCATACACACACGCCACCTAGTAACTGTTCTAGTTAGAATCAATTCATTGTTATCGTTTTTCTGAACAATCATACCGCATTTCTTTTACACAACTTGTACAGGACTTACCTAGGAACTATCAGAGATAAGATAGATGATACCTGCATCAAGTAGCTTAATCATCTCTACTTTCACTACTTCTTGCATATTCGAGTCAAATGCCTCTAAGGTTGGATAGTGGGTTTATATTGTTCCTCCATCAAAATTTTGTGCATGCAAATTGAAGGACTAATTCCTTTGATATCAGCTATTTTCCATCAAATTGCACCCTTATGCTTTCTTAATACTCTGAGCAGTTTCTCCTCCATCAAATCTATCAAAGAAGAAGATATAATTACCGGTAAAGAAGAAACTCCATTTAAATAAGCATATTTCAAATGAGAAGGTAAGTGTTTGAGTTTAAGAATTGGAGGCTCTTCAATTGATGGTTTAGGCTTTGTTATGTGTTGTCTCAACTCCTCAAATTTAATTGCCTTTTGCATTGAATATGGTGAAATTGCATCCATGAAATTTGCGTACTCCTTTATCTCCTCATTCTGAATATTTTTGTCCCTTGGTCAAATCAGACATGCTTCAAGTGGATCCTTAAAAATATTTTCCTAAAAAACCTTATTCACCAACTTGTCAACTGTCTCAACTCTAAAACAAGAATTATCATAAGATGGATATTTCATTGCTTTAAAAACATTAAATGAAACAAGATCATCTTGAACTCTAAGAATCAACTTCCCTTGTTGTATATCAATAAGAGCTCTTCCTGTTGCTAGAAAAAGGTCGACTTAAAATAAGTGGTACCTCAAAATCTTCCTCCATGTCAAGAACTTTGAAATCTCTAGGAAAGATAAATTTGTCAACTTTTACCAAAACATCTTCCCCAATACCTCTCGAATATTTAATTGATCGATCTGCTAGTTGAAATGACACTGTGGTTGCTTTTACCTCTCCTAATCCTAATTTCTTGAAAACTGAATAAGGCATCAGATTAATACTTGTACCTAAATCACATAATGCCTTTTCAAAGTAAGAATCCCCAATAGTGCAAGGAATAGTAAAACTCCTTGGATCTTTTAATTTCGGAGGTAATTTGTTTTGTAGGATGGCTGAACACTCCTCATTTAACTTCACAGTTTCATAATCCTCCAGTTTCCTTTTGTTTGCCAAACTCTCCTTCAAAATTTTTGCATAACTAGGCATTTGCGCTAAGGCATCTGCAAAAGGAATGTTCATGTGCAATTTTGTAAATACATCAAGAAATTTAGAAAATTGCTTATCTATTTTGTGCTACTGGAGTCATTGAGGAAATGGAATTGGCGGCACATATGGCTTGGGATTATCTGGAAAAGGTTTACTCTTGCTTGTCTCCTTTGATTGTTTATTGATCACATCTTCCTTGTCTTTGAAAATCTCCTATTTGACATATTCTTCTCCCACTTGTTTACCACTTCTCGGGGTTACAACCTTTATGTTTTCAATAGGATTTTTCTGTGTGTTGCTCGGCAAAGAACCTTGTTGTCTCCCTGACATCATGCTTGCTAACTGACCCACTTGTATCTCCAAATTTCTGATTGAAGCCTCTTTGTGACGTCCCTGTAGCGTCACATACTAAGCGCAAGCGGAATTTACATAAGTTATAATCTTACAAGACTTATAAATTACAATCGTCAGTCTATAGTGTTCACCTTTAAAGGTTAGCATGTATAACATGGATAATTTTAAAGTCTAAGCTTTATACAACAAGGTCATCCGATAATAGTCCTGTCAACTAGCATGAGATAATTCAACCAGGATCATATTTAAAGATCATGAGAAGCTTCATTACTAAACCTGTTGTTATTGTTCGGGCTTACAAAAATCAACCTGGACTACTTGCAAGTTTTTCGCCTATTTACATCATACATACAAGTTCAAAAGTAAAGGCGTAAATAAACAGCCAGGGAAAAGGGTGAGGGGTTTTAACTCCACTATCCCACACAAGCCCACGTCCATCAAAAAACAAAAGACGTTCCTCCAGCTTCTACACGATCTGGACGCCTAAGCGCCATCCGTCCCGGCCCGGGTCCTCCGGCACCAAAAGGAAGAGGGCCAAACATCTCCCCCTTCGTGGTTTATGAACCACGCGACAAACCTCATCGGAATCATCTCAGCTCTACCATCGTCCATCCACAGTGTAGCCTCATACTTCGAGAAGGTCATCTCGACATCAGGATCAAACACATCATGAAAAGAAACCTCGAGGCGTGCTACCACCCCGTAACGAGCTACCGGTGGCACGTCCATACTATCAATCTGAAAAATATAAGGAATGAGCAAAAAAAATGCCCAGTAAAGAAATAATAAAACCCTAACCTAGACAATCCACAACTATCAAAGAATACAAGAGAATCATAACCAAATAGCTTAAGATACTAAGACAGGATTGTCACAGATATAACTAAATGAATATTGATGCATCACATGTATAACCACTTTATACAAGACATACATATATATATATATATATATATATATATATATATACCTATCACGTTCTCAACCTATACCGAAATGAAATGCAACAGTAATATGCACAACTCACACGCCAAGTAGATATTATGATTTAGTGTGAATATCAAATCCACCCTCGATCAGTTTACCCACCGGAACACAGCCGGCCCAATCGAGTCACTTCTGGAATCCCACATCCGGACTTCCACAATATTTCTATCATGGGTATCTCACTCGGAGGCATTTGAGTATCACACAACCAGGGCATCCCAAGATCACTCAGGATGGGGCATCTCACTCCAAGGCATCTCAGTATCCCACAACCGAGGCATCCTTGATCACACACAAGGGCATCTCACTCCGAGGCATCCTGGCGTCATGTTCAACCGAGGCATCCAAGATCACACATCATGGGCATCCCACTCCCCGGGGCATCACCGGCATCTCAGTACCGATGGAAATCTCTTACTCATTTAAGCACACATTTCACACATCACACCTTCGATTAATGTCATCACAGCATGCTCAAGACCTCAAAAGTACAGAACTACCTCAAGTATAATCTATACACTTAACTCTCATGTATCAACCACACGTGCGTGTCCAAATTATAAGATAAAACCCATTTCGGCACGTTCCATACCATGCTTAACAGTTTTTACCCCATAATCAAGCACTATGCATCACACTCATTGCACACGCATGCTACCTTTGGTATCTATACCATAACCATACTTCAAATGATGGATGAGGCATGCTCATGCACAAACTAACCACTATTATGAGACCACTAGACTCCATATGTGTCATGAGAGTCAAGTACAAGAGACACAACAACTATTGCATATTCTCATATCAAAGCAGTCTATGGACTAAAACAAACAGTTTCGATCACAGACACAGGAAGTATATTTAATCTTATCGGAATGTTATGAAATTTCAGCATGTTATTGAAGAAACATAGATTAATATTTTCTGTGAAGAAACCTAAGTCTATATCTCAATGTATAAAGAGCAGCAATTGCTGTCTTCTTTCCTAAAATTCTTCAACAACTTTCAGACTTAGTACTTACAAAAGAAAAATCGTTTCACTACCCGAAACTTATTCGTTTGTTCTCAAATTTTGATATGTTATTCCTAAGGATGTGTCCTACAACTTTCATCAAGGGTTTGAGGTCCAATTTTACCTAGAAAATTACAGAAAATTCGTGGAATCATCAAAGGTCTTGCTGTCTTTTACAATACAGCTTACTGTTTTAAAGAGAATTATTCCCACCTACACTTTTTCACATCCATTTGGCTATAACTAGAAGTCAAACTTAATTTAATGAATGTTCTCTTAAATAAACTTGTTCCTTTCCTTATCTTCATCATAGAAATCAAGGCGACAAAAAACAAAAGGCTTTCCATCTATATTTCTCTAGAACAGGAATGTTTGGCACCGTTTTCCTCATCTTTAGCTCAACTAATCCATTAGTTTCTCTACCAATCTCTCTTGTAGTATCTCGACACTCTTCCACAGCATCTGAGGATAATCACAGTAGATCTTTACTTACATAGAACCTTTCACAGCTAGATTCAAAACAATTACTCGCACTTCAACTCATCTACCGCAACATGTATCACTTTTCCTCACTTAGCAACCACCACTGCACCCTACTCGAAAATCACAGCTCACTCACTCTCAAGTTCCAAAACATGCAAGGCTCTAATGCAACATGCAATGACTTATAGCCTCAATCTAGAGCTCATCTAGCTCAATCCAACACAAAACAGCAACATCACACCTAATCCTCCACCATTCGGCTAGTTCCACAAGTTCCTTGACAGAATCAGTGGATAACTTCTAGTTTAGAGGCTCATCTTTCCTTACCTTCGTTCAGCTACTTGATGACTCAAAACTCTTCAAAGATCAGCACCTATTCTCATGCAAGAAGAAGAAAGATCGCTGGAGTGCTGCTGGTTCTTCGCTGCTCGACCGAGAGAGAGAGGAGAAGAAGAGAGAAGTTTTCGGTTGCTTTTGAGAGAGAGAAGAGATAGTGAGAGTTATGAGGGGAAATAGAGGTGTAGGCTAATCCCTAGGATAGGTTAATCATTAGCAAATCTAATGATTGTGTCTCCCTTTGGTTGTTTCGGTTTTTGGAAGGAAAAAACTTGGGAGAAGAGAGAGAGAAGGGAGAAGAGAGGAGGGGGTCGTGGCCTTCATGCACGACTTCTTCCAATATCTGTCATTCGATATCAATTAGTCTCTAATCCGTGTTGTTAGTCGGTTTATTAGTTTCTAATGTTTTTCACTTAATTCCATTCCGAATCCACTAAATTTCAATTCTCTTGTAATTACACAAATTTATGAAATCATATGACATATTAACAACTCAGTGTTAATCTACGAGGAGTTTATCACAAGAAATGCTAAAGTTAGAAATCAACGTTAGCATTACAATCACTAATCAAATTATCCTAACTATAATCTATAAACTTATCGGAAATGAAATTACTCGGGCCTAAATACCCGTCTCTTGCCCAACAGGCTTATTCTACAATAATCATGGCCCACTAAACTTAATTCACCATTCTAATAGATCCAAGTCTTGGCCCGCTCTAAGCCAAGTCCAAGCCCATAATCTCTCATTCTGCTTATCAAGCCCAATTTGTGTGGCCCGCCAACTTCTTAAGCCCACACATTACTCACGGTCCATCGGGTTTGCTTTCTAGCCCGTTTTAAAATAATCTGAGCTCTTAACAATCCGATTATACTAATAGGGTCGGTAAAATTCGGGATGTCACACTCTTGGTTTTGAAATCTCACATCTGTGCTTTTGATGAAGTCATGAGTCGTATTAGCAAGTTTGGTGACTATATCTTCCAAATTTGACTTTGTCTCTTTTGATTGTTTGAATCCCGGTGGTCTCGTCACATTCAGATTATTCCATGAAAAATTTGGATGATTGCGCCATCCCGGATTGTACATATTGGAGTAAGGATTATTATGTGACCTGTTAAAATTCCCAATAAAATTAGAATTTTCACTAGATTGTTTAAAAGTATTACCTACCAGACACTCTGTGCTAACATATCCTCCACCACAAAAATCACATGTCAAATTCTGAATTTTCATGGCTGAAACACTCATATTATCTAGCTTTTTGTTGAGTGTTTCAAATTGTGCAACAATTGCAGCAAAAGCATCCACTTTATGAACTCCACTAGCTTTTCGCATTGGTAGTTTCTCAGTAGGCAACTGATAACTATTTGATGCCATCTCCTCTAATAGATTGTACGCTTCTTTTGGTGTTTTATTATTTAGAGTTCCCCCTGCAGCTGCATCAATCATAGAATGAAGATTTGTACTAGAGCCATTATAAAAAGTTTGTACTTGCATCCATACGGGTAGTTCGTGATGTGGGCATCTCCTAAGAAATTCTTTGAATCTTTCCCATACTTCATATAATGATTCATTATCCATCTGCATAAAATTAGTAATATCATTATGCATCTTCGCAGACTTTGCAGGTGGAAAGAACTTACCAAGAAATTTCTAAGCTATATCATTCCATGTAGTGATTGATCCCGCAGGAAGAGAAGAAAGCCAATTCTTAGCTTTGTCTCTAAGAGAGAATGAAAATAATCTCAATCTAATAGCATCATATGTAACTCCATTATATTTAATGGTGTTATAGATTTCAAGAAAAGCATCAATGTGAGCATTTAGATCATCGCTTGGTAGCCCATTGAATTGCACTGATTGTTGAAACATCTGAATGAGTGACGGCTTGATCTCAAAGTTGTTTGCTTGAATTGCAGTCTTCTGATACTTGATGTGGTGCCTTGAACTGTTAGTGCAGCATAATCTCTTAAGAGTCTACGTGGATTTTCATTCTCACCATTTGCCATATTCTTAACGTGATTTCTCTATTCTCTCAATCACCTTTTGAATGTACGCTCGATTTCTGGATCAAGCTCAGCAAGTTTCCTTTGTTGGCTACGTGTCATAAACCGATGTACACCTTGAAAAATAAAACGAAACGAAAGCTAGATTAAACTTAGATTTATTTGGTATCAATATTAATTAGTATTAAACAAACAATCCCCGGCAACGGCGCCAAAAACTTGTTCGTAAAATTCTAAACGCAAGTGAACGTGTCGAACAAGTAATATAATGATAAGAATGAGTATTGTCCCACAGATATCGATGACTAATAAACTAATTAAAAAATAAAATATATTAATTCTAAAATTTATCTAACAGATCAAAATATAATTGAGAATAAATTAAAAATAAAATTTGGAAACTAAATGCAATAAATCAATCAGATAAATATGTTAGAGCATCCGATTTCACCATAACCACTAGATATGAATTTCAGATGGTTGTGGGTACAACAACGATATCAAACATGTGATAGCGGAATTTCCTAATCTATTTACTATTCTATCTCTAGGTATAACAAACCTACTCAGTTTATTGATCCACTATATCTCTATATGAATTAAAATAAACATAAGTGCATTAAAAATTATGAATATTCACGGCTTATAATGAGTCTTTTGGATCACCTTATCACTGAAAGCTACACAAATAACGTAGTATATCTATATCCACGTTTAATTCATGGTTATATATTATAATGAGCAATTGCATATTATCACTTCTTACTCTCAAACATGCACATCAGATCATTCAAGTGGTGGGCAGTCACTCAAAAGCATTATGCACAACGTAAAAATCATGAAATTCACATAATCACGGTTAGGCTACATCGTAGCCTAACAAAAAAGAAAATTAGAACATGGTAGAAGAAGAAATAAAAATTTAAATCAAACTCAGCATCTTGAATCAAAGAACAAGAATTCTATCACCACTTTTGTTTTCTCTTCAAAATACTTGAAAAACTCTCAAAACAATGAAAAACGATCTAACAAAAATCTAATTGCTCCCTTAGGTTCTCAATGTTTTCCTATTTATAAGATATATCCAAGATCCTTATCTCCAAGCAATTGCGCATAAAATTGGGAAGTAAATCAGAAGATCTTTGATTTGATATGTATCTCCCACTACTTTTTGATTTGAATTCTTGATTTTTGCCATTCTTTTCCTTATCTTCTCCATATCTCATTATTCTGCATAAACAAGGAAAATTCGAATAATTAGAAGAAAATCCAAATATTTTCTCATAGATATTGCATTATTTATTGACTAAAATAGGTAAAATAACTCTATTTTTATAGAGTTATCATTTTCTTTCTACTTTCCTTTCCTTCTTTAAGAAGACAATTTTTTTTTTTGGGTAAGGGATAATTATAATTTCGATTAAGAAGGCAAATTTTCCTTCCTCAAGAAGGCAATCTAGAAAAGTGTATCATCCAAGTTGATTCTGGGGCCGATGAAGAGATTATTAGGTACACCTCAACATGGCATTTAAGGACTTGAGTCCAAGCTTGGGTGTGACTCATACATCTTGGGTGAGAAAGATAGTTTTAAACAATTTCCAAAATCAGTGTCTTTACCTTATCAAACGGAATCGAAAACTTATGAAATTTTAATATGTTTTAGAGAAGACCTAAAAAGACATTTTTCATGGAGAAGCCTAGTCAAATTCATGCTGTGGAAAGAGCAACAAATCATTGAACACAACCCAAATATTCATCCGTCGAGCATATTCAACAGTCGGAGAGAGAGACTCATTTTGAAATCCAAATCTTCACAAAACTATTTGAAATTTTAATATGTTGTAGATATATGTTATTTAAAACTTTTGTGAAGAAAGCATGTCTAAATTCGAAAGGAAAGATTTTATAAAAATTCAAGAAAGCAACTTGGTTACCGTTTTCACTACCCGGGATAAGTTCCAGATGATGAATGATTGGGCCTTCGTTTATACCATTTCACCTTAGAAAAATATGAAATTTAAGTATCATTTAGATCAAGATATTTAGAACAACTTTCATGAAGGAAGTTTCTGTGGCATCCTAGAATTTCATGACAATCCCTAGATGTGCTATGAACCATAAATAGGTGATGGAAGCGCCATCGGATTTTACTATAGCCATTCGACCAATGAATTATAATAGATCAAGGCCTAGCATTTAATGGAACAATTATTTTGTTGGAGATGCATCCTATGTCCATGTGAGATTAAGGATTGTATTAAAGGGTAAATTGATAAGGAAATTTTGTTCTTGGCCATGAACTTTATAAGATAAAATTTTATTAATCTATGTTACAAAGTTTATGGCCATATTCATATAAGTGGGGATTAAGGTGGATTATTAAAAGTAAACATGGGCTTATTTAAGTATATTTTTTGGGCCATTTAAGTTTGGACTTTAGGCCCAAGAATGTTGGGCCTAAAGTGGGCCAAAAGGCCCGACCCATAGAGCCCATGAAGGGCTGTCGACCAGACCAAGAAGGGGAGGGGAGTGCATGTCCTCCAACACTTGTCTTCATTGCCTCCACTTGTTCTCTCCTTTAAGCCACTTGTTCTCCTCATGAGAACACTTGTCTCTTACATGCAAAAATAGAGATAAATTGATAATCAAAGAGCAAAAAGGAAGGGGTTTCGGAAGTGAGAGGAAAAAGAGAGAAAGGGAGGTGAGCCGAGGGAGAGAGAGTGGGTTCGTGGGTGCTTCGGCGAGGGAAGAGGAAGACCAAGCCCTGCCGTGCGTGCGCCTAGCTTCGCCGTCGACCGTTGCTTGCTTGATTTCGTCGGATCTAAGGCAAGTAGAGTCCGTGAAACTACACCTTGCTTGCTGTGGTTGTGATGTTGAATGCTGGAAATGCTTGAGCTATGATGTTGAGTGCTGGAAACTCGAAGGAATGGTGGTGGTTTCTCCAAGTGAGTCACTGCATGTAGGAACAGTCCGACCTTTTGGTGATTTCGTGTGCTGCATGTGACTTTTTATTTGGAATTTCACTTCGACCTCTTCATGAAAGTTGTATAGGACTTCTTGAAGATTAACATACTAAAAATTTAGATGAAACGGACAAGTATTGGTTGGTGAAATGATTTTCCTTTGAAGGAACTAGATCTGGAAACCGTTATGTTGACCTTTTGGTGATTTCGTGTGCTGCATGTGACTTTTTATTTGGAATTTCACTTCGACCTCTTCATGAAAGTTGTATAGGAATTCTTAATGATTAACATACTAAAATTTGAGACGAAATGAACAAGTATTGTGTGGTGAAACCCATTTTCTTCGAAAATACTAGATCTGGAAAACTGTTCTTTGACCTCTTACGATTATGTGAAATTCATAAAATTTTCCAGTTCGAATTTCACTTCGTGCTCTTGACAAAAGTTGTATATAACATTTTGAGGAACAACATACTAAAATTTCAGAATAAATGGATCAGTAATGACCAAGGAAATGAATTTTCTTCAACACGGGTAGATCTGGAAAACGGTACTGAGACAAGGAAAAGTAAATCGACCTTAACTTTTAATCCAGAACGAATTGGACTTCGATTTCTTCATGAAACTTCTAGCTCTAGATCTTAACTACAACGTGTCCAAATTTCAGAATTTTCCGAGTTCATTTAAGGGTTCAATTGAAATTGTTTTCGAAACTGTGCATGGGTGATGTTAAAAATCCTTTTTCAGTGATATATGGACCTGTACGTATTCTGTGAAGCCTTGTTTGATATGGTGTTCTCCACGAAATGTGTTTTCTTAGATCTTATCTACAATGTGGTAAATTTTCAGAATTTATTTCCATTGTTTACTAATTTTCCAGAATATTTCATGTATAGCACGCCTTCTGTTTAAGCTGGAAATTGTTTTACTTACTGATTATTTGAATTGTTATATAGATCTTGATATTTTGGATTATTAATCGTGCAATGATGTGGTGACATTCATGCATTTCATATGACATCAAAAGATTGATGGATTTTCATGAATTCAATGAAGCTTTTCAAAAACCATTGCATCAAAAGGGTATTTTTCCAATGCATATTATATGATTTTAAAAGGCGTTGATTCCAATCATTGGCATATTACATGACATCAAAAACCTGGTTTAGACCCTTGATATTGTTGCATCAATGCCATGTTGAAAATGAGACATATATGTGATTATGAATTGTGATAATAATGATACCGTCGGAGGTGTGAGCCGACGATGCCCAGGAGTGTCGGGATGCCCTGGTGGCCTAGTGGCGTAATTCCGGAGGGTCCTCGGGAGTTTCGAGATGCCCGGTGGTATACGGTACGTAATTCGGGGGAAATGCCCTGGTGGTATGTCGGTACGTAATTAGGAAGCCACGGAGGTGTGTGCCGGGGGATTCCTCGTGATGCCGGTTGGGGTACGAGATGCCGGAGGTGTGTGCCGGATGCCCGTAGAGGTGTGTGCCGAGGCTCCTCGCGATGCTAGGTTGGGTGCGGCGATAAATGAGGGATGCAAACATTGGTCCCTGGAAGAAAAATGATGAGATCCTTTCGAAAGATAAAATTGGAAATTGAATCATGCGCATGGGTGTGTGTATATGGCATGATGCATGATCTGCTTATGAAAGTAAATTGATGCTATTTGACATTGAGAATGCGATCATGAAGGCTTGAATGGATCTCATGGTGATATATGCATGGCTGTTTGATGATATATGTACAAGTGCATGGTGGTATATGTACAAGTGCATGGTGGTATATGCACATTGCATGGTGATATATGCATGGCTGTTTGATGATATATGCACAAGTGCATGGTGGTATATGCACGTTGCATGGTGATATATGCATGGCTATTTGATGATATATGTACAAGTGCATGGTGGTATATGCACATTGCATGGTCATATATGCATGGCTGTTTGATGATATATGCACAAGTGCATGGTGGTATATGCACATTGCATGGTGATATATGCATGGTTGCTTGATGATATTTGCACAAGTGCATGGTGGTATATGCACGTTGCATGGTGATATATGCATGGCTGCATGGTAATGTATGCTCAATAGCATGGATGATATGTACTCTACTTGTGATATTATGATTGTCTTGCTTGTTGCATCGTGTAGTTTGATGGATCTTTACTGCTGAGTGGTTGTACTCACCCCGTTTGGGGACTAACATTTTAGACTAGACAAGATACCTCTGCTACCACTGCCACCAATAGATGGATCAAGTGGTTGGATATGACCGTGAGGAGGAGGATGGCAAAAGAAGGAACTTTTGGACGCCGACATTGGTCGATGGACCTTAAGTATGCGACTGTTGTAAAAGATGTCGGTCAACTTTTGAAGTATAGCTGAGTATAGAAGACTACGGCATTTTGATGTACCGATGAATGATGTCCATCTGGTTTAAGTAAATAAAAGTGTTCGGCTTTTACCTATAAATGTTTAGTTGGTGTGCATCATTTTCTGAATATAGGGAAGGGAGTTTATGGATGTGCTTCCGCCATATAAGTTGCGCAGGGACCGATCTAAAAGATGTAAACCCCTAGGATTGATAGACCTTCAGGTCAAGCAAGAGAATGGTAATTGAGCTATGGCGACCTTAACGGTTCGGGGGCCGTCGAGGGGTGCCACGGTTTCTTTAAATTCGCATCAACAAAATCTGTGTAAAATTGGCAAATAGCGGAGGTCCAGAAATTTCGAAAATCAAAGGTGACAATCTTAGTTAGGAAAAGGAGGCATCCCACTTGATCAAGAAGTGTTAATTGTCAGGCATCCTTATCTCCCAAGTTTCCAACTAGGTTCTAGGTTAGTTTGGACATTTCATCTCGGCATTAAATAACTAGAGGCCAAATGTATTTAATGTGCTATTATTTTGTCCACAATGTTTGACTTGCTTGCTCTTTCTTCCAATGGATGTGTAGTCCATTCCTTGACCTCCAAGATCTCCTACCTAGTTTAGGGTTATAATTAGGCTAGGCTATAGGGACACATAAGCCTTTACATTCATCATCCTCATTTAATGCTTTTCACACTTGTTCACACTTATTTTCTAGGAAGGTTTGACTAACCTAAGGCCTATCTAGCTTAGCCTCCTAGTTGGGACCAAAATAAGGGTCGAAATCGAGGATGTTACAAAATGCAAGGATTCTCCAATATAAGGTGTGATGATTTTGATGAGGTTAAGGATTACGTCCTAAGGATGGTAGATTTCAAGTCTAAAATCATACTCATGAAGGAACTCATGAAATCACCGGTCATTCTGACAATTCGGTCTTAGGATATCACCCCTTAAGAGAAATCATGTCAATCACTACTTTGACACATAAGGAATATTGCAATGAAGTAACGCTTGGTTGTCCAAGTGTGAGTCTAGAGTTAATGATTCCTTTGGCATTCATTTGTGAATTCAATTCCTATCGAAAGCCTCATCCGGTTTTTGGTGGCTAGATAGCGGTGCAACAAATTATGTTGTTTACCATAAGGGGATTCATGAATCTAAAGAGGCCAAAAGAGGATGAATCATGACTCATCATGGGAAACAATATTTAACGTTGAGTTAGTGGAAAATGTTGTTTTGACTATGGATTTTGATTTGCATTTGATGTTAAGAAACAGTTTTATGTATTTTCCTTTAGATGGAACTTAGTTTCCGAATCATTTCTAAAAGTATGTGTCTATTCTTTTGAAGCAAAGAACAATGCTATTTCTATGTTTTCCAAGTCAAATAAAGTTGAGTGCTGCAATGTATTAAATGAATTGTACCGATTGTGATAATCTCTCAACGATATGTATGTCATTTTTACAATTGAAAAGATTGTTTCCAATAGACCTTTACCTAAGGAATAACGTCTTGATCATATGTCTAAAGAAAGAGTAGAAAGACTGATAATGTTGACCTTTTGTCTAATCTTAAAAGTTAAGGATTTGTGTAGACTATTCTATAAGTGAGATGATTAAGATAAAGAAGACAACTGCAGTTTGAAGTTATGAACTGTTGGAGGTGATTCACACTGATGTTAGTGGACCATATGTGGTAACATTGTATAGAAATTTTCATTTCAACATAGTCATTGATGACCATTTCTTTTATATTTGATTAAAGAAAGTTTGAATTGTTGGATAGATTCAAGTTCTTTCGTACTAAAGTCAAGAGTCAGTTGGGATACGTTTTTAAGATTGTTAGATATGACCACAGTGGTTAGTATTTTGACAAATATGGCAATGCTAGATAGCTTAAAGGGCTATTTGTCAAATATTTGGAAGATTCTGGGACGGTAACTTAGTTTACTATACCCGAAAATCTTGAACATATTTATGTGGCTGAAATGCATAATTGCACCATAATGGAAATGATAGTGAGTATGATTACTAGGAATAATTAATCTCTGTGAGACAAAATAGTCCAATATGCATTAAACGTATTTCTATCGAAAGTGTTCTATTGACTCCTTTTGAGTTATGAATTGGACGTAACCTCACTCAAATCATTTTAAGGTTTGGGGTGTCCTACAAAAGTGAAGTTATATAATCGAATATTAAGTAAGTTGGAATCTAGAACCACTCGGTATCTTGCCCAGATAATTTCAAGGGATATCAGGTTTTATTATCTCAACGGAGGTGCAAGAATTGTGTAATCACAGACAGCGAAGTTTCTGGAGTTCGACGTAGCTATAGAGGATAGTTGCTCTCGGACTATGAAAGATAATAGTATAGTGGGGACCATTTGTTGACACCCGAAATTTTCATCGACATTTTAAACAAATATTTTGCAAAAATAAAAAAAAATTGAAATGAAAAGATAAAAAAAAATTAGAAATAAGGAAAACGAAAAAAAAATAAAAAAAGGAAAAAAGGAGAGAAATAAAGAAAAAGGCGAAAAAAAAAAAGAAAAGAAAGAAAAATAATAAAAAAAGAAAGGCGGGGGCATTTTGGACTGAGGATTCTCTCTCTCCCGCTCTCTTTTTTTCTCTCTCTCTCTCGGATTCTCTCGGAGGCGGGGGGGCTCTCTCTTTCGATTCTCTCTTCCGCTCTCTACGGAGGAGCTCTCTCTACTCTCCATCTCTCTCTCTCTCGAACGAGCTCTCTGGGTTCTCTCTGGGTACTGGTGAAGTGAGGATTGGACGAAACCCTAAATCTCTCCGGATCTATCCCTCTTCTCGGCGGTAACAACCTCTTCCTCCGCGGAAATCCCCGCCTCCGGCGAGTGGAGTGGGAGTTCGTTCCAGATTTCGCCGCCGGTGTTCGTTCGCACGAGGCGGCTTTCGCTCGGTCTCTCTCGGCCAAGAGGTTCCCCGACAACGACGATCGGGGCTCGAATCAATCGGAAAATCGATCCCCGACGGAACTCCCTCTCCCTCATCTTCTCTGGCTCGACGGATCTCCCTTTCTCGGCTTTCTGCTCGTCAGATCTAACTCGATCCGAAGCCGACCGACGAACATCGGCGACAGCTGCGGCGACGACGACGCTTAACCGATCCCCTCTCTGGATCGGGCTCACCGGATCGGTGAGTTCTCTCTCTCGATCCGTTAAGTTGTTAGCCTCTGGTTTCTCTCTCCCATTCGCTCCCTCTGACTCGAACGATTTTCTCTCGACTCTGTCTCGCGCGCCGGATTTGACCTGTTGGAATGGTTGGTCGAGGAGCTCGAAGTACAGGGCTCAAATGCGCGTAGACAGTAGTGGTGTGGTGGTAGCGATGACAGCGACGGCTTCTGATACTTCGCCGATTCCTTCAAGGTACGTTGAACATAGATTCATCTTCCATATCCGGATGTTCATTATGTTGAACAGTGACTGAGGATTCTAATTTCTGTTTGTGAGAAACTTACCTACTATTGAAGTTCACTAGGTAATCCGAGCTTGTAAAATTGTTGTTGTGATAGTTTGGTTGTGCTTTCCTATTTGACTGTTGCATTTTGGACTCGGGGTTGAGATGCCTACTTTCTGCTCGATGAAATGTTCAAATTAGATCAGAGTTGGCTCTCGAGTGTCTCTTTTAACTGTTGATTGGTAGATGTAATCTATTCATGTCTGAAACTGAACCATTGCTGAAATAAGTTTTGCCATGGCCGAGGTTTTCTTTCGGATCGACCACAAGTTCGATCTCATGTATGCCAAGCGTGTATTTGTGCACTGGTATGTCGGTGAGGGTATGGAGGAAGGAGAGTTCTCTGAGGCCCGTGAGGATTTTGCAGCTCTCGGAAAGGATTATGAAGAGGTGAATGCTGAGTCTGCCGAAGGGGAGAATGGTGATGAGGGAAAAGAGTATTGATTTTGGTCTTCATGAATATTTTCCCTTAGTAAAATGCTGTGATGGGGTCTTTGAAAACCTTCCTTTTTAGTTTTTTTTTTTTTATTGGCTTCCTGTACTGTAATGTGGCTGTTGGCTTTCCTTGGCACGTATTTGCATTTGGCGCTTTCAGGATAAAGTCTAATGACCATTTCTTGTGGCTGATTTGCATGTCCTCATGATTATCATTTTTCGACTATCAATTTGACATCAATTGGACTCAACTTCTCTTAGGAAGTGGGTTTGTTTTAATTTTTCCTATGACGCTGATTTCGCATGATTTGCGCATCAATTGGACTCAACTTCTCTTATGATTCGCATGATAGAAATCTGTCATAAAGTGAAATTCAAAACCCCTGTTTTTCCCTTGTCGAAGCTGACCTCTTGTCATTTTCCTATGATTTTCTTATTAAAGATTCTAAGATTGGGTCCTTAACAAAAGTTGTTCGTCTTTCTTTTGTTCGCGCTGTGGTAAAATTTCATATTCTTCAGATTTTCTTTTTAGATCAAATTACTATTAATGTGTCATGACATCCTGATATTTTGCTGCATTTCTGATGTGGTGTTGTGCATTCTTGAATTTTCATAAACTTCTATGTAGCTCACGTTAAAAAAAACTTTTACCATGAAAGTTGTTTCCCATGATTGGGTGTGCATTTGATTCCATCTTGAGGCTAGTTTGGTTATGGATTGATGCCATTTTGATCAATTAGACTCATACGTGCTTGTGAGAAGATATAGCTTCAATTTTATGGCAATTTGCAGTCTCGTGTGCTCTGTTACAATTCTGATTGTATGCTGGAAGTTGTGGATTAAGCATAGATTAGATGGATTTTGTCTTAGCTTGTTTTTTTTATTTGCCCGCCGGACAATGATATCACGTGTTCAAGTCTCTTGTCAATTTCACATGTTCAAAGATGCATATTGTTTAGTAAGTGATCCTTCGTCAGCTTATTCATTTGTTTGATTAAGTGAGAACCAAGGTTATATGGTTTGGATGCTTGTCATGTTATATGCCTTGCATGTGATCATTAGATGAATGATTTAGGTGCGGCACATAATAATGCTGAACCTTAGGATATCACTCAAAATTTGACTTTCGCATTGTACTTCTTTTTAAACGATTGATTTGGATATGATGTATTGTTTTTGGTTGTTTGATGCGTTTGTTTGTTCTTTCCTACCGTGTGTACCTAGTTATAAATTTCTTAAGCTAGGATTAGATTAGAACTCCGAACATGGATAAAGCGTGAAGATGGTGGAGGTCGATGTCCATTCTGACCATTGTCATGTACTATTTGTTTTCCCGACATATGTCTCGGGTTTCATTTGTTGTATAAAACCCGACGAGTTGCGGGTTTTTCTTTTGTCTCTTATTTTTAGTTGTGTTTTCTTTTCTTTTATTTCTGTTGTAGGATTGCATGATAGATTTACCGCTTTCCTTGATTGTTTACTTACTCTCTTGCAATTTTAATTCCATTGAGTGTTTAGGTACCAAAAAGGCGCTAATAGCAATATTAGCGTAACTCAAGTCCCCGAACCTAGATATCTGGTTGCGTAGGAATCGAAGGAACACTCCCGACCCTCGATTGGGTTTTCTAGCCGACCCCCAAAATGAGGCTAGTGGCGACTCCCATCTATTCTTAGGTTGTTATAAACAACTAGATCGCATAAATAAATTCGCTGTCACGTGGGGTACGAGCTTGGGAGAACTCATGATTTTATGATCAAGTATCCCTAAACCCGACCTTTTCTTCCCTTTGACATTCGAGGGGCGGCGAGATCGGGTCGCGACACCATTGTGTCTTTGTCTTTGCCTATACGAGACAATTATGAAGTCTTCTACACCACAGACTAAGCTTGTGAGATTCAGAATATTGTTATTGATACAATTCCTGATGAAGTTTCTCAAACCTCTCAGGTGTAGGATGAAGTGATTGTAGCTTTACTCAAGAAATCTATTAGGGAAATACGTTCAGTTATATGACCGCACTATATAGTCTATTTGTGAGAGCATGACTGTGATATCTACTGTGTGGTCAATCTAGTGCCTTATATATATAAATGCTATTTCTTGTTCTCAATAGGAATTCTGGTTAGATATGATGAAAGACGAGATGCGATTTGTGAAATATAATAGTGTTTTGGAGCCTGTTAAATTGGGTGAAAGTCATAAGCGTATCCGCTGTAAATGGGTGTACGAGATTAAAAGAAATTCTAAAGAAAATATTGAGAAAGTTTAAACTCTTACTAGTAGTGAAAGGTTTCACTTAGAGAGAAGGATTATACTATGAATCAACTTTTTTCCAGTCTTTTCTAAGGACTAGTTCAAAATGGATGTGGTATTAGTAGCTCATTTCAGACATCGAGTCACACTAGATGATTGTTGAAACTGTGTTTCTCAATAAATACCTTGATAAAGAAGTCTATATGGTATAACCCGAAGGTTTTGCAGCAGATGATTTAGGTAAGCTTGTGTGTGAGCTGAAAAGTCTCATTTATGATCTTATGCAAGTTTGTACATAATGGTGTTTGAAGCTTTAGTGTTGTCATTGCATTCAGTTTTGCTGAGAATAATATAAACCATTATATATACTACAAGGTTAGTGGGAGAAAATTTAATTTTCTCATATTCTATGTAAATGATATCTCGCTTGAGTAGTAATATTGGATTACTGCATAAGATAAAGCAGATGTTGTCGAGTGTTGACACCTAAATTTTTACATTAAAAATGGGTTAATTTTTACCCCAAAAAAATAAAAATTGCATAACATATAGTTTAGAAACATTTATTTTATTTTTATTTATTTAATTTTATTCCATTTTTGCTTTGGACCGACAGTGAGCGTTGATACGAGGGACATATTAAGGTGAGATTTTTCACATATTCAGGTAATATGCACCGAGGGACATATTTTTTGGCAGAAAGGAAGGTTTCGGATGGAATATTTGAAAAATACTAAAGGGAATATTGCGCGGGGTGCATATATTTCAATGATATATTCAGGGGGATTATGCACAAGAAAAATTGGAAACAAAATATGCCACAAAGATCTAAATTTTCCCTTATAAAAGGTGTTGTGCACGTACGAAGATGGGGGAAGCAAAAAAATTTCGAGAGAAAATTCGTGCAAAAATTTCGTGAAGAAAAGAGGGGGTAAAAAAACAACACACAAAGAAGGAAAAGAAAAAGGGTTAATACCCTAAAAAACCCCAAACTGGTACACTTGTGACAAATTTACCCCAAACTATTTTTTTGACCACCAAAAACCCCAAACCCAGACACACGTGTGACAAATCTACCCTCTGTTAGCTTCCGTTCGATTTTGCCGTTAACCTTGCGACGTGGTTGCGACGTGGCAAGTCATGTGGAAATTCATAAGTTTAATACCATTAAAAGCTCCAAACCGGTATATTTATGACAAATTTACCCCAAACTAGTATATTTATGACAAATTTACCCCAAACTGATATATTTACGACAAATTTACTCTAAATTAATTTTTTCAATCATAAAAAACCTAAATTGGTACATGTGCGGCACATTTACCCTCTTTCAATTTTCCCAAATTTGATTGAGTTGTGATGTCCAATCAATTTTATTTTCCGGATTACTCTAACATTGCCTCCATATCATTAATACTTGATTTTTTTTTTTCTTTTTATTGGAATCATTATTAGAGAACTATTCAAAGACTACCAAATGTGCACTTCATTCTTGTGCCGAGAGGATGCCCATTAACTAAAAGATGGACAGATTGCTTGCGCACATATACAAAAGAAGTGCTATTCATAATGAGCCAGAAGCAATATACTTTTCATCAGAATAGGCATAGAGAGAGAGAGAGAGAGAGAGAGAGTCCATTCCAGCATACAAGCCAAATGCATTCGACCAAATTCATCATCAAAATGCTAATAACATCAACTACACAAAATATAGAGAATGAAACTAAAGCCACATATCAATATATCTTTGAAATAGCTTTACAAAAGCCTTCACACTAGACTTGAACAAGCTTTACAAAGTAGCCTTTACCTTAGACACAAACGAACCAACTAGCCAAAAAAGGCGAATCCACACCAGACGATAGAGGTCCAAAAGCATGTTCTATATCAAATACTATATAAAAAAAAAAAAAAAACAAAGCTTTACAAATCAAGTATTAATGATATGGAGGCAATGTTAGAGTAATCCGGAAAATAAAATTAATTGGACATCACAATTCGGTCAAATTTGGGAAAATTGAAAGAGGTAAATGTGCCGCACGTGTACCAATTTAGGTTTTTTTTTTTTTTATCGAAAAGATTAATTTAGAGTAAATTTGTCGTAAATATATCAGTTTTGGGTAAATTTGTCATAAATATACCAGTTTGGGGTTTTAATGGTATTAAACTTATGAATTTCCATATGGCTTGCCACATCGGCAAGGTTAACGGCAAAATCGAACGGAAGCTAACGGAGGGTAGATTTGTCACATGTGTACCAGTTTGAGATTTTTAGTGGTCAAAAAAATAGTTTGGGGTAAATTTGTCACAGATGTACCAGTTTAGGGTTTTTTAGGGTATTAACCCAAAGAAAAAAGGGGCTTTTTCAGTCGGGGGGCTTTTTCCTTCGTTCAACACAAAAAGGGAAGAGAAAAACCTGTTGAGGGAAAGTAAAATTCAGCAGAAGAGGGCAGCGAGAGAAAAGAACGGGGAGAGGACGTGGGAAGTGATGTGAGGGGACGTGAGGAGAGAAAAGAAAAGAAGAAGGGGGCTACTTGTTTGTCTTTCTCATGCAGCCCCTCGTCGACTTATTCTAGCTGCGCCCGAACGCCGGCGTCTCCCTTTGCTAGCCACTACCGCTCCGCTTGCAACCTAGCGACGCCGTTGCAACGACCTGCGCTAGTCCGCGAGTGCCCCTCACCGAGCCTCTGCCGCGTCTCCGCTCACCACCACGTCTCCGCTAACCACCGCGCCTCATCCGCGACCCGCAACTCGCCCTACGGTAGCCCACTCGCCACCGTCCTCCTTCCGGCGACCTAGCGCCCGACGCCCGCAACACCACTAGAGCCCGACGTCGCCGTTGCTTCCCTCCCGGCGTCGCTGCTGCCTCACCTGACGCCGAGCGCCACCCACCACCGCAGTTTCTGTGGCATCCCAAAATTCAAGGCAACCTCTAGATGTATTAAAGACTATGATTAGGTAATGAAATTGCCTTTGGTTTATGCTTTAGCCATTGATTTTCTTTTAAGACCGAGTGTTATGTGGATGGAAATGTATCTTGTGTTCATGGGTTATTAAAATTAGTAATATAGAATAATTTGATAAGAAGAATTTGTTCTTGGCTATGCACCTCATAGATTGGATTCTTATAGTTTAACGTTACAAGTTTTATGGCCATATGAAATTGTAAATTTGGAATTTATAAAAGAAGGAATTAAGATGAATTATTTAAAAGTAAAATTCGATTTAATTAAGCTTGGGTCTTAGGCCCAAGAGGGATGGGCCTAAGATGGGCCGAGATGGCTGGCCCATAAGCCCATGAAAGGGGCCATCGACGCAAGAGAAGGGGGATCCGGTTTGTGCATGCCCTCCCCCATTTGTCCCTCCTAGTTGCCAAGTGTTCCTCATGCACATTCAATGATTTCTAATCATTGAGGGGAAGGAAAAATTTAGGGAATTGATGGCCAGCTTAAGCGAGAAAGAGAGGGAGAGAGAGAGGTGTCGTCCAAAGTGAGAGAGAGCTACCGAGAGAGTGAGGGAACCGAGAGAGAGGAGGAGAAGGCCGCGCGAGGAAGAAGTCCGCCCGTGCGTCCGTCGTTCACCGCCGTTGTGCTCGCCGTAGCTCGATTTGGAGGCAAGTTGGGATCCTTTGATCTACTCTTGCATGTTGTGTCTAGAATGTGCTATTGAAGGGTGATGTATTTCGGATGTCTAGGGTGAAAAATCGAAGTTTAAAGAGTGTTGTTTTGAAAGTTGTAATCTGTTCTCTAGTAAACAGCTTAACCCAGAATGTTGTGATGGCTTGCATGCGATGTTTGAGTCGGATTTTGGCTCCGACTTCTTCATGAAAGTTGTAGATAACATCTCAAAGTATAACATACTAAAATTTGAGACAAAATGGTTGAGTTTTGAGGGGTGAAACCCTCCCTCTACGAAAATGTTAGATCTGAAGCTGTTTTGTTGACCTCTTGGTGATTTTGTGTGTTGCATGTAACTTTTTACTGAAAATTTCACTTCGACTTCTCCACGAAAGTTATATAGAACATCTTGAAGACTAACATACTCAAATTTGGGGTAAAACGAACAAGTATAGCCTAGTGAAACGATTTTTCTTTTGAAGACATTAGATCTGGAAATGTTGAACTAAACCCCAGTGACTTCGTGGACTACAAAGTGACTTTCCTTTAAAAATCTCATTTTGATTCCTTGATGAAAGTTGTAGTATACCTCTTGAGGCAAAACATATCAAAAAAAAAAAATCAGAGGAAAAGATGGAAGATAAGTAGGTGAAATCACGACTTTTCGGAGACAGCTAAACCTGGAATGTTCGGTACTAGGAACAGGGGCTTCGACCGTTCATAATTAATTATCTAGGACAAATCTGACTTCGGTGTCTTCATGAAAAATCTACCTTAGGGTCTTGACTACCACATATTTAAATTTCATAACTTTTGAAGGTCATTAGAGCTTTTAATCGGAAATATTTCAAAACCGAGTAATCTGACGCGTTCGGTTTAGTCAGTTTCAATGCATGGGTCATATCTTTTTGTATGAAGCTCTTTCGGCAAGGTGTTCTTCACGAAGTATCTTTCTGTATGTCTTCTCTGCAACATATTCAAATTTCATAATTTTTGAAGTTCAATTACCTATTTAACCAAAAATGTTTCAAAAATTGTGCAAGCTGTATTGATAGAAAAGAAATGCTGTGATGCGTGATCTATATCAAATTGTATGAGGGTCTTTTGGTGCAGTGTCCTTCATGAAATATCTGCCATTATGTCTTGACTATCACATATTCGAATTTTATAATATTTAAAGACCATTTGGGTATTTAATGGAAATATTTTCTAAAACTGTGCAAGCTGGATTGTGCGAATTTCAAATGCTGAAACTATTATTATTCTGTTTAGATGAGCCCTATTAATTATATTGGTTGAGGTGATTGAATCTTGCTGAGCATGTGATAATATTTGGCATTGCATATAGGATCAAATGCTGAATTTGACTTTGTTGCCATTACATCATGTGCCATGTTGATTGTGAGACATAAATTGGTGAATATGAATTATGATGAATGAGGAAACTGTTGGAGGAGGGTCGATAATGCCCTGGGAGTGTCAGGATGCCCGGGATGGGGGGTGCCGGATGCCCGGATGTATTGTGATACATGCTCGGATGTCCTCGGGAGTTTCGAGATGCCCGGAATGGTTGGGTGCCGGAAGCCTCGGAGGTTTGTGCCCGAGGAATGCCTCGTGATGCCAGTTGGGATGCGAGATGCCCGGAATGTGGGGGTGCCGGATGCCGGTAGTGTGTACCGGAGGTTTCTCGCGATGCCAGGTTGGGGTGCGAGTGATAAAAATGTGGGATGCAATTACTGGTCCCGGGAAAGAAAGATGTGGAGATTAAATTGAAAGATAAAAGTGGAAATTAAATCATGCACGTATGATATGGTGACATATGCATGACTATATGACATGATGATGATGAGTGCATGGTTGTATTTGTACCTATGGCATGATGGTATATGCATGACATGATGATGATGAGTGCATGGTTGTATTTGCACCTATGGCATGATGGTACATGCATGATGGTACATGCATGACATGATGATGATGAGTGCATGGTTGTGTGTGCACCGATGGCATGGTATATGTATGACATGATGGTGATGAGTACATGAGGATGTATGTACATATAGTA
Organism: Eucalyptus tenuipes; assembly: GCA_014182365.1. Classification (NCBI taxonomy): domain Eukaryota; kingdom Viridiplantae; phylum Streptophyta; class Magnoliopsida; order Myrtales; family Myrtaceae; genus Eucalyptus; species Eucalyptus tenuipes. The sequence continues at coordinate 12,595,611 of CM024543.1, forward strand.
TGATGACATATGCATGGCCGCAAGGTAAGTTATGCTTGGATGCATGAATAACATATACTATGCTATGATTATTATGATTGTATTGTGTGATGCATTGAGTGGTTTATTGGATCTTTTACCTGCTGAGTGGCTGTACTCACCCCTTCGGGGACCAACATTTCAGATTAGAAAGATGCCGCTCCCTATTGTCACGCGGGGCACTTTTTACGGCCTTTCATCTGATGTGGAGGTCGAGTGTATGGAGATCGACTTGTCCTACTATCCCCCTGGTTTGACGTTTATTCGGGTTCGTGCACCTTTGGTGATGTATGACGTGGGCTGGCTGGGGGCCCGGTCATTCGGGGAGTTCGTTTGTCCACGTCCGCGTGACGGAGTGATGCGGGGGATGTTGCCGCCGCCACCGCCCAACGCACCAGGATGGGTGTGATGGCCCGCGTGAGGAGTAGAGAGCTGATGTTTCTTTTTGGGGGTTAGCCGACACTTATACATGGAGGATTATACACGCGATCGACATAGAGGGTCGAGTTGTCTCTTTTTGAGTTTGGCCAAGTCTAGCCAAGAGTCTTGGCTTTCCTTTTTGGTTGTACCGACCCGTGAAATCCATCTTGAAAAATATGTAAATAAAAGTGGCTCGGCTTTATCTTTTCATATGGTGTGTAGTTGGTGTGCATTGCATTATGGTTATTGGAGGGAGAGATGGTGAGATTCATTTATGCTTCCGCTAATAAGTTGCTTATTTGGGACCGTTTTAAAAAAAAAAAATGCCTATGAACCACGATGCTTCTACTAAGAGAGGTAACTAGTGTTCTTTAGGTATAGCGATAGGCACTGTGGCGACCTTAGGTGTTTTGGGGTGCCATAGTTTCTGCAAGCAGCAGCCGTGAGCACCGGTAGCGACCTACAACTCGCCTCCGCTGCCGCCAACGCCCACATCTCCTCCCAAGCACCCACCGGACGCGAGATCCCCGACGATCGGCCTCCATTGCGCCTTAGTCGACCCACGACACCACGATTGAGCGCTGCTCCCGTCTGTAGCTCCACAGCCGTGCCGCCGTCGCTCCACTACAGCCACCAGCCTCACCGTGCCGCACCGCCAACCTTCGCCGGAGCTCCGATGTCGGTCACCCCTGTCCCAGCAGCCACAATCGACTCTAGCCAAATCGTCGGTCGCGCGGTCCTTTTTTTTTTTTTTCTAAAGCGAAAAAAAAAACTCAAGGTAGTTTTATTTTATTTTATTTTATTTTAAGTTTCATTATTATTGTACAAATTGGAACATTGGAAGGTGATTTTCATTTTATGAATGTTCTAGGCATTATCCGCAGGGTTTTGCTCAAAATTACTGTAATTATTAATTTGATCTGTAAGATGTCGGATCATTTTTTTAATTATATTAATTTTTTGGGCATTTTGGTAGTATTTTAACTTATTAAATCATTATAATTATTAATTTGATCCATAAGACTTCGGATCAAATTTTTAATTTGAATTTTCTTATATGTTGTGATATTTAGGGTTAAAATAATCGTTAATTTAACCCGTGAGACAACGGATTATTTTTTCGATTATTTTAATCCTTTATTTGTTGAATATCTCGATTGGTTTAGATATAATGTTTATTTGATAATTGCTTGTCTTGGGAAAACACTAAAAAATATAAAAATCAAAAATCAAAATCTTGCATCAGAATATGTCGGTTTCGTAGATTAGGATTGCATTTTTTAGATTGCATGTTAGGATAAATAGGACTCTATTATTTAGCTTGAATATGATTGCACATAGATTAGGGTTAGATCTAAATAACATTTTTTATAGGGTTTTAGATAATGTTTGCATGTAATATTTTTTTAAAAAAGAAATAGTTTCCTAAGATAGGATAGGGTTTAAGTCAAATAAACCCCTAAAACATATTAGAAAATTATTCTTTTTTAGATAGTTTAATTAGGGTTTTTATTGATTCCGAATTTTAATAAAAAAACAAAAAAAATTAGTTGCATGTCAATTAGTTTGCATGTTAGGTTCATTTAGTTAGAAGTTTCCTGTTAGTAGAGTTAAGTCACATAGTTAAAGTGTATGTTATATAGTGAAGTTCTAATTTCGAGATAAAAGAAAACCAAAAAAAAAAGATGCTTGCTTTGTGTGTTTAATTCTTTTGATGCAAGTTATTTGATTCATTGAGTGTTTAATAATGATTGAGCACCCGTGTGATCACCCTTTTGCATGATTGAGATTTAGGTTAAAATTAATCCAAGCGCTTGCAAAAACATTTTTAAAAATAAAAAGAAATGGTATCGAAAGGGTATTAAAGAAGTCTAGTGTAACCAAGTCCCTGTACCCAAAATCTCTGGTTCGTAGGAGCAAAATAATCCTTCCATTATTTTACTTAAGTGTCTAATTGATCTACCATAAATTGATTAGTGGCGACTCCTAGATAAAATTTATTTGCATGTTAAAAAACTTGAACCTAAGTCGCGAATTGGTATGACCTTGGGAGAACTCGAGCTAAGTCTAGATTTAGCAATCCATTAGTTGAACGCCTAGGTGGTCCAACCCGCTTTGGGAGGTCACAACACCTTGGCAACTCATTTGGGAATTGAGTTAAAACTCTTAGTGGACTTAGGCCAATTTTTATTTTTCAAAACATTGGTCAGGTTTCTTTTTTCTTTGGCATTGAGATTTATAGAAATTTGATCTTGGCGTATGTTGGGTTTGTCTCTGATTGCATATGTTGATTGTGTTTTGAAAATATTCAATAAGTCAGGAGTTGTTGCTATTGTTAAGGCTGATAGGTTGAATCTCTAGCATTATCCTCATTCAAAATTTGGGAAAACCTAAATGAATGATATTTTATGCTAATATACTTAGAAGTGTCATGTATACTCAAGTCTACACTAGGCTAGATGTTGCTTTTGTGACAAGACTTCTAGGCGGATATTAGTCAAGTCTGAGACATGATCATTGGATTACTGCCAATAAGGTTTTAAGTTACTAAAAAGGACAAGAAAAATATATGCTGACAAACATGTTCAGGATTTAGAGCTAGTAGGGTATTCGAATGCAAACTTTACTGACTATCAGGAAGACAAGAAGTTGACAACATAGTATATCTTTATATTAGCATAAGGTGCAATGTTATGATAAAACGAAAAACAGAAATCTATATCATCCTCTACCATATAAACGAAGTTCGTAGCTTGTTTTTTCAGCTGTTACTCGGGACATATGACTTCGAAACCTTATTAAGGAGTTGACCATATTTGATCTTGTGAATAGATCTATAAGGTTGTATCGAGACAATAGCCCTTTCAGTGTTGTTTATCCGCAACAATAAATGTCTCGAAAGGTCTAGAAAAATAGCGGTCAACTTTTTTGCCATAAAGGAACGATATAGAATGGTGACATTACAATAGAGCATGTTTCCATAGATGATGTGGTTGTAAACTCACTAATTAAAAGCTTTCGCTCTTGTGCATTTGAATGACATGTCATGAACATGGGTTGGAAAGCATCATTGGATGCTGCTGTTTAATGTGAGTTGTCTTGATTTTGCTCAAATAAAGCTAATGTGTATATTACACATTCAATAAATTGTTCATAAATGTGTGGTCATCATATTGAGTTGATTATATGTAATGAAAATTTAAGGTATTGTGTGAGCCTTGAGTGAAGGCCGAGGCATCTGGTTATCAGCCTTGAGCATGTCTTGATTACATATAAAGAAATGTTAACCATAAGATAAGACATATACGAGTTCATTAGAACCATAAAAATATTTTCTAGTGGCATATCCGATTTTTTGTGACACTTAAGGTAAGAGAATAGTGACCAACAAAGGGAGTAACACACAGAGGTATTATTTTTTATAAGGTGTTATTTGTTTGCTACATAACCATATTGAATCCATATCAGTAAAGTTGAAAGCACTCGTGACCATGGAAGGCTCTGTATGAGTACATGCAATTACCGCCATGATTCGGTATTTGAGATTTTATGGGATATGATTGACTATTAAGAATTGTTACTAGACCAATATAAATGTGCACACATACGATACGGTTTCAATTAATATAGCCAAAATGGAAAAATGTAAGAGTTTTCCGATGTGGGCTATATTAATTGAGATTGTAATTTACTGTTTTACGGGGTTGGTCTAATAAGATAATGCATAAAGTTTTCTTAATATTCAAATATGAGCTTGGCTCATGTGGGCCGAGTTGGGCCTGGCCCGTGATGAGAGGGCTCATCCAAAACTCTATAAATAGCACTAAGGTATCTCCTTTAGCCCTCATTCTTCCATGAACTTTCTCTCACTCCACATAAGGCAAGTTGTGGTGGTCTCATCGAGTTAGGAACGAGGGTCATAGAGGAGAAGAACCTGAGCGTCGGACATCGCTATTTCGCATAAAGAATGACGGATTTCAAATCACATACGCAAACATTTGTTTCCTCCTCCAACATGTTCGAGCTCTAGCTATGTTGATGGATGCCGTTTCAACGGCCTACATTCGAATGCCGAAAACTCGATTCGTTAATGTTGTGGTCAGGAGACAATAGTAGCTGTAATGCCTCTTTGATTGGTGTGATTGTATTCGGTTTTGCAGATGTTCGGGTTAAGAGCATCTGATCGAAAGGAGTTTTCAACATTGGATATATCTAGCTTTTGTATTCTGTCGGAAGATATATATATATATATATATATGGAGGAATACAGAAGATTCCAAGTTATTAGAATACTCTGTCATTAGGATACTCTGTTCATAAAGATCCGGTGAAACAGAGACTAAATTCAGGAGAGATCTACTTATACTGCTATTGCAAGTTACTATAGAAGTCGGTCCAGCCAAAATGAGCCACGAGGACGTTACTGATGGTTCACTGAGAGTTTGGGCACCATGATTCACTCCTGCTTCACCAGCAGCTCGGCAATTGCTGGGGCATGCGGAATTTGGAAGTGATCGGTCAAGCCAAAATGAGCCATGAGGAGCCAGACGTGCGTCAGGAACTCACCTCCTCGCCGAAGCTGCCGGGCGTGTTGAAGGCCCTTGCACTTGACTGCCGCGTAAGCCAGCATCTCTACCCACACAAAACTTATGATGTTCCATTTCTTCTCTTGATCGTCGATTTTGTCCAGCTGTGACGCGAGCCGGCATCCTTGGTACAGGTTGAACTTGCTCTTATCTCCTTTTGCCACGATCGGAGCCACTTGTGTGTTCACCTTGCGCAGCGCTCCACAAGCTTCAGTGATGTTGGATTCGCTCTCTTTTCGGTTTCGGCTGTTGCCACCCTTTTCAGCTGAAGGGGTTTCTGGCATGTTGTCGTTTGACTTCTGCTCATTGAGCAAATTCCTTGCGCTTACGTACATGTCTCGGAATTGGACGCGTCCAACTCCAATCGGCAAGAGAAAAGGGTACATGACCAAAAGATACAGCATATACCGAGACAATTGCTTGCTCATTTCAGAACCCGATTTGATGTTTTTTCTAACATGTTCTTCCGAGTAGGGAGGTTTTCTAAGAGAGGACGGATCTTTCGGGTGGCATAAAAGTTCAGTTGCAATGTGCCAGATGAGGATGCTCTGGTCGAACTCTAACTCAATGCTCCATCTTAAGTTGCCCAATAATCCTTCCCTTTCGAGTATGATATGTCCCCGGTAGGTCCATTTGATCTGGACTTCGCGCTCTCTTGTCTCCTGCGACTCAAAGTGCTTGACGACCTGTTCTTTTAGAAAGTCGCTCGTCCGTTGGGATTTGAAATGCTCAATGACCCGTTCTTTTAGAAAGTCGCTCACCTTTTCCTCACCCCTGTACAAGAACTTCACGACCTTCTTGTTGACGTGTAGCAACTCCAGGATCGGATGGCACCAGAGGTGTTTCTCTTTAAGGGCGAAGCTTAGTAGGTTGTACTGCGCCATAGAACCCGACCACCTGCGCCTGTTATAAAGTGGTTGTACCCGTTCAACAAGATCCAGGATGGCGGGCCTCTGGCCGTTCAGCCAACAAGCCGCTTTGTCGGAGAAGAGAAGAACAAACAATGCATAAATCTCCAGGAAAATGGCGACCCAGAGCAACAAATAGGTCACATAGATATTGGACTTGGAGTACTTGTCCTTGTCTGACAAGGAAAAAAGCACCAAGACCATACCGGTGGATAGGATACTCACGGTGCGGAGAGTAAAGCCCCATCGATTCTGGATCGCCATTGCTTTAGTGTAGAGCAAATCGTACATGAGTCCCAGTTCAATCTCAATAACCCTGAAAACCACGTGATAATGCTTTTCCTTGAGCATTGACAGGCTAGTGTCACGGTCCTGGAAGCTAAGCACGAGATCCGCGAAAAGGCGCTGGAAAATGTTGATCAGTTCTTTGGCTACTGCCAATTCGGCCCGGTTGCGCTTGCTCATATCTACAGGTAAAAGATCTTTGTCCCCGAAAAGGCGCCGGAAAAAGTCGGACGTGCCTCTGGCTGCGGCTAACAAAGAGTGGCTGCACTTCCTCTTTCCCCTGCCCCGTTCTTGCTTCTTCGGTTCATTGCCGCAATTACTGTTTTCCTCATCCTGTTCTTTCTTCCTCTCCCTCAATTCATTGGATAAGAGCTCTTCATCAGGACGCGAAAGATCTCCGTACGCCCTCAGGTCGTGTTCCATGTTCACTCCGTGTACCTCGATCACCTCGTGCGGCGTGACATCATAACCTTCGGCCTCCTTCAACTTATATTCCTCCAGGATCTTCGAGTAATGGAGAGGAGGGTCGGGGATTGAGTCCCTGAATTGCTCGCTACTCGCGGCCCGGAGGACGTAAACCCTCTCACCGTACTTTATGAGGCCCGAGACAATCATGAGAAGCGAAAGTAGTGAGAGGTCGGAGCCTGTCAACGCCTGAAAGAAGATAAGCAGTGTTCCGACTGTTTGGACGACGAGTCTGAGAAAATGCCTCAACCAGAGCTCGTTGTCCTCGAGGGTGTAGGCCGTGATGGTGTCAGGACCGCCCAGGTGCAGCAGCAGGAACGGCGCCCAGAACACTGTCATCTGGGCATTCGGGTCCAGCCCCTCGGCTGTGTCACTGAGGTCACGACGCATTTGCTTGAGCCGGGTAGCTATCTTGCCGAGCGCGTAGAGCGCAGCTGCGTCTGCTGCCAAGTAGAATGACCAGACCAACGCCTTCAGCCACACGTCGGGCCGGTACTTCCGGTGACGCCCGAGCATGACGAGCAGCACTTGAATGGCGAGGCTGAGGAGGACCAGGGCTCGCAGTTCCCATTCCTCCCATACTTCCTTTAGATGGGAAGACATTCCCTCCATTCCTTCCGTCTATCAGCTTTTACCCAAAAAAGAAAAACTGAAAATGGTATGCGTTATTATTAGACAAATATAACACCATCTGAGACAGAAAAAAATTGATGACAAAATTGAAATCCATCACATGCCAACTTGCCTCAATTATGACGGTGACAAAAGTTGCTAATTTTTCTCCGGTTGCGGTACCGTCCCCCCTCCTTCTACAGAAAATCTTGTTTGGAGTGGGGAGAGAGAGAGAGAGAGAGAGAGTGCTTAGAATGAGGAGACAGAGAGAGAAGGAAGTGAGAATTAAGTTACTCTTTTACGATAATTTGTCATCCCACGGATGAGGATGTACTTAACCCCATAAACGGGGGTCCATTCACTTCGATTCAGCTTACAAAAGTTTTTCGTACACAGTGCCGGACCCGGGGCTGACATTTCGGGTACTTCGGGAAACGATGTAGCAGTTTCTATCATGTCTAGAAAAGAAAGAATACGACAATTTGCAGGTAATGTACTTACCAGTTACAAACTTGTAATTGACATAGATTAGACCTAATCAAACCGCAGATAATTGTCTTTCATCGACAAGCTACGTAAAACCGCCTTTGTATATTTCTTCGAAATTTGTAACATAGTCAAATCCAGTAAAATCAATAAATGTTGTTCAATGTTAAATAAGGAAAATTACAATAAATATTCCAAACTTATTATTCTTATACTAATTCAGTCATAAAGCTTTAAATTTGGTCAATAAATGCAAGCATAGTTATCTTTCATGAAAATGTCAAAATCAAGGCCGGCCATTTTTATCCTTCGATAAGACATGTGCTCCAAACATCTGTCGATGAGAGCTAGCATTTTGGATAAGAAATTGATGGCAAGGAGGTGACTTTTTGCAATTGGCTCCCTCGAAATGAAGTTATCTTCTCGAGGGTGCACCTTTTCCCATTGGGATGTGCAAGGAACCTTGAAAAATCACAGGTGGATTGATATAATAAGCCAAGTTTTAGAGAAAATATAAATATATAAGATAAGTTTCATGTTCTAAAGTTCAACCAATTAGTTTGGTACATGTCTATTTACGTAATTAAATATTTCGAGGGACTCTAAATTTTATTTCTAAATACACATGAAAAAAAGCTTTCGTAATTTATTTTCACTTTGACTTTATATCATTCGCTGCTTATGAAATCATCCATCGTACAAGAATTTTGCAACATTTCATTTGAGGTGTACATTACACTAATGGTCATATTGTGACTCGTTTTTGATACATTATGAAGTTTCCAATCTTATAAAATGGAAGTTTAACTTTCTATGAGAGGTAATTACATGTAGCGAAACTTTAATTCCTTACACTTGTGCCCTTTTTCTTTTTGGGGGTAATGCTGTCGAATGCTTATCAAATTGCAAAGGTCAGAAAAATTTTCAAACTTAAGTGCATGGTTTGCAAAGAGCTGAACATTGTTAACCTAAATGGAATTTTCAAAAAAATATGATGACATCTACGATGACAATGACTAATGAAAGACCTAGCCAGATTATTCCTTGACTAGGAAAATCTTTCTTGTTAACTTATTTTCAAGCGATCTAGATATCGGAAAATGAGGGAAATGTTTTCCATGAAAGAAACGGAACCTAAATGTTGGGTGATGGTCTGTTTGTTGGTTTAATTAGTTGAATTAGTTAAAGTTTTCGTTAATAAGGAGATTTGTTATTTTCAAATGTATTACTTATTTTGTATTGTGATGGTCTGTTTGTTGGTTTAATTAGTTGAATTAGTTAAAGTTTTCGTTAATAAGGAGATTTGTTATTTTCAAATGTATTACTTATTTCGTATTGTGCACAAATTGTACATTGAAGATAATTTTTTTTTATTAAGTATGATTAAAGAGTAACTTGAAACACTCGTTAACAAACCTTTTTGAATTGATGATAAATGAAGATGTGGTAAACCTTAAACCTTTTGAAGAATTTCTCGATTTTTTTTCATTTATTTTTTAAAACACATAATATTTGAACATTTTGAGTCTACTAATCTTCATGAAGACAACTACCTTGTCCCCGTAAATTAAATAAGACTTCACATATTGAACTGTGGGTGTGTGACGTTCGAGATCATTCATTAGAGCGAAAAATTTATCATAAAGGGTGACTTGCTAAATTCACATGAGATAATTTACAACCTTCTGTTAATATTATAACGATCAACCAAAGGATTTTCTTTTAATTTTTCAAAAGACATTAAAGAGATTACATGCACTATTCACTCTTAATTTTATCATGATAGCTGTCAATCATCACATCCCTTTTCATGCCTCTCGCGTGACACTGTATCAAGACTATCATTCTCATGAACAATCAGTTTTTTTTTTTACCGAGGAACCGCCGGAGCCCCCTTTTCGCTTACGCTAATCGGGGTCACATGACCCTCCGGTACTTGGTAGCACCGTCAGGTCTCACCGCAAGTCACTATTTAGACGTAAAACCTTGGGGGAGACTAGCCCATCATCCCACCGCCAGGGTTTTCCACTTAAATCGCGATAGCAACGCGGGGATTTGAACTCTCAACCGCAGCGTTGCAGAAGAGAATGAACACCAACGCGGCTGTCCACAAGTGGGTCTCATGAACAATTAGTTTGTTGCTTAAGATCCCGAAAAGCCTTTTTCTCCTCTAATCTAGGGTTAATAAATTTGACAATACAAGTGTAGCTATATTTCATGAAAAATGTCAAAATTAAGGCGGACCATTCTTAATCTTTCGATAAGATTTGTGCTGCAAGCATTTTGATGTTGATATCAGAGTCAGCATTTTGGGTAAGAAATCGATAGCAAAGAGGTGACTTTTCGCAAGTCGCTCCCTCGTGATGGAATTTTCTTCTCAAGGGTGCACCTCTTCCCACTCGGATGTGCAGGGAAACCTGGAAAAATCACAAGTCGATCGATATAATCGAATAGTTTTTACAGAAAATCTAGATATATAAGATAAGTTCCTTGTTCCAAAGTTTAAACAATTTCCTTTGATGCATGTCTATTTAATAATATACAAAATTAAATATTTTGATAGACCCTAAATTTTATTTCTAAATGCGCACAAAAATGTTTTCGTAATTATTTTCACTTTGATTTTATATCATTCGCTGCTCATGAGTTAAGCATTTTGTTAATAAGGAGATATGTTATTTTCGAATGTATTACTTCTTTTGTAATATGTGCAAATTGTACATCAAAGATAAAATTATCTTCTTATAAAGTATGGTTAAAGAGTAACTTTAAACACTCGTTAACAAAACCTTTTTTGATTTGGTGATAATTGAAGATATGGTCAACCTAAAACCTTCAGAAAGATTTATTATTATTTTTTAAATCCTCTTTTATAACATGTAATATTTGAACTTTTTGAGCCGATTAATCTTCATGAATACAACTGCTTTGTCCACGTACATTAAATAGAACTCCATTCATTGAACTGTGGGTGTGTGACATTAGAGATCAATCATGAGAGTGAAAAATTGGGTGATTTGGTGAATTCAAACGAGACGATGTATAACCTTCTGTTAACATTATACCATTCAACCAAAGGATACTCTTTTAATTTTTCAAAGGACATTAGAGAGAGTACGCGCTACTGTTTGTTGCTTAAGATGCCAGAGAAGTCTTTTTTTTTTTTTTTTTTTCCTTTTCTCCTCTAATCTAGGGTCAATAAATTTGACAATAGGCAAGTGCAGCTATCTTTCATGAAACTGTCGAAATCCAGGCCGACCTTTTTTTTTTTTTTAAACCTTTCGGTAAGACGTGCTGCAAACGTTTTTGTGTTGATATGAGAGCCAGCATTTTGGGTAAAAAATAGATAGCAAATGGGTGAGTTTTTGCAATTCACTCCTTCGAAATGGAGTTTTCTTCTCAAGAGCGAACCACTTCCCACTTGGATGTGCAAGGGAACCTGGAAAAATCACAGGTGAGTCGACATAATTGAATTGATTTGGGGAAAATCTAGATATATAAGATAAGTTCCATGTTCCAAAGTTCCACCAATTATTTTTGGTGCAGGTCTATTTAATAATAAACAAAATTAAATATTTTTATAGAACCTAAATTTTATTTCTAAAATCACATAAAATAGCTTTTGCAATTTATTTTCACTTCGATTTTATACCATTAGCTGCTTCATGAAATCAACAGCATCATAGCAGAATTTTGCAACATTTCATTTGAGGTGTACATTGCATTATATGTGACTCTCGTTTAAGACACACTATAAAGTTTCCAGTCTTATAAACTAGAACGTTAAATTTAAATCTATATGATAAATATACCTTTGACGTAATTACATGAAGTCGAACTTTAATTCCTTAGACTCGTGCCCTTTTTCTTTGGGATAATAGTGTCGAAAAAATTATCTAATTGCAAAAGTTGAAAAATCTTCTAATGTGAGTGCATGGTCTAGAAAGAGTTGAACATTGTCAACCCAAGAAGAATATTCAAAAGTATGATGACATCCATAATGACGATCAGTACTGAAAGACTTAACGAGAATCCTTTTCAAATGCCAAATCTAGTAATTAATTCAGCCTCGTTTTGAGTTATATTTTGGCCCACATTTGCTGTCACCTCATGGTTCATCTTTAGTGATACAGGTATGGATGGGCCTTCCTCAGCTTATTAAGCTGTGTTTGTATGTGCGTGGAACACATTTGCTTTGTCATTTTGCGTCCCTTTTTGTTCGCATTTGTTGACAGACAAGGACACTCGTGTTTCCTCCTAAATAGGGTTGAATGGTTGATCAGTTTGGTGGCATTAAAGATCAAGCTAAATGGTCCATGCGACAAGGTATCTTGCTTCCTTTTCAACATATAAATGCTCTCATGACTTTGTCTTCGCATGTGCATCTTTTTCCAAAATCAAATTGTATAGATTTCGTCGTTTCAGAACCTTATGGTTCATCTTCAGTGATACAAACATGAATGGGCGTTCCTCAGCTTATTAAGCTGTGTTTGTATGTGCGTGGAGCACATTTGCTTTGTCATTTTGTGTTCCTTTTTGTTCGCATTTGTTGACAGACAAAGACGGTCGTGTTTCTCCTAAATGGGGTCGAATGGTTGATCAATTTGGTGGCATTAAAGATCAAGCCAAATGGTCCATGCGACTAGGTACCTTGTTTCCTTTTCAACATGTAAATGCTCTCATGACTTTGTCTTCGCTTGTGCATCTTTTTCCACAATCAAATTGTATAGATTTCATCGTTTCAGATATTTTTCCACATTTGCTTTGTCATTTTGCGTCCCTCTTTGTTCGCATTTGTTGATAGACAAGGACGCTTGTGTTTCCTCCTAAATGGGGTTGAATGGTTGATCAATTTGGTGGCATTAAAGATCAAGCTAAATGGTCCATGCGACTAGGTACCTTGTTTCCTTTTCAACATGTAAATGCTCTCATGACTTTGTCTTCACATGTGCATCTTTTTCCACAATCAAATTGTATAGATTTCGTCGTTTCAGATCTGAATAGTCTGATTTTGCAACGTGAACACTTCTAACTGGGGAACACATACATAATTTCAAAATATGATAATGATGCTCTATTACTTAGCACAGATTAGAAGGATGAAAAAATGATGTTTGTGGTGGACTGATAGAGCTGTTTACAGATTACATCAGGAAGTGTCTCCATCCTAGCGGTCGATTATTACTAGTAATCTCTTTTGGAGACGGGACAACATAGAGTAAAACCGCGTTCAATAATTCATTCATTTATTATTATTTATCTATCAACTTTCTTGGGGCTACATCCGGACCTTCTTTACATCTTGATAATTATCTCGATGCGATGGGATAAGAAGACTCTACATTGATCTCGAGAGCATTAATTGAGTATTTCAAAAGGCTCGCAAATCACTCAAATAAATGTTAATAATTTCATATAATAATTTGCAAATTTAAGAGTCTATAAGAAGGTAAATAGAAGTTGGTAAAAAAATAATATAAAAATTGTTTTTGTTAGCGATGAGAGAAGTTTGTAATTTTGAAATAAACTTTAAAAACAAAGTCAAATAAGGGTTTGTACATGCAAAACTAGTCAATAACTTAATTAGAGAAAAGTTGGTAAATTAGTGTAATTAAGCTTGGTAGTTTCTAAAAAGAGATAGTAAATGTAAAAAATTGGTAAGTAAGTCAAACAATTGTTGGTAAACAATAACAAAGTTGGTGAAGTGAAAATACTAAATAAACCTTGGTATAACTCAAATTAGAGTTGGCAATCCACAACGAGTGGATAACTTAGTCGAAGACAAGTTGGTTAGTCTCCCAACAATTCAAAATTAATGTTGGTAATTTTATATTATAGTTGGTAAATTTAGTGCATTTCTGGGAGAGGTAAAAAAGTTGGCAAAACTAAGACATCTATAAAATGGTTATTAGAAGTCGGTAAAAGATACAAGAATTTGTTTTTCTTAGTGATGAGGGAAGTCTATAATTTTGAAATGAACATTGGAAACTAAGTCAAATAAGAGTTATACATATAAAATTAGTCGGTAACTTAATCGAAGAAAAGTTAGTAATTTTGGCCTACTCTTTGCAAATTTTGGTCTGCGTTAGTCGATGGGACAAGGACACACGTGTTTCCTTTCTAAATGGGGTTGAATGATTAATTAATATTGTGGGAGATGATTAGGAGAGATTCTTCATATCTCCTTGGATCCTAATTATCTCTAATAACAGAATTGTGGCATTAAAAGTCACGCTTGAAGGGTCGTTCATGTCACCTCACGGTTCATCTTCAGTGATCCAAATGGGGGAGGACCTTTTCTCAGCTTATCAACCCGTGTCTGTATTCTGCGTGCGTGTGACACGTTTTGCTTTGTCATATTATGGGCCTTTTTGTTCGGAATCGTTGATGGACAGGGATGTCACGCCCCGAGACCCCGAGCACGTGAACAACCCACCATGGTCATGCAAATGCGACATTCCCAGGTAGTGTCGCCGACCCTATTCATTTATTATTGCGCATGCGGAAGCGTATTATAAAACCCCTGACAAAAGCTCACGGGATAGGAAAACGGGAAAACAACTCATACATAAACAAACATGCTTTCAAGGATAATCACTCCAGATATTACATATATACCAAAAAGGGCCAGTCTACAAAAAGGGATCAGTCCACCAAAAAGAAGGAACAGTCCTATGACCACTAGTCGGACTTGTTCTTTGATCCCACTTCTGACGGATCAGCTTCCGGGGTTCTCGCCATCTACGAGCACCTGAAATTTTGGCCACAACGGGGTGAGACATTGTCTCAGCAAGTTCAACCCCTTAAACCCCTATTAGAAAGAAAATACACCCAAGGGTGGCCTAGCCACATCACACGGAAGACTTACCTCGCCTCAGTTCCTTCCTGCAGGTTAACACAATTCAAATCACTCAATCACAAATAGTAATAAGAACTTAAACCACTGAGTGGCAACAATACAATTTCAAACGACCACAGGAGTTCGGATTATAAGATCAAACCATTATGACACATCCCACACCATGCCACACGATCCCGTCCCATAATCCGACCCGTCAATAACACTCAGCATGCGATCCAATTGTTATTCACTGCCACACAAGGGCATATCTGACTCGTAGTTCAGCTATCTATTGACATTAATGCCAGGCATCGCCTCCCCACCTTGGAGTGCGGCTTCGTCACTACGTCGACGGCATTCCCGAAGGAGTATAGGTCCAGAATCTACTGCGACCCGAGTCCACTGACACACATCAGGGAGAGCTAACATCCATCGACACACACCTGGGATGGGTTCTCTTAACCAGCACACAATCATTCAATTTCGGCCAAGGGCATTGTGCTTTGCACTCACATGCCTTAATTAAGATAACGACCTTGGCCTGTTTTCTTCGTATTAAAAACACTCTGTGAAAATAATCGTGCGTGGGTACACGTTCATTCGAACTAGAAAGCCAATGTCTCACTTTTTCAAACCCCACTATTTAATATAATTCTTAAAATCCAATTTTGGTATCAAAATCCGACACTTGAGATTTTCTGACTAAAATCCATATTTTTCACAATCAACACTCAATTTGCAATATCCAATCATCAATTTCAAAATCTGAATACACAGCAGCGATCAGCACGAAATTCGAGAAAATAAGGTCCCGAAATAATTTTCGGAATTTATTAAATAATTAATTTTATTTCGAAAATTAATTAAATAATAATATTTTAATAATTTCGAATAATAATATATTATTAAATTATTAAATAATTTCGAAATACATATATAATTCAAAATTATATATTTAAGTCCAATCATCATTAAACTAACATAACCATCCATTTAACTTTAGTTAAACACACCCCAAACTAATCACACCCCTTAATCTAATCCACACCTAGTCAAACTAATCTAACAACCTAAGCCTACTTAGCTTAACTAAGAACACCCTAAGCATAATTAACTTGCTAATCAAGGTTTAGTGAGCTAAACTCACCGGAATCGCTTTCCGACGAGTCCCCGGTGAAGAGGACGGCGAGGGGTTGACAAATCTCCTCGAGGTGACACCAAAGGAGGACCAGAAGGCACCCAAAGTGGGCCTTGAAGATCTAGATCTAGGCTGGAACTTCCGGTGCTGTCTAAGGCCGGACGGAGGCGCTCCGTCTTTGTTGGGCACGAAACCGGCGGAAATGGCGACGGTAGCTTGGGCGACGGGCTGGTGGTAGCTTTAACGGCCGGAGTGAGACCTCCGGCGACGACGGCGGCAAGAATCGGACGACGGACGACAGTCGGACGAATGGGCGAAGGCTCGGGTGGAGACGGTCCGACGGTTGGCCGGCGAGTGCACAAGGCCTCGCGGGCGGACGGCGGAGACGACGACGGCACCGACGACGAACGACGGGGGCGAAGGGGCGGCGTCGGGCTGGCTGGTTTCCGGTCGGAATTCCCTCTCTCTCTCCTCCTTTCCAAGTCCAACAAGCTCCCTTGATTCAAGGAAGGAGATGATGGTGATGGGTCACCTTTTTGAGGGCAAATCCTCACCCTCCACTTGTCAAGTTCTTCTTCACTTGGCCCCAACCACCATGATAGAAGGTGATGTCATACTCCACTAATTCAAATCCTCCACAATATCTTCCAATAGGTGCAATTTCTTTTTCCGCCGTGGCTTGAAATCTTGTACAACAATTCCTTCAATTCCATTTAATTCTCATCCGATTGAGTCCAATTAAAGTCCATAAATTAATCTAATGTTCCTAATAAGATTTGTGACATAACAGGACTTCCAATTTCTGAATTCAGTCTCAAATTCACGGTTAATTTCACTCCGGCACGATACTAGCGTGTCCTAACCTATCGGGTAGCTTTTAGAAATTTTCATGCATTTGACCTGTGGTTGATCAAATCAAGCCACAATGTACATCTTTGACACATTGGCGACTCTCGATTGTTGGGGTAATCTCAAGGTTTCAAATACGGACACAGGGTACCCAATCGACGAAAAGCCGGTCCGGTCTTGGCCGACAAGAATTGTGCGATACGGTGGAATCACCCACACTTGATCACATGCCTCGTCGAGTCGACCTATCTCCGGTCTCTAATCGATTTTTAAGCGTGCCGTAATGACCCTTGCAGATTAGCTTGGTCGAAAGGTCGCTTCCTAGTCAAATTCTCGAGTCTAATGCATTAGAATCTCTTACCGGCTTCACCTGATAGACTAGTTTTTACATGAGTGGCCGACTCGAGGAAAAGAACTATATGTGCAAAGATAAAATGCCCGTCTCATTTTATTAAAAACAAAAATGGAAAATCAGGATGTCACAACTCTTCCCCTCTTACAAAAATTTCGTCCTCAAAATTTAAACCATTACAAAACTTTAAGCAAAAAGGTAGGGGTACAATTGTCTCATCGATTCTTCAGCTTCCCAAGTGGCTCCTTCAGTGCCGTGGTGTTGCCAGACCACTTTGACCAACGGGATGGTCTTGGTGCGCAGAACCTGCTCCTTGCGATCCACTATCTGAATCGGGCTTTCAACGTATGACACCTTGTCATCCACGTCTAATTCTTCGAAATTTAGAACATGTGTCGGATCGGGCTCATACTTCCTTAACATCGACACGTGAAAGGCGTCATGTACTTGTGCCAACCTCGGCGGTAGTGCAAGACGCTAGAGTCCCTATTCTTTCCAAAATCTCAA
Source organism: Eucalyptus tenuipes (assembly GCA_014182365.1). Lineage (NCBI taxonomy): Eukaryota > Viridiplantae > Streptophyta > Magnoliopsida > Myrtales > Myrtaceae > Eucalyptus > Eucalyptus tenuipes. The sequence continues at coordinate 12,613,078 of CM024543.1, forward strand.
AGGGACCTACGTACGTCGGACTCGGTTTCCCTTTCGCCAAAGCGTGAAATACCCCTCCTTGGTGACACCTTCAGGAAGACGTGATCACCAACTTGGAACTCCAATGGTTTGCGACGCTTATCTACATAACTCTTCTGACGGCTCTGAGTGGTCTTTAATCTGCCTCTAATAACTGCAACTGCCTCCACTGACGGCTGAACCAACTCTGGGCATGTGATCTTTCTTTCCCCGACTTCATCCCAACACATTGGCGTTACGCACGCACGCCGCCATACAACGCTTCAAAAGGAGCCATCGTATACTCTGCTGGTAGCCGTTGTTGTAGGCAAACTCGACCAAATGAAGCTGTTCCTCTCAGCTTCCATTGAAGTCCAAAACACAAGCCCGCAGCATGTCTTCGAGGGTTTGAATAGTCCTCTCGGACGGCCATCCATCTAAGGATGATATGCCGTCTTATCGTAGCTTGGTACCTAAGGCACTCTGCAAGCTCTTCCAAAAGGTGGCGGTGAACCTCAGGTCTCTGTCTGAAGTAATCGTAACCGGCACTCCATGCATAGGAACTATCTGGCGCACATATAGATCTGCATGTCTATCCAAACTCAGGTCCTTTCGCACTGCAATGAAGTGAGCCAACTTTGTCAGTCTGTCGACCACCACCCAAATCGAATCATTCCCTCTCTGACTCCTCGATAAACTTGTCACAAAATCCATCATGATGTGCTCCCATTTCCACTCGGGAATCCCGAGAGGTTGCAGAAGTCCTCCCGGCTTACCATGCTGAGCCTTGACCTGCTGACATGTCAAACACTTGGCGACGTGCTTGGCGATGTCTGCCTTCATGCCACACCACCAATAGTGTTGACGCAGATTCTGATACATCTTGGTACTACCAGGATGAATACTGTAATTGCTATGATGCGCTTCTAATAAGATCTGCTCTCTAAGCTCCATATCGTTAGGTACAAGCAATTGTCCTTGGAACCTCAATGTTCCATCTTCAGAAATCTAAAAGTTAGCTTTCCTTTTCTCTGTATCCTCTTGCAGGATTTTTGAACATCCAGATCTGTCTACTGAAGCGTTCTGATTCTAACCTGCACTTCCGGTTCAATTCTGAGGGTGGCCATAAGATTCGAAAGGTGGCCCACTTCAAATTTGAAACCCGAATCTCTTGCTTTCTCGAGTAGACTCCATTCCTTGAGTACCAACTGTGCAACTGAAGACTTCTTACTCAGTGCATCGGCGACCTTGTTCGCCTTTCTAGGGTGATACAAAATCTCACAGTCATAGTCCTTCAGGAGTTCCATCCATCGACGTTGTCTCATATTAAACTCCTTCTGAGAGAACATGTACTTGAGACTCTGATGGTCGGTGAAGATCTGGAATCTTTCTCCACACAGTAATGCCTCCAAATCTTCAGGGCAAAGATGATCACTGCAAGTTCTAAGTCATGCGTCGGATAATTCAACTCGTGAGTTCTCAACTGACAGGACGCATATGCAACGACCCTACCATATTGCATCAACATGCAACCCAGTCCTCTAAATGACGCATCACTATAGATCTCAAACCCTCCTAGACCAGATGGAATAGGAAGCACAGGTGCAGTAGTTAGCTTCTGCTTAAGCTCTTGGAAACTACTCTCGCACTTATCTGACCACACAAACTTTTCTTCCTTCTTCAGAAGTCTTGTCAACGGCAATGCTAACACTGAAAGCCCTTCTACAAACCGTCTGTAATACCCTGCTAAACCCAAAAAACTTATGATCTCTATCACTGTAGTCAATCTCGGCCAGTTAGTTCTTGCTTCAATCTTGGTTGGGTCCACTGAGATTCCTTCTCTGAAGATGACGTGACCTAGGAAAGCCACACGAGTTAGGCAAAACTCGCACTTACTGAACTTGGCATACAGCTCGTGATTCTTCAAAGTCTGAAGCACAATCCTTAAGTGCCTTTCATGATCCTCGGTACTCTTCGAGTATACTAGGATGTCGTCGATGAAAACAATTACAAACTGATCTAAGTACTCCCTGAACACACGGTTCATCAGATCCATGAAAGCAGCTGGGCGTTCGTCAACCCAAATGGCATCACAGTGAACTCATAGTGACCGTATCGAGTGCGAAACGCCGACTTTGGTATATCTTCCTTTCTGATCCTTAGTTGATGATACCCTGTCCTCAAGTCGATCTTAGAAAATATCGACGCCCCTTGAAGTTGATCAAACAAGTCATCGATCCTCGGTAGGATACTTGTTCTTGATCGTCACCTGGTTGAGTTGTCGATAATCGATGCACAAGCACAAAGAACCATCCTTCTTCTTCACGAACAGAACTGGTGCTCCCCACGGTGATGCACTAGGATGGATAAATCCTTTATCTAATAACTCCTGCATCTGCACCTTCAATTCCTTAAGTTCTGACAAGGCCATCCGGTAAGGAGCTTTAGATATTGGCTCAGTCCCGGGGGCTAACTCAATCACGAACTCTATATCTCTCTCTGGCGACAAACCTGGTAATTCTTTCGGGAACATGTTTGGGAACTCTTGCACCACTGCGATGTCTTCTATCTTCAACCGCTCCACTGTCGTATCCACGACAGTCGCCAAGTAACCTTGGCAACCCTCATCTAGCAAACGAGTTGCCTTGAGCGATGAGATTAAGGAAATCGAGGGTCCTCCTCGACTCCCAATAAATTCGAAGCTCTCACCCCTTAATGGGTTAAACTGAATTGCCTTGCGATAACAGTCCATCTTAGCCTGTTGCTTGGTGAGCCAGTCCATGCCAATTATCACATCAAAATAATACATGGCTAGGACTATCAAGTCTATCCTCCCCTCTCGCTCACCAATCACTAACTTGCAACCAAGACAACCCACTGAAGCTAACACTTTATCTTTCAACGGCGTAGATATACTAATCACTGACTCCAACAACTCAGGAATTAATTCTACCAACTTAACATATCTCTCAGCAATAAACGAATGTGTAGCTCCGGGATCAAATAAAGCATAAGTAGGTTGGTCGTTCAGCAAGACCATACCTGTGATGACATTAGGCGCATCCTCCGCCTGTCCTCTGGTGATAGCATACATCCTTCCCTAAGTTGGAGGTCGGTTCAATCCACCCTGTGGATTGATTTGCGGCGCGATTCCTTTGTTCGACTTAACAGCAGCGGCGGCGGCAACTGACGCTGTCCCATCGGTTTCCTAGGACAATTCCTCACGATGTGACCCTGTTGGCCACACTCATAACATGTACCCATCTTAAAATGGCACGGGGCGGATCCGTGTCGTCTTCCGCAGTAGTGACACACGCCATTGAAGCTCGACGATGACTTTCCTATCCCACCCTTCCGTTGGACGGAACAGGATATCTTCCTCCGACATTGGCTTCTTCCCAAACCGATTACCTTCCCCTGTTCAAACTAAGCCGCGACCCAGATGCAGCAGCTCTCTCATTATGGTCTTTCTTAATCAGCTGGGCCCGTTTGTACAGGTCTTTGTACTCCTTCAGATCCAGTGGCACCAACAAGCTCTTCACATCCAGTTGGAGCCCGTCTCTAAACCTTCAAGCTCGGTCCGACGGTCTCTGGACTAGATTAGGGGCATACTGCGACAGTTCAACAAACTTCGCTTCGTACTGATCAACCGACATCGTACCTTGGCGAAGGCGCTGAAACTCTGCCATCTTCATCTCTCTAGCACAGTCAGAAAAGTACTTCTCGTTGAAGACCTCGAGAAAGGCATTCCACTGAACTACGCCTTTAGGGAATGCTATCCCTTTAGTAGTCTTCCACCATGTACCTGCAATCCCTTTCAACTGATAGGCTGTTGGAACAACCTTCTCTCGCCTCGGTGCACATCAGCAAATCAAATGCATTCTCTAGCTCCTGAATCCACAGTGCTGCAGCTTCGGGATCTCCTGCTCCAGTGAACTTCGGTGGGTTCAACCTCAGAAATTGCTTTACCAGCTTATGCATAGGCCTTCCAGCAGCCACGTTCCCAAGTGGAACTTCAGCATGTGCTACCCCGGGTTCGACGATCGGTGCGGCGGCAGGGCGGCGGCAATGGTAGCGGCAGCAGCAAAGATTGGCGGCATTGGTGGTGATGGCGGTAGCGGCGGGTGAAGCGGCGGCCCGCCGATCCATTATGTCACCCATCAACTCAAGCATCCTCATAATCCCAGCAAACCTTGGATCCTCAGGGGCTACTACCCCGGCGACGACTGGAGGCGATGCTGCACCACTCGCGTTGGCCTCAGCCTGCACTCTCCCTTGGGCAACTCGGGCACCAACTCTTGCTGGCAGCCCACCCCGAAACACATGGCCTTCTGCTCTCTTCCTAGCAGCCCTCGGCTCTCGGTCACTCATGCTACAAGCTCAATATAGATACCTGTTTGCAAATTCTAATACCACATTAGAACCTGAGTGACGTCACCAACAAGTTAACAAACGGCTATTAATCACATGCATCAGCATATTAAAAGCCTTTCCTACTAACTATCCCATGACTCCCTCGCTCCTTATCACTCCATACATGAACCATGCTCTGATACCACTTAAACGGGGTTGTCACGCCCCGAGACCCCGAGCACGCGAACAACCCGCCATGGTCATGCAAATGCAACATTCCCAGGTAGTGTCGCCGACCCCATTCATTTATTATTGCGCATGCTGAAGCGTATTATAAAACCCCGACAAAAACTTACGGGATAGGAAAGCGGGAAAACAACTCATACATAAACAAACATGCTTTCAAGGATAATCACTCCAGAGATTACATATATACCAAAAAGGGTCGATCTACAAAAAGGGATCAGTCCACCAAAAAGAAGGAACAGTCCACATGACCACTAGTCGGACTCGTTCTTCGATCCCACTTCGACGGATCGCCTTCCGGGGTTCGCCATCTACGGACCTGAAATTTTGTCTCACAACGGGGTGAGACATTGTCTCAGCAAGTTCAACCCCCTAAACACCTATTAGAAAGAAAATACACCTAAGGGTGGCCTAGCCACATCACACAGAAGACTTACCTCACCTCAGTTCCTTCCTGCAGGTTAGCACAATTCAAATCACTCAATCACAAGTATTAATGAGAACTTAAACCATTGGACCGCCAACAATATCATTTCAAACGACCACAGGAGTCCAGATTATAAGACCAAACCGTTATGACACGTCCCATACCATGCCACACGATCCCGTCCCATAATCCAACCCGTCAATAACACTCAGCATGCGATCCAATTGTTATTCACTGCCACACAAGGGCATAGCCTACTCGCAGTTCGGCTATCTACTGACATTAATGCCAGGCATCGCCTCCCCACCTTGAAGCGCAGCTTCGTCACTACGTCGACGGTGTTCTCAAAGGAGTATTGGTGCAGAATCTACTACGACCCGAGTCCACCGACACACATCGAGACAGCTAACATCCACCGACACACACTGGGATGGGTTCTCTTAACCAGCACACGCTCATTCAATTTCGGCCAAGGGCATTGTGCTTTGCACTCACATGCCTCAATTAAGATAACGACCTTGGCCTGTTTTCTTCGTATTGAAAACACTTTGTGAAAATAATCCTGCGTGGGGTACATGTTCATTCGAACTAGAAAGCCAATGTCTCACTTTTTCAAAGCCCACTATTTAATATAATTCTTAAAATCCAATTTTAGTATCAAAACCTCGACACTGGGATTTTCGACTAAAACCATATTGTTCACAATTAACACTCAATTTGCAATATCCAATCATCAAATTCAAAATCTGAATACACAGCAGCGATCAACGCGAAATTCCGAGAAAATAAGGTCTCGAAATAATTTTCGAAATTTATTAAATAATTAATTTTATTTCGAAAATTAATTAAATAATAATATTTTAATAATTTCGAATAATAATATATTATTAAATTATTAAATAATTTCGAAATACATATATAATTCAAAATTATATATTTAAGTCCAATCATCATTAAACTAACATAACCATCCATTTAACTTTAATTAAACACACCCCTTAATCTAATGCACACCTAATTAAACTAATCTAACAACCTAAGCCTACTTAGCTTAACTAAGAACACCCTAAGCATAATTAACTCGCTAATCAAGGTTTAGTGAGCTAAACTCACCGGAATTGCTTTCCGACGAGTCCCCGGTGAAGAGGCCGTCGACAAATCTCCTCGGAGCAACACCAAAGGAGGATCGGAAGGCACCCAAAGTGGGCCTTGAAGATCTAGATCTAGGCTGGAACTTCGGGTCGGTGCTGTCCAAGGCCGGACGGAGGCGCTTCGGTCGCTGGTTGGGCGCAAGACCGGCGAAAATGGCGACGGCAGCTCGGGCGATGGTTGGCGGTGGCTCCAGCGGCCATGCGAGACCTCGGCAACGACGGCAAAGAATCGGATGACGAAGACGATCGGATGAACGGGCGAGACGAACGGGCGGAGACTCGGGTGGAGACGGTACGACGAATGGCGGCGAGCGCGCGGGCGTTGCGCGCGGACGGCGGTGACGAACGGCATTGGCGAAGGGGCGGCGTCGGGCTGGCTGGTTTTCGGTTGGAATCCCCTCCCTCTCTCCTCCTTTCGAAGTCCAACAAGCTCCCTTGATTCAAGGAAGAAGATGATGGTGATGGGTCACGTTTCTGAGGGCAAATCCTCACCCTCCACTTGTCAATTTCTTCTTCACTTGGCTCCAACCACCATGACATAAGGTGATGTCATACTCCACTAATTCAAATCCTCCACAACATCTTCCAATAGGTGCAATTTCTTTTTCTGCCGTGGCTTGAAATCTTGTACAACAATTCCTTCAATTCCATTTAATTCTCATCCGATTGAGTCCAATTAAAGTCCATAAATTAATCCAATGTTCCTAATAAGATTGTGACATAACAGGACTTCCAATTTCTGAATTCAGTCTCAAATTCACGGTTAATTTCACTCACGGCACGATACTAACGTGTCCTAACCTACCGGGTAGCTTTTAGAAATTTTCGTGCATTTGACTGTGGTTGATCCAATCAAGCCACAATGTACATCTTTGACACATTGGCGAGTCTCGGTTGTCGGGGTAATCTCAAGGTTTCAATTGTTGGAGAAAACTTCCTTATTTGTTTTGATGCTGACAAAACATTTTCATCAGTATGGTCTGAAGACTTGCGAGACTCTTTCGACAAAGTACGAAGACTTGCAGACTCTTTCGACAAAGTCCGAAGATCGCTGAGACCACCAGACTCAAGATGTAAAGTTTGCCCTCATTGACAGTTTCTAGACCGACGAAGAAGATTTATCCATTCGAGTATTTCTTTAAGGATTTGATTCGAGCGGTTTGAAGAAGATCTCACGGCTGGAGATAGCATCTCAAGATCTATTATTCGTTTTGAATTTAATTCGAATAACTAGGATCCGTTGATTGGTGAAGTATACTTGGAAGGTTCTACTTATGGAAACCTAGATCCTGATTGTATGGGCGAGCAGGATTGGTGGGCTATCTTCACATTCCTTAAGTAACTCGAGATCTCCCTAATTGATTCTGTCCAACGGGTAGATTCGAAGAACTCTTTTGGAAGGTGCCAACGGTTATGAAGGCATGGAGGAGTATATAAGGAAGATGTTTTGGTTATTTGAGAGAGTGTGCGATAGATAAATTCCAAAGTCTGAAGTTTCTTGTTCTTTGTCGATTCAATTGCTGAGCGTAAACTTGTACTCAAAAGAGAGCTTATACATTTGTGAAGCCTTGACGAAGTGTAGTAGAGTCTCTACACTATGGAATCAAGGAAGTGATTGTGGCACCCCCGATCTGGTAAGGCCGCCACAGGTACCTATCGCTCTACCTAATGAATACCAGTTACATATCTTTATTTCGGGGTTAAAGAAGAACCGTAGTTCATAGGCATTTTTTTTTTTAAAAGGAATCCGGCGCAGCTCATAGCGAAAATAAGGACAAGTCTCACCATCCCTCTACTCACGTAACGATGATACAATGCACACCAACTACACATCGAAGGAAATCATAAAGCCAAGCCACTTTTATTTACACTTTCAGGATGGACATCACGGGTCGGTACAACCAAAAAGCCAAGACTTTTAGCTAAACTTGGCTACAGCTCAAAAGAGAGATTTTCGACCCCCTATATCGACCACGTGTAACCCTCCATCTACAAGTGTCGGCTATCTCCAAAAAGTGTTAGCTCCCAACGGTCCTACATGCCATCACACCCAATCTGGTGCATCGGGCGGCGGCGGCGGCGACAACATCCTTACATTCACTCCATTGCGCCGAACGTGGACAGACACGAATTCTTGCACAACAGGGCCCCCAGCCAGGCCTACATCATTTATGATCAGCACACGGACTCGCAGGAATACCAATCCAGGAACACTAACGCAGACATGCTCCATACACTCGACCTCAGTGTCAACAGGTATACCATAGAAGGTACCCCGCGCCATCGGTAGTAGCGGCATCTTCTAATCTGAAATGTTAGTCCCCAAAGGGGTGAGTACAACCACTCAGCAGGTAAAAGATCCATCGAACTACTCAATGCATCAAACAGAACAATCATGGCATCATAGAGTACATATAGTTCATACATATCAAACATATCTCACCTTTCAATCATGCATATTACATCAAAACAGCCTTATATATATATATATATATATATATATATATATAGGTCACCATGTCATGTGCATATACCACCATGCACTTATACATATTACATCATACAGCCATGCATACATGTCACCATACCATGTGCACATACGACCATGCACTTATACATATTACATCATACAGCCATGCATACATGTCACCTCACTATGCATGATTCAATTTCAGCTCTTGTTTTTCAATTGGATCGCCACATTTTTTCTTTCCGGGACCAGTGATTGCGTCCCTAATTTATCGCTCGCACCCAATCCTGGCATCGCGAGGGACCTCTGGCACACACCTCCGGGCATTCGGCACACACCTCCGGGCATCTCGAAACTCCCGAGGACATCCGGCTCACACACTCCGGGCATCCGGCACACACACTCCGGGCATCCCGACACTCCCGGGGCATCGTCGGCTCACACCTCCGACGGTATCCTCATCATCGTAATTTATTCTCATATATGTACCATATTATCCACATGATGCACAATGCGATGGCAACAAGGTCAATTTCCGCTTTTGATTCTAAATGTAATGCCATGTTTCATCACATATGCAGCAAGACTAATTACTATTATTTCAGAAAACAGAATGCATTCTTTTTAATTTACATTTCCTAAAATTTAATAATTGTCTCTAATAATTTCTAAGAATTTAGTACATCATAGACAAACTCTAGGGGCATTTATCTCATGAAGAACACAACACCACCAGAATCTCATACAAAACAGGTTAGTCCGTACATCACAGCTTGTGAAACTTGCACAATCCAGCTAGCACAGTTTTAGAAAAAATTTTAATTAAATATCCAAATGACCTTCAAAAATCATGAAATTCGAATATGTAATAGTAAAGACATAAAGGCAGGTATTTCATGAAGAACACTACACCAAAAGACCCTCATACAATTCGGTATAGACCAAGCATCACAGCACTACTATTCTAACAATTTAACTTGCACAGTTTTTGAAACATTTTTGGTTAAATAGGCAAGTGAACTTCAAAAATTACGAAATTTAAATATGTTGTGGGAAAGACATAAAGAGAGATATTTCATGAAGAACACATTGCCGAAAGAACCTCATACAAAACGATATAGTCCACGCATTGGAACTGACTAAGTCCGAACACATCAGATTGCACGGTTTTAGAAACATTTCCGATTAAATACCCGAATGACCTTCAAAAATTATGAAATTCGACTATGTGATAGTCAAGACCCTAAGGTATATTTTTCATGGGGGAATTAAAGTCAGATTCGTCCTAGGTAATTTAATATAGGTGGTTAAAACTTCTGTTCCTAGTACCGAAATTTCCAGATCTAACTACCTCTGAAAAACCACGATTTCACCTACCTATTCTTGTTGGTTTTCTCTAAATTTTTGATATGTTAAACCTCAGGATGTCCTTTACATCTTTTGTTAAGAAATTGAAGTGTAATTCCAACAAAAGTTAGCCTTACAGTCCATGCATTCATCAAAGGTAGTTACCGAAATCTCCAGATTCAGTCTTTCCAAAGAATAAAGATTTCACCCAGTTATAATTGTTCGTTTTGTCCCAAATTTGAGTATGTTATACTCCAAGAAGTTCTTAACAACTTTCATTTAGAAGTCACGGCCAAAATCCAACTCGAACATCACGTGCAAACCACTAGAACATCCAAGGTATAGCTGTTTTCTCAAGAACAGTTTACTAGCCTAAAACACCACTCTTAAAACTTCAACTTTTCACACCCTAGACATCCGAAATTTATCACCATTCAATCACACATACTAGGCACAACATGCAAGAGTAGACCAAGGATCCCACTTGCCTCTAGACCGAGCAAACAGCGAGCACACGGCGACTGGACACGGCGGCGATGGACGACGGACGATTGGCTTCCTTCTTCTTCCGCACGCTCACTCACCCTTTCTCTCGATTTCTCTCTTCCCCTCGGTAGCTCTCTCTCTCTCTCCCTCTCTCCGACGACGCCTCCCCCTCATCATCAACCGGTTCTCTCAAATTTTCCTCTCTTCAATGATGAACAATCATTGATTTTGCATGAAGGACACTTGGACTAAGGGGGAAACACTTGGAAAAATCTTCATGAAAAAGAGTGGGCCTCTCATGGGCCGGTTCCTCCTTCCGGGCTCTCCTTGGTCGATGGCCCAATGGGGCTCCATCCGGCCGGGCTTGAGGCCAGCTTGGTTGACAGCTCCTCCTCCTCCTTTGGGCTTCGCGGCTAGGCCCAAATGGCCGAAGGGTGGGGCTTCTTGTGGGCTGGTCTTGAGCTAGAATTTTGGCCCACACCTCATCCTAATAATCCTCCTTAATCCTTAATTTTATAAACACCTAATTGAAATTTATAATTCACAAAACTTTGTGACCTAATTTAATAAATTCCAATCCATAATTCACATGGCCAAAAATAGAATTTTCTATCAAATAATTACCCACCAAAAGCTTGGCCAAAGTTTTAATGCAAGACATGAATTGGAGTACCTCTAAGGATTGACAAGAAATTCTTGGATGCCACAGTGATTCTGTAACAACTCTTTTGATTCATAGTGGAATCTAGCCGGTGGGCTGTCAGTGCGGGAGAGTGGACGTAGGCTTGGATTAAGCCGAACCACTATAAACCTTGTGTTCTTATTCTCTTCCCTAAACTCTTTTACTTTGATCGTAACTCTATTTGATTGTTAGAGTCCAATTTCTTTTTCAAAGTCTATTGCGAAATAGACTCGAGCTAAAAGCAAAATTTATATTCTACTTTGCAAAAATTGTTTTCGCACCTATTCACCCCCTCTAGGTGCTCATACTAGCATTTACATCAAATACGGACATAGGGTACCCAATCGACAGAAAAGCCAGTCCAGTGCTGACCGACAAGAATCGTGTGATCTGGTGGAATCACCCACACTTGATCACATGCCTTTGTCGAGTCAACCTATCTCTGATCTCTAATTGATTTTTAACTGTGCCGTAATGACCCTTGCAGATTAGCTCGATCGAAAGGTCACTTCCTGGTGAAATTCTCGAGTCTGATGCATTAGAATCTCTTACCGGCTTTACCTGATAGACTAATTTTCACATGAGTGGCCGACTCGAGGAAAAGAACTATATGTGTAAAGATAAAATGCCCATCTCATTTTATTAAAAACAGAAATGGAAAATCAAGATGTCACAAGGGACACATGTTTCCTCCTAAATGGGGTTGAATAGTTAATTATTCTTACGTTGTAAGTGATAATTAGGAGGGATTCTCAATATCTTGTTTTGCGTTGCTTTGTCATTTCGTGCCCCTTTTTAATGGCATTTGTTGATAGACAGGGACGCGAGTGTTTCCTTCAAAATGGGTTGAATGGTTAATTAATCATATTACAAATTGCATCATTGTGCAATATCATCTAAGGAGATGAAGAATGCCATATTTATCTCTTATACTCAATTTGGCATTAATTCTCCATTCTTTATGCGGAAAATAAATAATTTAGAAAAAATTGAAAAAATAATCGTTTATATTATTTGATAAATTTCATCAGTAAAAAATATTTTTATTATCAACAACAATTTATATTTAAATACTTTCAAAATATATTTTATTCATTCATTTTTGTAAGTAATATATATTATTATTTTTAGCTAAAATTTTTTAATTTATTTATTTTCCTTGAAATAAATTTACCTTACAAGTCTAGCCTTAAGAGTCAGTCAAGTAGGTATGTGTCAAGCTTCTAAGGGGGTAGTTGAGTAGGTACGTTCTTTTTTTTTTCAACATGCATATGCTCCTCGTGACTTTGTTACATGTGCATGGACACCGTGCTTTTGTCACTAGTCTTTTCAGCAATTAAAATGCAGCACAATCATTGTGCAAGTCCTTAGAGGGGAGACGCAATGTCAGGATCATATCTAATAACAAATTTGGTGGCATTAAAAGTCAAGCTTTAAGGGATCCATACAAGTAGGTACTGTCACGCCCCGATCCTCGAGCGCGCGCCCATCCCGGGTTGGTCGATTAAATAGCGACGTCCCAGGACGCATCGCCGACCCATTCATTTTTATGCACATGCGGAAGCAATTATATAATCCCCAGACAATAACACAATGGGATAGGAAAGTAGGGCCATAATTTTGAAAACTGAAAACAACAACCACACTTATATATATATATATATAACAAACTGAGTCATATATATACAATTTGAACTACAAAAGTCAGGTCCTACACAAAACCAGTTCATAAAACAAGGTCTCGCAAACAAGGGTGGGGTTTCCAATCAACTACGGGTCCCCGTCCTCCCCGTTATCTCCTTCCACACTCTAGCTGGAGCCTACAGCAGAATACACAAGAGATTTTGGATATTCAAGGCCAGGGTCCACTGGGTCCACTATTGAGCCTCTTTTAGGGTCTATAGTGCCCTTCCCAAACGCAACCTCCAACACATATAGAGGTACCTCTGATTCCGATATGGGACCCTCTCTCAGTCCGTTACGATCCTGGCGATACCATGATCTGTACTGATGGGGCACCATCTTAGGTAGTCCCGGATCAACCCAGATTATGGATTGCACCAGCTCGTACTCTAACCCATTAGGGTGCCCATGAATCAGAATGTAGTGCCTCTGTTCGGTCATTTTCTTGGGTTGCCCAAAATGTTCGGGAGGAGCTGCCATCTATGGACCTGAAATGTTATCCCATAACAGGGTGAGATGACGTCTCAGCAAGTTCAACCCCTTAAGACCCGACTAGGAAGAAAATACGCCCTGAGGGTTGCCTGGGCACAATCACGAGTTAGAGGCCTTACTTTAGCCTCGATTTCCTTCCTGCAAGTCAATACAATTTATAATTCATCGAATCACGTTGTCGAATCAAATCATCCAAACAGATTGAATCATCGATCAATTGACTCAGTCGATTCCATGTCATCAAGACCCTTCCCCGGTCATCTTAATCAATACTATCTATAAAGTCCGACCCAGTCCAGGACTGCTCACTCTAAGTTGATATATAGATAGTATAGCTTGCACTAAGCTGATAAAGTTAAGGTATACTGCTCATGCTAAGCTGACATATCAGAGCCCGTAGGTTGATATAGTATACCAGTATATTGCTCTCGCTAAGCTGACATATCACCCACAGGCTGATATAATATACCCCTGATGCTTACTCTAAGCTGATAAAGTGTACTGCTTGCGCTAAGCTGACATATCAGAGCCCATAGGTTGATATAGTACACCAGTATACAGCTCTCGCTAAGCTGATATATCAGAGCTCGTAGGTTGATATAGTATGCTATCGTGACTATTTAACAAAATCGCCATTTTTATCATACCCGATAAAAATATCGTGTGTGGCTACACAGTCGATCTTAGCCAAAATACAATTTTCTGCCAATTGAAAATCCCACCAATTTTAACAGTCCACAATTTCATTTTTGACGCTATGACCCGATGCCCGGTGATTTTCCATTTAATTACTAAAATTAAATAAATTTAAGAATTAATTCCTCAAATACAAATCACACAAATTAGAGCTCAATTAAATAAACAGATCAAACCACCGTAATCAGCATAAAATTCCGGTCACGACTATCCGGGTCTAATTTCCGGAAAATAAATAAATAAATAAATAATTATGGAAATTAATTAATAAATGCCAATAAATAGAACTTAGGTCCGTAAAGCCTAATTAAACGCCGAGACGAGCCCGGAAAATTTTCGAACTACTATAGATTAATACTAGAGCTTGTCTAGGCCCTAATTGCACTAAACTAACCACCTGACATGCATCGATAATTAATCAATTCACTAATCTAATCTAACTAAACACCTAATCCATACTTAGTCCAAACTAATCAACCCTTAAACATCATTAACTTACCAAGCGAGGATTAGTGAGTTAAACTCACTTGTTTAATGATCCGCTCAGATCAAAACGACAGGGACGAGGCGAGGCTCGAGATACTCCAAAGTGGGCTCGTCAAACGGGGTCCGAAAAGTACCAAAGCGGGCCAAAATAGTGGCTGAAATACCCACTAGTTCGGCTTCTGATCTTGGCCAAAGAGGGGCTGCTCCGGTGGCTGGTTGAGCTGAAAACGGCGAGGGAGGGCTGCAGCGGCCTAACCGGGTAAGGGCGGTGGCCTACGATGGCGGAGGAAGCTCCAGCGACGGCGTACGGGCTTCGATGGTGGCCTGGTGAACAGCGAGCCACTACTGGATGGTGAGGAATGTTGGAACGACGCCAGGATCGAGCAGCGAGGCCCACAGGGGCGCGCGACGGTGAATGGCGGTGGACGGCTCCTGCGGGTGGCAAGCGGCTGTGACGGGGAGAAGCCGGCTCGACTGGTTTTTCTTGGTTTGTTGGGAGCTCAAAAATCACAAGTAGGAAGGAGGAGGAGGGGTCGACGGTGGTGAAGAAGGAGGGGGGAAGGGGGACCATTTGGCCATCCTTCTCATCCTCTTGGTCCCCTTGTGTGTCCCACTTGCAAGTTGTCCTCCACAGCACCTTTCCAACATAAAATCCCTTCTGGAAGCCTTTTGAAATGGTCCACAAGTTGTGCCCATGGGGGGCATACGAATTTCAATTGATTTCCCACCAATTGGACTTCAATTCTCCCTTAAATCAACTCAAATCGGCTCTCATAAATTCCATTATTGGGCTCACGATCAAATTGACATTTTTCCTCTCCAATATAACCCACTTGCATCCCAATTTTGCAAACAAACATGGTCCTCTGTATTTTCCGGTCAAAAACGGCCCTATGACGACTTTTTTTGCTAAAAACTCGGTTTGCAGAAAAATCTACGGAGACTGAGTCGATGTTCCTAAAATGACTTGTGACATGACAGAACTTTCAATTTCTGAAATCGGATTGAAATTCGCGGTTAATTTCACTCTGGCGTGATTTTAGCGTAACCTAGGCTATCGGGTAGCTTTCAGAAATTTTTAGTGCAAATGACCCGTGGTCGATTTTCTTCGAGCCACAATGAACCCATTCGACACATTGACGACTCTCGATTGTCGTGAAAATCTCGAGGTTTCGATTACGGACACTGGGTACCAAAACTATAGAAAAATCAGTCTAGTGCCGGTCGACGAGAATTTTGTAATTTAGTAGAATCACCCACGTTTAGCCACGCATCTCTGTTGAACCGACCTATCTCTGATCTCTTATCGACTTTTAACTGTGCCGTAATGATCTCTACAGATGAGCACGGTCGAGTAGTTGAGTCCTGGTCGAATTCTCAAGTCTAATGCATTAGAATCCCTTAATGGCTTTTCTAGATAGTCTAGTTATATCAAGAGTGATCAGCTCTGAGAATAGCACTATGTGCGCATCGATGAAAGGCCCGATTAATTTAATTGAAAGAAAAAGTAAAAATCCAGGATGTCACAACTCGTCCCCTCTTATAAAAATTTATTCCTTGAAATTTAAACCATTACAATACTTTAAATAAAAAGGTGGGGGTACAACTGTCTCATCGACTCTTCAGTCTCCCAGGTTGCTCCTTCAATGCCGTGGTGTTGCCAGACCACTTTGACTAACGAGATGGTCCTTGTACGCAGAACTTGCTCTTTTTGATCCACAATCTAAACCGGGCTTTCAACGTGTGACACTCTGTTATCCACGTCCAATTCTTCAAAATTAAGCACGTGGGTCGAGTCAGGCTCGTACTTCCTTAACATTGACACGTGAAAGACGTCATACACTTGCGCCAATCTCGGCAACAACGTAAGATGATACGCTAGGGTTCCGATTCTCTCTAGAATTTCAAATGGACCTACGTACCTCGGACTCAGTTTTCCTTTGTTGCCAAAGCGCGAAGTTCCCCTCATTGGTGACACTTTCAAAAAAACGTGATCACCAACTTGGAATTCCAATGGTCTCCGGTGCTTATCTATGTAACTTTTTTGTCTGCTCTGAGCGGTCTTTAGTCTGCCTCTGATAAATGCAACGGCATCCACTGACTGCTGAACCAACTCTAGGCCTGTGATTTTTCTTTCCCCAACTTCATCCCAACACACAGGTGTCCTGCACACTCTGCCATGCAACGCTTTAAAAGGAGCCATCTGAATGCTCTGCTGATAACTGTTGTTGTAGGCAAATTCCACCGGGTGAAGCTGTTCTTCCCAACTTCCCTTAAAATCTAGCACGAAGCTTGCAGCATGTCCTCAGGGGTTTGAATTGTCCTCTCGGACTGACCATCCGCCTGAGGATGATATGCCGTATTGTTCTGCAGCTTCGTACCTAAGGCAGCCTGCAAGCTTTTCCAAAATGCAGCTGTAAACCTCGGATCTCGATATGAAGTTATCGTCACCGGCACTCCATGCAGATGAACTACCTGATGCACGTATAGTTCCACATGTCTATCCAAACTGAGGTCTTTTCTGTGAATGCTAGTACGAGCACCTAGAGAGGGGTGAATAGGTGCGAAAACAAATTTTTGCAAAGTAGAATATAAAATTTTACTTTTAACTTGAGTCTATTTGGCAATAGACTTTGAAAAGGAAATTGGACTCTAACAATCAAATAGAGTTACGATCAAAATAAAAGAGTTTAGGGAAGAGAATAAGAACACAAGGTTTATAGTGGTTCGGCTTAATCCAAGCCTATGTCCACTCTCCCGCACTGACAGCCCACCGGCTAGATTCCACTATGAATCAAAAGAGTTGTTACAGTATCACTTCCTTGATTCCACAGTGTAGAGACTCTACTACACTTCCTCAAGGCTTCACAAATGTATAAACTCTCTCTTGAGTACAAGATTACGCTCATCAATTGAACAAAGAACAAGAAGCTTCAGACTATGGAATTTATCTATCGCGCACACACTCAAATAACCAGAGCATCTTCCTTATATACTCATCCATGCCTTCACAACCGTTGGCATAAAAAAAAAAAATAAGGAAGTTTTCTCCAACAATCTCCCCCTTTTTTATGGTGACAAAACTTTTCTGCAGATTTGGATATTTTTGACCTGCAAAACAATACTTAAGCAAACAAGAATATCACATAAAAGATAAATGGATTAGGATAAAGATAGCATTCAATCTGCATACACAGGAAATGTGTTAGTCTTGTAAAAACAACTATCTTTGCCATGAATATCATCAACGCTTAAAATACTGCAACCAAGCATTAAACAATCAATCCAAATCCAAATCAGTCACAACCAAATAAAAGTAAAGTTAAACAAAAATCAAACAGAAGTCAAATGAAGTCAAATCTGCACTCAGCTTCTCCCCTTTTTTGTCAACGTTAAAAAGGTAGAGATGAAAAGAGAATAAAATTAGGATTGTCTTGGAATGCGAACAAGCTGGAAATCTCCCATCGACTGGATAGTCTCTTCCAACTTTTTCAAATCCTCCTTCAGTTGTTCTGCCTCGTGACCCTTGGCAGTTGCTTGAACTTGAAGATTAAGGGCCTGAATTTGATCATGCAAAGAAACTGAAGAGGCTTGACTGGCATTCTGCAAATTCTAAACTTAGTATCCCAGGGCATAAATCTGGCCTCGCATCTCCATAAGAACATCAAGCACTCGTCGAAAGTCTGCCGAGTTATCAGTCTGAGTGCTTGCTTCAGCATAATCAGTTTGAGGAGTATTGGCAGATGATGGCATTTAGCATGAGCACCCAGATTTGGAGATGAAACCTCATGACCTTCCTCAGGAAATTGAGAGGCATATACATCTTCTGGATCTGCAGGTGAACTGCTAACATCTTCACTAGTAAAAGCAATTGAAGAGGTACCTCTTTTGTCGCAGCTCCCCTGTTTTGGTGCCTTCAGGTGGAGAGAAGTACTCTTCATGCTGTCTCATCTTCTGTGACAAGATGCTCCGGTTCTCTTCGTTCCTCTTCTTCTGGAGTTCTTTCTTCCTCTGCTCCTTTCCTCATTGATTCCCTCTCTTCATCCCTATGCTCTTCCTCTTCTCTGTCTTGATCCTCTCTCTCCTCTGTCTCGGGAACAAAATGCTGAAGATTCCTTAAAGCAAGAGCTGAAATGGTGACATCTTCCTCATCTTTTTCATCCTGCAAGATGAGTGCTCTTCTTTTCTTGGATGGAGCTGTCATGGGCTCCTTTCCTTTTCGTTTTGTAGCCATAGAGACTTGATGAGTCCTGACAGGAGTTTTCTCCTTAAATCGCTCCAAAGCCTTGTTCAGCTCCTTCAGACGCATTTTGGAAATCATCTTCAGTCCCACCACCATTTGATCACAGGTTCGAACACATAGAATATTGGGAGGCTGAATATTAAGATGTCTGAACAGCTTAGAAACAAGTGCTGAATAAGGAAGTTAGCCCTTGTCCTTCACCATTGAATTATACATGTGAAAATTATAGTGTGTGGCAGAGAGAACTTTTAGCCAGCATTGATAACATACATCAGCTTTGCTTTTGAATCGGAGACGTCAGTCTTCGAAGTCGATTTGGGTCTAAGACAATTAATCAAAATCTTGTGAAGCAAGACATTTGAGGCATTCGACCTCACGTACGAAATTCGACCTTCTGCCATCCCATCCCGAAAAAGCTCTACCGTTGCACGACCAATAGACACACCAATTGATTGAAACTTTCCTCTTTCTACTACAATCACATTAGCCAGAGTGTTCATATCAACTACATAATCCTGATCTCTAACATTGAAAGAGAATCTACTCGCATCCAAAAAGCTTAGATTTGAATAGAAATATGCAGTAAGTTCTGGATAAGCAACTGTCCTCTCAGAGCAAAATCGGTCAAGTTGAAGTAAAGCAAATTTCTCTTGCAAATTCACATTCAGAGAGTCGAGAAAATCAAAATCTACACTTCTTGGGTTCATCACCCCTCACTTTAGCAACTTAGAGTAAAGTCGCTTGTGTTCCTCAGAACGAAACAGATCGGTCCTTTCGCTTCGAATATTCGCAGCAACACCCATTCTAGACTTAAAATTAGTGAACATATTTTATCAACATTTCCATCGGGTTGACTATGTCCTCCAACACGTGGATCGCTTGGGATATTTGCAAAGGCTCTTTCTGCCGAGCCCGCAGGAGCGATTCCCAAATGTTCCATCGTTCGTAAAAAGTGGATTTTATTCCAGTACCCCTTTTAGGTTTGGCATCCACGATGATTTCTTCCTCCGCTTGTTGTTGCTGAACATTCTGTGGTCTAGCCTGGGAAGAGTGGCGCGGTTGAGAATGTTGTGGGCTCTGCTGTTGCCTTGGAGATTCTTCTTCCTTTGTGAGGTCAAAGTGCGTAGGACCCTCACGCAAATGCGGTGGTCCCCTGCTTGCGATCCTTGAAGACTTTCTTTGGGAAGCCATTATCACAGCCTTTAAGAGATTCCAAACTCGATTCGCGAGAAAGATGAAAACTTTGAAAATTAAACTAGAGAGGAAAAGTGAGAAAGTGATGTTCTGAGCTTCTAGGGTTTGTGAAGAAGACAACCAGTATATTTGTGAAGAAGACAACCAGTATATAAGGCGATCGAAACAGGGTATACGAATCGCCGTAAAAGGAAAATAAAAAATGCCTTTTCAAAAATAACTCCCTCTTTGAAAAATATATAACTGTCAAGGAGATAACATCTTTTTCGAAAAGGAATGATTGCTATAATTACGAAAACTTGGAAAGATAACATCAATCAATTACAAATTAATAGATGAACGTACCTTTTCGAGATTTTGTTCGAAAGATAAATTTCTAAAACAGAAATAACTTACAGTAGTAGATCTTGATCTCCTGAGTCTGAGCATCTTTAGACTTTTGTCTCTAAGTTTGAACTTCTTCAGATTTTAAGATATTAAGTCTGGATCAAATAGACTCAAATTGACTTTTCTCCAGTAGCTTAGTAAAGATGTCCACCAGCTGATTCTTTGAGTCAATGAATTTAATCAATACTTCTCCATTTTGAACGTGGTCTCTAATAAAATGATGTCGAATCTCTATATGCTTCGCTCTTGAATGAAGAATTGGATTCTTGGTGAGATTAATCGCGTTGGTGTTGTCACATTTGATCTCAGTGCATGAATCTTCGATTCCAAAGTCTCTTAGCTATTGTTTTATCCATAAGATTTGAGAACAACAACTTTCAAGAGCCACATATTCTCGCTTCGCCGTTGAAAGAGCTACGTTGCTTTGCTTCCTCGAAAACCAATATATCGCCCCCGTTACCAAGCAACAAGTGCCCGAGGTGCTCTTTCTATCAACTCGCATCTGTTAGGTTTGCGTCTGAGTATCCAAGGAGGGTAAGATCTCCTTCTTTAGGATACTAGAGACCCAAATTAGTGGTTGTTGCAACATATTTGATGATGCGTTTCGCAGCACTTAGATGAGATTCTTTGGGATCCGATTGAAATCTGGCACAAATACAAACACTAAACAAAATGTCGTCTAGAGGCGTAAGGTAAAAAAGTGAACCAATGATACTCCCGTATAGCTTCTGGTCAACTTTCTTTCCTCCTTCATCTTTATCCAGCTTCGAAGAACTAGACATTGGTATATCAATCATTTGCAATTCTCCATACTGAACTTTTTAACAAGTTCTTTAGCATATTTTTTTTGGTGAATGAAAGTCCCTTCCTTCAATTGTTTTACTTGTAGTCCAAGGAAGAAGGATAGTTCACCCATCATGCTCATCTCAAATTCATCCTGCATAGACTTAGAAAATTTCTTGCACAGATTTTCGTTAGGTGATCCAAAAATAACATCATCAACATAGATTTGTACAAGTAAAAAGTTTTTACTTTCTCTTTTAATAAACAAGGTAGTGTCTACCTTACCTTTAACAAAGCCATTTTGGATTAAAAACTTACTTAACCTGTCGTACCAAGCTCGAGGTGCTTGCTTTAAACCATATAACGCCTTTTCGGTCTAAATACGAGTCTGGTTTCCTTGGGTCTTCAAATCCGGGAGGTTGTTCCACATAGACTTCCTCTTGGATAAATCCATTTAAGAATGCGCTTTTGACATCCATTTGGAATAACCTGAAATTCTTATGACAAGCAAAAACAAGTAATAATCTAATTGCTTTTAACCTTGCTACTGGTGCGTCAGTCTCATCATAGTATATTCCTTCTTCTTGCGTATATCCTTTGGCCACGAGTCTTGTTTTGTTCCTTATAACTTTTCCTTTTTCGTCCATCTTGTTCCTGAAAGCCCATTTAGCTTCAATAACAGATTTACCTTTTGGTTTAGGAGTCAATTCCCAGACATCGTTAATACTGAATTGCCTGAGTTCTTCTTGCATAGCTTCAGTCCAACTTTCATCAGTTAAAGCTTCTTCTATGCTCTTGGGTTCTATTTCAGAAATAAAAGCCACATCACTAGACTCTTCACGCCTTTTGGATCTTGTACGAATCCATTCATCAATGTTGCCAATTATGAGTTCTTTGGGATGACTAGACTTGTGCTTCCGATTGCTGGTTGGTCTCGACAGATCGATCTTTTCTTCATCGATTCTTCAACGATCGTTCTTTGTTGGTCTTCCGAAGTCCGAGCCGCTTCGGGGATTTAGACTTTGTAGAGTCCGGAGCGTGGTTCGATTCTTCGGGTTGAGTCCGGATCGATTGAATTTGTATGAAGTCTTGAAATTTAACATTCATTGATTCCTCCACTGATTGAGTCATTTTGTTGTAAACTCTGTAAGCTTTGCTGGTGGTTGAATATCCAAGGATGATACCTTCGTTTGATTTTTCTTCAAACTTACCAATTCGATCATTTGCATTTTTCAATAAAAACATTTGCAACCAAACACATGAAAATAAGAAACAATTGGCTTCTTACCTTTGAACAATTCATAGGGAGTTTTCTCCAGAATAAGCCTTAAGAAGACTCTATTAATAATATAACATGCTTTGTAGAAACTGCTTCACCCAAAACGAGAAGAAACGTTGCTTTCAATTAAAAGAGTTCTAGCCATTTCTTGCAACGATCTATTCTTCCCGTCCACAACTCCATTCTGTTCTGGAGTGTATGGAGAGGAAAACACATGCTGAAAACTAGATTCATCACAGAATTTAGCAAAATCTTGATTTTCAAACTCACCTCCATGATCTGTCCATATACAAGAAATAACATACCCTTTCTCATTCTGTACTTTCTTAGCAAACTTTATAAAATAAGAAAAAGTTTCAGACTTACTTGCCAAGAAATATACCCAAGTAAATCGTGAGTAATCATTTACTATTACTAGGCAATATTTCTTACCACCAATGCTCTGAGTTCTGGTTGGTCCAAAGAGATCCATATGCAAGAGTTGCAGCACACGATTAGTGAAAACTTGATTTATTAGTTTGAAAGAACTTCTAACCTGTTTTCCCAACACGCATGGTGTGCATAGATCGGATTTTTAGTATGTCAGATTGGGTAGTCCACGAACAAGCTTCTTTACAGAGATCTTGGCTATTTGCTTCATGTTGATGTGACTAAGTTTTCTATGCCAGAGATTAGCTTCCTCTTGAATTGAAATTAGACATTGGGATTTTTCTGGTTTGATGTCTAGAAGATAGATATTCCCATGTCTTCGTCCCGTGAAAGTCTGAGAGGAGTCTTTGCTGGTTCCTGAACATATTCCTTCTTGAAAGTTAATTTTGAAACCTGTGTCACATAGTTGGCTGATACTCAGCAAGTTGTAGTTGAGTCCTTCTACTAAAGAAACGTTGCTGATTGTGACACTTCCAATCTATACTGTTCCGGATCCGACAATTCTGCCTTTACTATTTCCTCCAAATGAAACTTTTCCACCATTAACTTGCATGAGCTTTATGAAACAACTTGAGTCTCCTGTCATATGTCTTGAGCATCTACTATCCAAGTACCATTTGACCTTTTTCTTGATAGTGACCTGCATTTAAAAAGGAAACTCAAGCTTTCTTTGGTACCCATACTTTCTTGGGTCCAATGGAGTTAGTGCAATATACGGTCTTTGCCCAAGCCTTCTTAATGTGTTTCCAAACCATAGGACATTCTTTCTCAAAATGTTCGAGCTATTACACTTAGAACATTTAAGAGCACTACGGCCTACAGGTTTTACAAAGACTTTTTGAAAATGATTTCTATAAAAGTCTTTTGTAGGTCTTTGTTTGATTCTTTCCTTTACTTTTGGAAAATCAATTAGAGGAATGGTTTCAAAGAAGTCATTCCTAAGCCTGATTTGTTAAAGTAAGGTCTTTGCGCTAAAAGAATCTTTTCCAATTTCTCAAATCCTATAGAAAACCTTTTTGAGATGCTTGAAATATCATTTTTCAAAAGTTCATTTTCTTTAGAAAGAGAGTCTACATTTTCTTTCAAGATAATAACACTTTTATCTAAATTTTCGACCTTTTCTTTCCAAACAATCTCCTATTGCTTCAGTGTAGAATTTTCCCTTTTTAGTTCGGAAATCCTCTTGAGAGAGGTTTTGAGACTAAGACACAGTTCATCAATATATTTAGAAACTTTAGTAGGAATTTTTAAATTAGTTACCTTGATTTCACTGTCTGAGTCTGAGTCTGAGTCTGAGTCTGAGTCTGAGTCTATCTCAGAGTCTGAATCTGATTCTGATTGTGCCATTAGACAAATATTGGCATAATCATCATCACTCTCTTCGCATTCGGTATCACTCCAAGTTTCTGCTTTGAGAGCCTTTCTGTATTTATCAGCCTTTCCTTTCTTTTTCTTTAATAAGGGACAGTTGGGTCTGATGTGTACCTTTTTCTTGCATTCAAAACAAATCACATCTTTATTGGATTCATCGTCCTCTGCTGATTTGTTTTGAAACTTTTGAGAACTTTGTTTCTTCCAATTGAATCTTCTTCCCCTTTTGTTCAGTTCTGAACTTTCTTATCATGAGAGCAAGCTCTTCATCGTCCATATCATCTTCAGAATCTGTAACGTCAGAGTCATCGTTAGATTTTAAAGCAATAGATTTTTTACCTTTGGGATCTTCATCTTCATTGATTTGCTCCACTTCATAAGACTGAAGAGTGCCAACCAATTCGTCAATAGAGAGTGGCATGATCCTTTGTGTCTCCCTTATTGAGGTCTTTACGTGATTCCAATATTTGGAAAGTCCACGCAGCAATTTGTTAACCTTCATGGGTCCAGAGATTAGTTGACCTTGATACTCAAGACCATTCACGATTTCTGTAAAACGACTAAACATGTCAGTGATAAATTCTCCTGGTTTCATCTTGAAGGCTTCGTATTGATCGAGCAGAATATTAATTCTGGTTTCTTTCACTCCATCGGTTCCTTCATAGGTGATGTGCAACCTATCCCAGACTTCTTTAGCTGTTTCACAAGAAGATATTCTGTTATATTCAGCGGGGAGATAATGCACAATATAAGGAATAAATTGCTTTTGCATCGAGAGCTTGTCTCTTGGTTATCTCTTCTTGAGTCATCTCGCTGGACTCAACAGCTTCTTTTCCTCTTTCTGAGACTGTTGTAGCTTTAGGAATGATTCCTTTGTCTACCACGTCCCATTCCAGAGGATCTTTAGATCTTAGGAATGCCTTCATCTTGTTTTTCCATATGCTGTATTCCTTTCCATCAAAATAAGGCGGTCTTGTGTTGCTTTGCCCTTCAATCAAACTTGGAGCCAACATACTAGCCATGGATCGTTAACTCTGAAGTAAAAACACTTCAATTTAAATGAGTACACAGGCTCTGATACCAATTGTGAATGCTAGTACGATCACCTAGAGGGGGTGAATAGGTGCGAAAACAAATTTTTGCAAAGTAGAATATAAAATTTTACTTTTAACTCGAGTCTGTTTGGCAATAGACTTTGAAAAGGAAATTGGACTCTAACAATCAAATAGAGTTACGATCAAAGCAAAAGAGTTTAGGGAAGAGAATAAGAACACAAGGTTTATAGTGGTTCGGCTTAATCCAAGCCTACGTTCACTCTCCCGCACTGACAGCTCATCGGCTGGATTCCACTATGAATCAAAAGAGTTGTTACAGTATCACTTCCTTGATTCCACAATGTAGAGACTCCACTACACTCCCTCAAGGTTTCACAAATGTATAAACTCTCTTTTGAGTACAAGATTACGCTCAGCAATTGAACAAAGAACAAGAAGCTTTAGACTTTGGAATTTATCTATCACGCACACACTCAAATAACCAGAGCATCTTCCTTATATACTCCTCCATGCCTTCACAACCATTGGCACCTTCCAAAGAAGTTCTTCCAATCTACCTATTGGAAAGAATCAATTAGGGAGATCTTGAGTTACTTAAGCAATGTGAAGATTGCCCACCAATCCTGCTCGCCCATACAATTAGGATCTAGGTTTCCATAAGTAGAACCTTCCAAGTATACTTCGCCGATCAACGGATCCAAATTACTCAAATTAAATTCAAAACGAATAATAGATCTAGAGATGCTATCTCCAGCCCTGAGATCTTCTTCAACCGCTCGAATCAAATCCTTAAAGAAATACTCGAATCTGGATAAATCTTCTTCGTCGGTCTAGAAACTGTCAATGATGGCAGACTTTATATCTTGAGAGTGGCGGTCTGGCGGTCTTCAGACTTTGTTGATAGAGTCTGCAAATCTTTAGACTTTGTCGAAAGAGTCTGTAAGTCTTCAGACTAGACTGATGAAAACGTTTTGTTAGCATCAAAACAAATAAGGAAGTTTTCTCCAACATTTTCGTACTGCAATGAAGTGAGCCAACTTTGTCAGTCTGTCGACCACTATCCAAATGGAATCATTACCTCTTTGACTCCTCGATAGGTCGGTCACGAAATCCATCGTAATGTGCTCCCATTTCCACTTTGGGATCTCGAGAAGTTACAGAAGTCCTCCCAGCTTGCAATGATGAGTTTTGACTTGCTGACACGTCAAACACTTGGAGACATGCTTGGCTATGTCTGCTTTTATACCAGACCACCAATAGTGTTGACGTAGATTTTGATACATCTTAGTACTACCAGGATGAATGCTGTAATTGCTACGATGTGCTTCTGATAGAATATCTTCTCTAAGCTCTACATCGTCAGGTACAACCAAACGACCACGGAACCTCAGTGTTCTGTCCTAAAAAATCTGAAAGTCAGCTTTTCTTTTATCGGTGTCCTCTTGTAGAATCTTCTGAACGTTTGGGTCTGTCGGTTGGACATCCGATTCAATTCTGAGGGTGGCCATAAGATTCGAAAGGTGGCCTACCTCAAACTTGAACACCAAATCTCGAGCTCTCTCGATTAAATTCCATTCTTTCACCAACATATGAGCAACTGAAGACTTTCAACTCAAAGCGTCGGCGACCTTATTCGCCTTTCCTAGGTGATATACGATATCACAGTCGTAGTCCTTCAGCAGCTCCATCTGTTGGAGAAAACTCCTTTGCTGTTTTGAAGTTGACAAAATCTTTCCAAAGTCTAGTCTGAAGACTCGAGACTCAAGTATCATAGTCTGAAGATTTTCAGACACTATCGTCAAAATCTGAAGACCGCCAGACTTTAGTTTTTAAGTCTGCCCTCACTGACAGTTTCCAGATAGAAGAATGAAGACTTATCCAAATGCGGGATTATCTTTAAGGATTCGATTCGTATGGTTTATGGATGACGTTATGGCTGGATATAACACCTACTTGCTTGATCATCTTTATTGGAAACAATTCCGATTTGAAGATCTTGTGAAAGGCAAACAAACTTGGAAGGTTCTACTTATGGAAACCAAGATCCTGATTGTCTGGGCGAGCAGGATTGACGGGCTTTTATCACAACTCTTCTAACTATTCGAGATCACCTTAATAGATTTTGTCCAATGGGTAGATTGGAAGAATTCATTTGGAAAATGCCAACAGTCGTGAAGGCATGAAGGAGTATATAAGGTGAACTCGATAGTTGTTTGAGAGTGTGCGTAGAAGAAAAATTTCAAAGTCTGAAGCTTTCTAGTTCCTTGCTATTTCATTCACTAAGCTCAAAGCTGTAAACAAACGAGAGAAAGATTCTTGTGAGACTTTGTGAGAGATCAGTAGAGACTCCTGTGACATCCAAGAATTTCAACGACCCTCGGTTATGTGATGGTCATGACTGATCGACGGAAGTATCATTGGACTGTCGCATTGATATCGTTTACATGCATTGATTCGTACAATTGTTGGACTGATCTACCGTGAAACAAGAGAAGTCTTTGGACTTTGATCGATTGATGAAATTCGGCCATGCATGAGGAACCTACATACCGAATTTAAGAATAAAATTTCGAGGAATTGGACCACGCATGAGGACTATGCACGTCTTTTCTTTGTGCAATTTGGCAAGTGAGGAAATGAAATATTGTCACCATGCCACTTGGTCGAATCCCTTCTCCACGCAAGAACTTTGGTTATGTACTAGTATACGAAGCAAATTGATTGTGGGGATATTAATTGATTTCTATGGAAACCAAAGTGCCTCACAATTAAGCAGAGTTTAAGGGCTTATTTTGGAGAACTTGGGCCATTTAACTAGGACCTTTTGGCCACAAATTTCAGGCCCAAAAAGCCCAAGAAGCCCCCTTAATTGTCGACAAAGAGGAGGGAAACCGGACAAGGGAGACACGCCACTCTCCACCTGTCCTTTGCAGCTTCAGCCACTAGTTAATCTGCATGCAAAGAGTTGTAAATTTATTAGTTAATTGAGGGACAAATGGGTGGATTAGTCGAGAAGGAAGAGAGGGAGAGAAACCGAGAGTGAGCGGGCAAGCAAGTGAAAGAGAGAGAGAGAGTTCGAGCGAGAGTGAGCAACAAGCGGGTGCACGGCGTGAGGAAGGAGGAGGTCGCCCTCCATCCATGTCCGTGATTGACCTACCGCCGTCGACGCTGCCCGTCTTCGTCGCCGTTGAGCCAAGCCCGAGACCCCCCAGGCCCCTGTTTTGCTTGCAACCGAGTAGAAGAGTTAGAGGCAAGTAAAAGTTTATTGATCTATGTCTTGCATGCTGCAGTTATCTGGTGAAATGCTGGTAGATGTGAGAAAATGCAGAATTGGGAGCTGCATGTGGATTTTGGGATGATTGAGATGAAGTTGGATTAAGAGATTGAGTAAAAACAGAGTTGGTTTTGTATAGTTTCGGTTTTCGGTTAAAAAAGACTGAAAGGTCTAACTAAAGTGGATTCTTGAAGTGAAGTAGTTATAATGTAGTGCAATAGACTTATAAGTGTTTGGTTATAGACATTGGATGCTGGAATTCAAACGAATTGGAGTAGTTCTCTTTGAATTAGTAAACTGTTTTCGCAGAAAACAACATGACCTTCGGTGATTCCATGAATTTTATGTAATTACCTAGCCAGAATTAGATTTCAAAACCTTAATGAAAGTTGTAGGGCATATCCTTAGGAATAACATATAAAAAATTGTGAATGAATGAACAATGTTTGATCGATAAAATGATTTTTCTATTAAAATGTTAAACCTAGAAGTCATTATAGAACGTTAGCAAAGAATACAGCAATTACTACTCTTGATATATAAGGAATTTGACTTAGTGTTCTTCATGAAACCTTTTCCTTTAGGTCTTATTTATACCATGTAAAAATTTCAGAATTTTCTGAGTTCATTTACGGATTATTCCGAAATTCTTATTAAAACTGTGCATTTCAATTTGAACTGTTTTACTCCGAAATTGCTTAACTTGTTTCAAAAGGTGACTACACCTTGAGTTGTTATATGAAATAATGATATTGACATTCATCATATCATTCAATATTGAGATTTGATGAAGGATTCATCGGACATCTTGTCATTGCATTTGAAAGTAGTTTTGAAAATCAAGATGTTAATTGATACCGTTGGACCCTCGGGTCAACGATGCCCTGGGAGTCGGGAGGCCCAAAGGATCAAATGAGTCAATGCCTTGTGGATGCCCGGTGGCCCTAGTGGCTGAATGCCAGAGGTTTTTCCTTGGGAGCTTCGGGATGCCCGGTTGTATGCTAGTCGGTATGTAAATCTGGAGGGCCGAGGTAACCATCCTCATGGTGAGTCTTAGAGGTTCCTCGTGATGCCAGGTGGGGTGCGAGATGCCTAGAGGTGTGACGAGACACGCTCTGGATGCCCGGTGGCCCTAGTGGCTGAATGCCGGAGGCTTTCGCGATGCCAGGGTGGATGCGAAATCCCAGAAAGATGCAAGCGTTGGTCCTCTGGGGGATGAAACCTTTTTTGAATGATAAAATGGATGATTCTACTACGTGTGTGTGTGGTCTGGTGATAGGACTAAATTGTATGGCATGGAATGGGACGTGTCATTACAGTTTAGCCCTATAATCGCGACTTGTGTAACTGGACATGATGCATTTTGATTCTTTTGAAATTGCATTTGCCATTGCATTAAAGAATTTCATGATTTTGATGCATATTTATCCCTTGATCACCTGTTTTTGTCTATCTTGCATGAATCTAGATATTGATAGTAATGCTTAATATAGCTTGATGAATCTTTTACTGCTGAGTGGTTGTACTCACCCCGTTTGGGGACTAACATTTCAGATTAGAAGATATGCCTCTGCTACCAGTCACCCCCGGTACATTTTACGGTACCCTAGTTGACGTTGAGTGCGAGTGTTCGGAGTACGCTCATCTCGAGATACGAGGGTTGGTTTTCATTCGAGTGCGAGTTCTAGTCATGTATGACATCGGTTTACCTGACGGCCTAGTGATTCAGGAGTTTTTGTTGGTGCACGTCCGCCGTGATGGATTCATGCTGGGATGTTGCTGCCGCCGCCAGCTGACGGACCGAGCTGGGTGTGACCGAGAGTGACGGTTAGCAGATGAAGCATTTTTGGACCGCCGACACTGTTTGATGGACTTATGTTTATAGTCGTTGTATTAGTCGAGTATCTTTCGGGGAAATAGCCGAGTATAGAAAAATCTTGGCATTTTTGATGTACCGACTAAAGATGTCCATCACATTTATGTAAATAAAACTGTTCGGCTTTGGCTTATAAAATGTCTAGCAGGTGTGCATCGTTTTTAAATTATGGAAGGGGAATGGTTGATTTTGCTTCCGCTCTATAAACTGCGCAGGGACCAATGTAAGAAATATAAACCCCCAGAACTTATAGACTTTTTATAACTCTTTGGTATCAGGGTAGAATATTATCAGGACAAAAGAGAAAGGTAAGCGAACTGTGGCGACCCTAGCGGATCGGGGGCTGTTCGAGGCTACCACAGCCGGTTTTGGTATTAGAGCAAAGGTTTATATGGAGTGATAAGGTGCCTCAGAAGGAAATGAGGATAGAATGATGCACACCATAGGATACTAACCAAGGGTAGCTGACTAACTTTGAACAACGGGTGATAGATTTTGACTCATAGATCTCTGGTGACTAGTGTGATGTTACCTTTGTGTGTCAGTAACATTCTTGTTACTTATATGACTTTAGTAATAACCTTATTTTATTATCTGACCAATGATATCGAGTCGCAAATTGTTCCCGAGGCAAATGCTTGGAAAACTGCAGGAAAATCATGGTACGAACTGGGAGTTCTCATCCACCGAGGGCCGAAGCCTCTGCTTCAAGGGCTAAACCCTGGATGGAAGATATCCCGCAGGCATTGGCCAATATAGGAAATCTGATGGAAATGCAAGCACAGCAACAACCTGGAGCAGAACGCCGTACTCAAGAACTAGTGGAACAATTCCTAAAGTTGAAACCACCTAAGTTTAGTGGAATGGGAAGTCCTGAGGAGGCGGAGCATTGGATTGATGGAATGGAACGGATTTTCCGGTTGTTGAACTGTAGCGATGCTGAAAAGATAACTTTGGCAGAGTACCAACTTGAGGGAAATGCAAAGTTTTGGTGGAGAGCTTCAAGGGACACGATCTTTCCACCAGGTACTGATATTAACTGGGATGAATTCGTTAGAGCTTTCAATAGAACGCATTTCTCCGATTGTGCTAGGGATAAGAAGATCACGAATTTGTTCGGTTAGAAGGAGCCGACAAAGTGGACCAAAGTATGAAGCGAAATTTTCTGAATTATCTAGGTATGCTCCCATTGGTTGAGGATCGAGAGGAAAAGGCGAAGAGATTCCTGAAAGGACTAAGGACGATATCGAAAACAACTAGTGCCTCCGAATATAAGGGATTATAATGAGATTTATGAGAGGGCACAGTTGGTGGAGCAAGAGTTAGTGAGAGAGCAATCATAATCTAAGAGACAGATGACCTTTAATGATGTTCGAAGGGGTAAGAGACCTTATCCTGGACAAGGTCAGCCCTGGGAATCTAAGAAGAGGAGTAATTTTGGGAATTTTGCAAAGGCAAGGAGTGGCCCGGTTCTAGGGAAAGTACCCTACCAGGGTAATATTTGCCAGAGGTGTGGTGGACAGCATGGGCCAGGATTTTGTAATAGTCCATCGAAATGTTTTGGTTGTGGGCAGATGTGACACTTTAAGAGAAATTGTTCACAAGAAAGGTCGCAGCTAAATGTCAACTCGATACGACAGGTACAACAACGTACTGCTGGACCAAATCTATCAAGGAATCCACAGAGGCCACTAGCACAGGGAAGGGTGTATGCGGTCACCCAAGAGGAAGCGGAAGCTTCCAAAAATGTTATCTCAGGTACGATCTCTATAAACGATAAAAAGGCATATGCATTGTTTGATACGGGTGCCACACATTCTTTTGTGTCTGAAAGATAGAGACAGTTGAGTAAGATAGAAACTACCTCTCTTGAGACGCCTCTTTGTGTTTCCACGCCGCTAAAGAATGTGGTTTTGTCTACCCTGGTGTGTGAAAAATGTAAGATAACTATAATAGGACGGGATTTGGAAATAGACCTAGTCGTGATGGCCATGTATGACTTTGATGTTATCATTGGAATGGACTGGCTCCATAAGTATCAGGCTAAGGTGGATTGCTATAGAAAAGTGATCCAGTTTGTTTCACCTAATCAGTCTAGTTTTGAATTTTTCGGAGGCTAGCAAACCCCTCTATAGCACTTATTTCAGTAATAGAAGCTTGTGCACTACTTGATAAAGGATGTCAAGGATACCTTGCAGTGGTAAAGGACTATACTAAGGAAGAGTCTAAGCACGATGAAATTCGAGTGGTTAGAGAATTTCAGGATGTATTTCCTTAGGAACTGCCTGGGTTACCACCAGAACGAGAAATTGAGTTTGAGATTGAACTAATTCCTGGAACAGGACCGATATCGAAAGCTCCGTATAGGATGGCCTTGACGGAATTGAAAGAGTTGAAGGTACAACTACAAGAGTTGCTCGACAAAGGATTTATTAGGCCAAGTGCTTCTCCTTGGGGTGCACCGGTACTGTTTGTGAAAAAGAAGGATGGGTCAATGCGTTTTTGTATTGACTATAGGCAACTAAATCAAGTGACTATTAAGAATAAGTATCCCTTGCCTAGAATTGATGATCTATTTGACCAACCACAAGGAAGTTCGGTCTTTTCTAAAATTGACTTGAGGTCAGGATACCATCAGCTAAGAATTAAGAAAGAAGACATTCCTAAGACTGCATTTAGAACTCGATATGGACACTATGAGTTCCTAGTTATGCCATTTGGATTGACGAATGCTCCGGCCGCATTCATGGATTTGATGAATAGGATATTTAAGCCCTATTTGGATCAATTTGTGATTGTCTTCATTGATGATATCCTGATATATTCTAAAGGACCTGAAGAGCATGAGCGACACCTAAAGATAGTGTTGCACTTAGAGACCATAAGTTGTACACCAAATTTAGTAAGTGTGAATTTTGGCTGGACTAGATAATATTTTTGGGACACGTGGTGTCAGGAGGAGGAATTGCAGTAGACCCAGCAAAAGTTGAAATGATAGTAAATTGGTCGAGACCGACAACGCCTACTGAGATACGGAGTTTCTTAGGGCTGGCAGGTTATTATAGAAGATTTATCGAAGGATTCTCACAACTTGCTGGGCCATTGACAAAATTGACTCGAAAGAACGTAAGATTCGAATGGAATGGAGAATGTGAAAGGAGTTTTCAAGAGCTCAAAAGGAGATTGACTACGGCTCCAATCCTAACTATACCATCTGAATCTGATGGATTTACAGTATATAGTGATGCGTCTCACAAAGGACTGGGATGCGTTCTGATGCAGCATGGCAAGGTCATAGCTTATGCATCTAGACAGTTGAAACCTCATGAATTGAACTACCCAACCCATGATTTAGAATTGGCAGCTATAATTTTTGCTTTGAAAATATAGAGACATTATTTGTATGGAGAAAAGTTCAAAATCTATACAAATCATAAGAGTTTAAAATATTTTTTTTCGTAGAAGGAATTGAACATGAGATAGAGAAGGTGGATGGAGTTGTTAAAAGATTATGATTGCGAAATACGATACCATCCTTGGAAAAGCAAATAAAGTGGAGATGCTCTTAGTCGTAAGTCGGCTATGGATATGGCTAGTATGAGAATAACAAAATGGAATCTGTTTAAATTGGAAGTAGATCGCCTTACCGGCATGCTTACTGCGTTGAGGATTGAACTGGAGATTATCCAGAAAATTAAGATGCTGCAAGAATCTGACCCGGAAATTGTGAAAGTGTGAAATGCTGTGTCTTTAGGAAAAAAACCAGAATTTCAAGTCTCTGAGGATGGAGTGGTAAGATGTCAAGGACGACTTTGTGCTCCCAATAATGAGGAAGTGAAAAGAAAAATCCTGTCGGAAGTACATAGGAGTAATTATAGCATTCATCCAGGTAGTACAAAGATGTATAGAAATTTACGCCAACAGTATTGGTGGAATGGCATGAAGGCAGATATAGCCAAACAGGTCTCTCAATGTTTAACATGTCAGCAAGTGAAAGCAGAACACTGCAAAACCGTAGGACTGTTGAGACCATTGGAGATACCAGAGTGGAAATGGGAGCATGTGACGATGGATTTCGTGCAAGGATTGCCAAGGACATCAAGTGGTCATGACTTTATCTGGGTGATAGTAGATCGCTTGACTAAGTCTGCTCATTTCCTAGTAGTCCGCATAGACTATCCGATGGATAAATATGTTGAGATATATGTCAGCCAAGTAGTACGTTTACATGGTGTTCCAGTGACTATTACTTCCGATCGAGATTCAAGATTTACCTCGAATTTTTGGCGAAGTCTTCAAACTGCCTTAGGGACTAAGCTCCAGTTTAGTACTGCTTTTCACCCACAGACTGACGAACAAACAGAAAGAGTGATCCAGACGTTAGAGGACATGTTGAGAGCTTGCATCATTGACTTTAAAGGAAGTTGGGATGGGAAGTTACATTTGGTGGAATTCGCCTATAACAATAGTTTTCAGAAAAGTATAGGCATGGCTCCCTATGAAGCATTGTATGGGAGGAGATGTAGGACCCCTGTTTGTTGGAATCAAGTAGGTGAAGGGAAACTGACAGGGCCTGAGTTGGTGCAAGTTACTACAGAGGCTGTTGAGATCATAAGGAAAAGACTTAAGACAGATCAAAGTAGACAAAAAGACTACACAGATAGGCGTAGAAGACCTTTGGAGTTTAATGTAGGAGACCATGTATTCCTTAAAGTATCTCCAATAAAAGGGATGTCGCGATTTGGAATAAAAGGAAAGTTAAGTCCTAGATTTGTTGGACCCTTTGAGATACTCGAGAGAATAGGAGATGTTGCTTATCGATTAGCACTACCTCCTAAATTGGAAAATTTACATGATGTGTTCCATGTGTCGATGCTGAGGAGGTATCGGCAGTTCCGGTCACATACTCGATCATGAAGCCATCAAAGTGGATGAGAAAGTGACGTACATAGAAGAACCAGTACGAGTATTAGATCGAAAAGAACAAATTCTTCGGACGAAGAAAATTCCTCTAGTTAAGATATTATGGCGACATCATGATATGGAAGAGGCCACATGGGAAAGTGAAAAAGAGATAAAGGAAAAGTACCCTCATTTGTTTAATGAGACTTAAGTAATGTCCAATTTCGAGGACGAAATTCTCTAAGGAGGGGAGAATTGTGGCATCCAAGAATTTCAATGACCCTCGGATATGTGACAGTCGTGACCGATCGACGGAAGTATCATCGGACTGTCGCATTGATATCGTTTACAGGCATTGATTCGTACTATTGTTGGACCAATCTACCGTGCAACAAGAGAAGTCTTTGGACTTTGATCGATTGATGAAATTCGGCCATGCATGAGGAACCTACATGCTGAATTTAAGAATAAAATTTCGAGGAATTGGACCGCGCATGGGGACTATGCACGTCTTTTCTTTGTGCAATTTGGCAAGTGAGGAAATGAAATATTGTCACCATGCCGCTCGGTCGAATCCCTTCTCCACGCAAGAACTTTGGTTATGCACTAGTATATGAAGCAAATTGATTGTGGGGATATTAATTGATTTCTATGGAAACCAAAGTGCCTCACAATTATGCAAAGTTTAAGGGCTTATCTTGGAGAACTTGGGCCATTTAACTAGGACCTTTTGGCCACAAATTTCAGGCCCAAAAAGCCCAAGAAGCCCCCTTAATTGTCGACAAAGGGGGGGGAAACCGGATAAGGGAGACACGCCACTCTCCACCTGTCCTTTGCAGCTTCAGCCACCAGTTAATCTGCATGCAAAGAGTTGTAAATTTATTAGTTAATTGAGGGACAAATGGGCGGATTAGTCGAGAAGGAAGAGAGGGAGAGAAACCGAGAGTGAGCAGGCGAGCAAGTGAAAGAGAGAGAGAGAGAGTTCGAGCGAGAGTTAGCACCAAGCGGGTGCACGGCGTGAGGAAGGAGGAGGTCGTCCTCCGTCCGTGTCCATGATCGAGCTGCCACCGTCAACGCCGACTGTCTTCGTCGCCGTTGAGCCAAGCCCGAGACCCCCCGAGCCCCTGTTTTGCTTGCAACCGAGTAGAAGAGTTAGAGGCAAGTAAAAGTTCATTGATCTATGTCTTGCATGCTGCAATTATCTGGTGAAATGCTGGTAGATGTGAGAAAATGCAGAATTGGGAGCTGCATGTGGATTTTGGGATGATTGATTTGGATTAAGAGATTGAGTAAAAACAGAGTTGGTTTTCTGTAGTTTCGGTTTTCGGTTAAAATAAGATTGAAATGTCTAACTTAAGTGGATTCTGGAAGTGAAGTAGTTATAATGTAGTGCAATAGAATTGTAAGTGTTTGGTTATAGACGTTGGATGCTGGAATTCAAACGAATTGGAGTAGTTCTCTTTGAATTAGTAAACTGTTTTCGCAAAAAACAGCATGACCTTCGGTGATTCCATGAATTTTCTGTAATTACCTAGTCAGAATTGGATTTCAAAACCTTAATGAAAGTTGTAGGGTATATCCTTAGGAATAACATATCAAAAATTTAGAATAAATGAACAAGGTTTGTTCGATAAAATGACTTTTCTATGAAAATGTTAAATCTGGAAGTCATTACAGAACGTTAGCAAAGAATACAGAAATTACAGCTCTTGATATATAAGGAATTTGGCTTGGTGTCTTCATGAAAATTTTTCCTTTAGGTCTTATTTATAACATGTAAAAATTTCATAATTTTCTGAGTTCATTTAGGGATTATTCCGAAATTCTTATTAAAACTGTGCATTTCGAATTTTGAACTGTTTTACTCCGAAATTGCTTAACTTGTTTCAAAAGGTGATTACACCTTGAGTTGTTATATGACATAATGATATTGAAATTCAGCATATCATTCAATATTGAGATTTGATGAAGGATTCATGGGACATCTTGTCATTGCATTTGAAAGTATTTTTGAAAATTAAGATGTTAATTGATACCGTTGGACCCTCGGGTCAATGATGCCCCAGGAGTCGGGAGGCCCAAAGGATTGAATGAGTCGATGCCTTGTGGATGCCCGGTGGCCCTAGTGGCTGAATGCTGGAGGTTTTTCCCCGGGCGCTTCGGGATCCCCGGTTGTATGCTAGTCGGTATGTAAATCCGGAGGGCCGAGGTAACCATCCTCATGGTGAGTCTCGGAGGTTCCTCGTGATGCCAAGTGGGGTGCGAGATGCCTAGAGGTGTAACGAGACACGCTCTGGATGCCTGGTGGCCCTAGTGGCTGAATGCCGAAGGCTTTCGCGATGCCAGGGTGGATGCGAAATCCCAGAAGGATGCAAACATTGGTCCTCTGGGGGATGAAACCTTTTTGAATGATAAAATGGATTATTCTACCAATTGTGTGTGTGGTCTGGTCATAGGACTAAATTGTATGGCATGGAATGGGACGTGTCATTACAGTTTAGCCCTATGATCGGGACTTGTGTAACTGGACATGATGCATTTTGATTCTTTTGAAATTGCATTTGCCATTGCATTAAAGAATTTCATGATTTTGATGCATATTTATCCCTTGATCACCTGTTTTTGTCTATCTTGCATGAATCTAGATATTGATAGTAATGCTTGATATAGCTTGATGAATATTTTACTGCTGAGTGGCTGTACTCACCCCATTTGGGGACTAACATTTCAGATTAGAAAATATGCCTCTGCTACCAGTCACCCCTGGTACATTTTACGGTACCCAAGTTGACGTTGAGCGCGAGTGTTCGAAGTACCCTCATCCCGAGATACGAGGGTTGGTTTTCATTCGAGTGCGAGTTCTAGTCATGTATGACATCGGTTTACCTGACGGCTTAGTGATTCAGGAGTTTCTGTCGGTGCTCGTCCGTTGTGATGGATTCATGCTGGGGATGTTGCCGCCGCGGCTAAGCGACGGACCGGGCTGGGTGTGACCAAGAGTGACGGTTAGCAGATGAAGCATTTTTGGACTGCCGACACTGTTTGATGGACTTATGTTTATAGTCGTTGTATTAGTCGAGTATCTTTTGGGGAAATAGCCGGGTACAGAAAAATCTTGGCATTTTTTATGTACCGACTAAAGATGTCCATCACGTGTATGTAAATAAAAGTGTTCGGCTTTGGCTTATAAAATGTCTAACAGGTGTGCATCGTTTTTAAATTATGGAAGGGGAATGGTTGATTTTGCTTCCGCTCTATAAACTACGCAGGGACCAATGTAAGAAATATAAACCCCCAGAACTTATAGACTTTATATAATTCTTTGGTATCAGGGTAGAATATTATCAGGACAAAAGAGAAAGGTAAGCGAACTGTGGCGACCCTAGCGGATCGGGGGCCGTTCGGGGCTGCCACAACTCCTCACTGTGAAGTCGAGATCACACTGCTGTAAAATCTCTTTTGATTCATAGTGGAATCCAGCCAATAGGCTGTCAGCGCGGGAGAGTGGACGTAGACTTAGTCTAAGCCGAACCACTATAAACCTTGTTTTTATTTTTTCTCTTCCCTGAACCCCTTTATTTTGTTTGAAGTTTTATCTAATTGTTTGAGGCTGAATTCATTTATAGTCTGTTGTTTTCTAAAGACAAAATACTTCTACTGAATTTTGCGAAAAATTATCTTCACACCTATACACCCCTTCTAGGTGTTCGTACTAGCCCTTACAATTGGTATCAGAGCTTGTGTGCTTATTTATTGAAGTGTTTTCACTTCTTAAGTTAAGGATCAATGGCTAGTATTTTGACTCCAGGTTTGGTTGAAGGTCAAAGCAACACTAGACCTCCTTACTTTGATGGGAAGGAGTACAATGTGTGGAAAGACAAGATAAAGGCATTTCTGAGATCGAAAGATCTCTGGAATGGGATGTGGTAGAAAAAAGGGATCATTCCCAAAGCTACATCAACCTCAGAAAGAGGAAAGGAAGTTACAAATGCTGGCGAATTGACACAAGCAGAAATAACCAAGAGACAAGCTCTTGATGCTAAAGCCATCTACTCCTTATACTATGCTTTATCTCTTACTGAGTATAACAGGATTTCATCTTGTGAAACAACAAAATAAGTCTGGGACAGGTTGCATGTTACCTATGAAGGAACTAATCGAGTCAAAGAAACAAAAATCAATATTCTACTTGGACAGTATGAAGCCTTCAAGATGAAGCCAGGAGAATCCATCACTGACATGTTTAGTTGTTTCACATAAATTGTTAACGGTCTAGGATATCAAGGACAGCCAATCTCAGGACCAATGAAGGTCAATAAATTGCTGCGTAGACTCTCCAAAGATTGGAATTATGTGAAGACTTCAATAAGAGAAATCCAGAGGATCATGCCTCTTTTAGTAGATGAACTACTTGGCACACTTCAATCATATGATGATTCTAAAGGTAAGAAGTCAATTGCATTAAAATCTAACGATGATTCTGATGATACAAACTCAGAAGAAGACATGGACGATGAAGAGTTGGCACTAATGATAAGGAAGTTCATAAAGTTGAATAGGAAGGGAAGAAGATTCGATTAGAAGAAGCACAACAATTCCAAAAAGAAATCAACTGAGGACAATGAAACCAACAAAGATGTGATATGCTTCAAATGCAAGAAAAAAGGCACATAAGACCTAACTGTCCTTTGTGGAAGAAAAAGAAAGGAAAAACAGAGAGATACAAAAAGGCTCTCAAAGTAGAGACATGGAGCGATACTGAATGCGAGGAAAGTGATGATGAATATGTCTAATGGCAAAATCATAATCAGACTCAGACTCTAAAACAGATTCAGACTCAGACTCAGATGAGGAAGTCGAGGTTAGCAATTTAAAAATTCTAGTTAAAGTCTCGAAGTATATAGATGAACTCTGTCTTAGTCTCAAAACATCTCTTAAAAGGATTTCCGAGCTAAAGAGGGAGAATTCTAAACCGTAGCAACAGGAGACTTCTTGAAAAGAAAAGTTTGAAAATCTAGGTAAAAGTTTCATTGATTTGAAAGAAAACACAGACTCTCTTTCGAAGGAAAATGCCTTTTTGAAAGAGGACATTTCAAATATCACAAAAAGGTTTTCAAAAGGTTACGAGAAGTTGGAAAAGATTCTTTATGTACGAGAGACCCTATTTTAACAAATCGGTTTGGGTATGACACCGAAACTATTCATTTAATTGATTTTCCCAAAGTAAAGGAAAGAATTAAACAAATACCTACAAAAACATTTTACAAAAATCATTTTCAAAAAGTTTTTGTAAAATCTGTTGGTCGAAGCGCTCTCAAATGTTCGAAGTGTAACAGCTCTAAACATTTTGAGAAAAAATGTCCTAAGGTTCAGAGACCTGTTAAGAGGGATTGGGCAAGACTGTTTTTAATACTAACTCCCCTAGACCCAAGAAAGCATGGGTATTAAAGAAAGCTTGAGTTCTTTTGATGATTGCAGGTCACTATTAAGAAGAAGATCAAATGGTATTTGGATAGTGGCTGTTCGAGACATATGACAAGAGATTCAAGTTGTTTCATGAAGCTTGTTCAAATAAATGGTGGAAAAGTTTCGTTTGGTGGAGATAGCAAAGGAAAAATTGTTGGCTGTGGAACTGTGAAAATTGGAAGTCTCATAATCGACAATGTTTCCTTGGTACAAGGTTTGAATTATAATTTACTTAGCATAAGTCAACTATGCGATTCAGGATTCAAAATTAATTTCCAAGAAGGCATTTGTTCGGGAACTAGTAAACATTTCTCTCAATCTTTTACTGGATGAAGACATGGAAATATTTACCTCCTGGATGTAAAAACAGAAAGCTCTTAGTGTTTAATTTCCATTCAAGATAAAGCAACCCTTTGGCATCGAAAACTTAACCATGTAAACATGAAACAGATTGCAAAGATCTCCTCCAAGAAGCTTGCTTATGGTCCTCCCAACTTGGTTTATCAAAAGTCTAAATTATGCACACCATATATTTTGGGAAAACAGGTTAAAACTTCTTTTAAACCTATAAATCAATTTTCTGCTAATCAAGTTTTGCAGCTTTTGCATATGGACCTTTTTGGACCAACCAGAACTTAAAGCATTGGTGGAAAGAGATTCTGCTTAGTAATCGTAGATTATTACTCTCGCTTTACTTGGGTATACTTCCTGACAAGTAAGTCTGAAGCCTTCTCTCACTTTTCAAAATTTGCCAAGAAGGTTCAGAATGAAAAATGATATGCTATCTCAAGCATATGAATAGACCATGGAGGTGAGTTTGAAAATCAAGACTTTGCGAAATTCTGTGATGAATATGCTTTCCAGCATGTTTTCTCCTCTCCATACGCTCTAGAAAAAAAATGGGATTGTGGAAAGAAAGAATAAATCCTTACAGGAGATGGCTAGAGCCCTCTTAATTGAGAGTAATATTTCTTCTCGATTTTGGGCTGAAGCAGTTTCTACAGCCTGCTACATCATTAACAGAGTATTCTTGAGGCCTATTCTAGAGAAAACTCCTTATGAAGTGTTTAAAGGGAAGAAGCCAAATGTTTCTTATTTTCATGTGTTTGGTTGTAAGTGTTTTGTTTTGAAAAATGCAAATGATCGAATTGGGAAGTTTGAAGAAAAATTAGATGAAGGAATTTTTCTTGGTTACTCAGCATAAAGCAAAGCCTACAGAGTATTCAACAAGAAGACTCAGTCTGTGGAAGAATCTATGAACGTGAAGTTTCAAGACTCTATGTAGAATCAATTGGAACAGACTCAACTTGAAGAATCTGAACTTGCTCTAAACCTTACAAAGTCTACTTCCCTTGAAGGAGTTCAGACTTCTGGAGATCGACAACAGGAAGAACCAAAAGATTCAACTGAAGCAGAAGATCAGTAGACTCTCGGACCAACCAGCAATTGGAAGCATAAGTCAAGTCATCCTGAAGAATTCATCATTGGCAACATTGATGAAGGAATTCGTACCAGATCCAAAAGGTGAGAAGAGTCTAGTGCCTTGGCACTTATTTCTGAGATTGAACCCAAAAGTATAGAAGAAGCCTTGACTGAAGAAAGCTGGATTGAAGTTATGCAAGAAGAGCTTAGACAGTTCAACATCAATGATGTTTGAGAACTAATTCCTAAACCTAAATGTAAGTCTATTATTGAAACTAAATGGGCTTTTAGGAATAAGGTGGATGAGAAAGGAAAAGTGGTCAGGAACAAAGCAAGACTCGTGGCCAAAGGATATATGCAAGAAGAAAGGATAGACTATGATGAGACCTATGCACTAGTAGCGAGGTTAGAAGCAATTAGATTATTACTTACTTTTGCTTGCTATAAAAATTTCAGGTTATTCCAAATGGATGTAAAAAGTGCATTCCTAAATGGATTCATACAAGAAGAAGTCTATGTGGAACAACCACCTGGATTTGAAGATCCAAGAAAGCCAGACTCAGTCTACAGACTGAAAAAGGTTCTATATGAACTAAAACAAGCACCTCGAGCCTGGTATGAAAGGTTAAGTAATTTACTAACCCAAAATGGTTTTGTTAAATGTAAGGTAGATACTACCCTATTTATGAAAAGAGAGAGTAAAGATTTATTATTAGTTCAAATTTATGTTGATGATATTGTTTTTAGATCCACTAATGAAAATCTACACAAGAAATTCTGTAGATGTATGCAGGATAAATTTGAGATGAGTATGATGGGAGAGTTAACTTTCTTTCTGGAATTACAAGTTAAACAATCAAAGAAAGGTATCTTTATTCACCAAGAGAAGTATGCAAAAGATCTCATTAAGAAGTTTGGATTGGAGAACAGCAAAAAGACAAGAAGCACCAATGTCAAGTTCTTCGAAACTAGATAAAGATGAAGGAGGAAAGAGTGTAGACCAAAAGCTTTACAGGAGCATTATTAGTTCGCTTCTTTATCTTACTGCATCTAGACCTGACACTTTGTTCAGTGTTTGCATCTGTGCTAGATTCCAATCAGATCCCAAAGAATCTCATTTAAGCACCGCAAAATGCATCATCAAATACGTTGCAACTACTCCAAAGCTAGGTCTGTGGTATCCCAAAGAAGGAGACTTTACTCTCCTTGGATATTCAGACGTAGATTTAGCAGGTTGTGGAGTTGATAGAAAGAGTACTTACAGCACCTGTTAATTGTTGGGCGACAAGTTGGTGTCTTGGTTCTCAACAAAACAAAGTACTGTAGCTCTATCAATAAAGAAGCAGAGTATGTGGCTCTTGGAAGTTGTTGTTCTCAAATTTTGTGGATAAGGCAACAACGAGATCAAATGTGACAATATCAATGCCATCAATCTCACAAAGAACCCAATTCTTCATTCAAGAGCAAAACATATAGAGATTAAACATCATTTCATTAGAGATCATGTTCAGAATGGAGAAGTTATGATTCAATTCATTGACTCAAAGAATCAGTTGGTAGACATATTTACAAAGCCACTTGAGAAAAGTTTATTTGAGTCTATTCGCACTA
This sequence comes from Eucalyptus tenuipes, assembly GCA_014182365.1. Lineage (NCBI taxonomy): Eukaryota > Viridiplantae > Streptophyta > Magnoliopsida > Myrtales > Myrtaceae > Eucalyptus > Eucalyptus tenuipes. Next base: position 12,656,886 of record CM024543.1, read on the forward strand.
GACTGAACATCAAATCTCCTATCAAGTAAAGTCTGAAGGTGTTCAGACTCAGAATGTTCAGAAGCTACATCTGTAAGTTAATGCTTTCCAAATGATTGTAAATTTATTTTAGGATGAAATTTTGAAAAGGTACGTTGATTTTTGAATCGCAACTTGCCTATTTTGCTTTTAGAAATTATTTTGAATTTTTGAATTTTTCGTAGTTTTTCATTTACGAAAAAGGCATTTTTTTTTCTTTTGTGACGTTTCGTATATTTCATTTCATTTGCTTTATATACCATTGAAGTTCTTCTCCATTTACGCTCACACAAACCCTAGAATACATAAACTCTACTCTCTCATTTTCTCTCTCGAGTTTGATCCATAAAGTTCGAGAAATCCCCTTCAATAGTGACAATGTCTTTCCAGAGGAAATTTTCTAGAATTGCGAACAGGAGACCACATCACATGCGAGAGGGTCCTACGCACTTTAACTTAACCGAGGAAGAAGATTCCTCTCAGCAGCAGCAACAACAACATTCTCAACAGCATCACTCTTTACCGCAAGCGGCTCAAGATCCTCCACAACAACAAGCAAAAGAAGAGATCATTGAAGATGTTAAACCATTAAGAGCACAGAAACCCTAATTTCTGTTTAGACTCTATTTTAACTTAAAGCAGGGTGGTTCTGCGATGACTTTGATCGATGAATTTTTGCGAGCAAACGGTTATAAGAACGAAACCTTGTTCTTAAATACTATGGAAAAGTTGGGCATTGCGTCTAAAGGTTTGACAGCAATGACTTTTGCCAATTTTCCAAGTGATCTGCGGGTTGGTGGTTTTAATTGGCCAGAGGGAAATGATGATGATGAGAGGATGTATACGCATTTTCAACCTAGGATGGGTATTGGTGCAAATGTTCGTGGAGAGGGAACGAGTTTATTCCGTTCTAAGGACCATACGAAGACCTATTCGAAACTTTTGAAGAGAGGGGTGATGCACCCTCGAACTGTAGATTTCGATTTTCTAGATTATTTGAAAGTGAACTTGAGGGAGAAGTTTGCTCTTCTTCAACTCGAATTTTGAAATTGACAAAATCTTTCCAAAATCTAGTATGAAGACTCGAGACTCAAGTATCATAGTCGAAGATTTCCAGACACTATCGTCAAAATTTGAAGACCTCCAGTCTGCCATCACAGGCAGTTTCCAGACTAAAGAATGAAGACTTATCCAGATGCGGAATTTTTTTCAAGGATTCGATTCGTATCGTTTATGGATAACGTTATGGCTGGATATAACATCTACTTGCTTGATCATCTTTATTTTCCAATCTGAAGATCTTGTGAAAGGTAAGCAAACTTGGAAGGTTCTACTTATGGAAACCAAGATCCTGATTGTATTGTCGAGCAGGATTGATGGGCTTTTATCACAACTCTTCTAACGATTCGAGATCACCTTAATTGATTTTGTCCAACGGGTAGATTGGAAGAGTTCATTTGGAAAATGCCAACGGTTGTGAAGGCATGAAGGAGTATATAAGGAGAACTCGATAGTTGTTCGAGAGTAAGCGTAGAAGAAAAATTTCAAAGTCTGAAGCTTTCTAGTTCCTTGCTATTTCATTCACTAAGTCAAAGCTGTAAACAAAAGAGAGAAAGATTCTTGTGAGACTTTGTGAGAGATCAGTAGAGACTCCTCATTGTGAAGTCGAGATCACACTGCTGTAAAAGCTCTTTTGATTTATAGTGGAATCTAGCCAATAGGCTATCAACGGGGGAGAGTGGACGTAGGCTTGGTCTAAGCCGAACGACTATAAAACCTTGTGTTTATTTTTCTCTTCCCTAAACCCCTTTTATTTTGTTTGAAGTTTTATTTAATTGTTTGAGGCTGAATTCGTTTATAGTCTGTTGTCTTCTAAAGGCAAAATACTTCTACTGAAATTTGCGAAAAATTATCTTCACACCTATTCACCCCCCCTCTAGGTGTTTGTACTAGCCCTTACACCATCCATCGTCGCTGTCTCATTTTTAACTCCTTCTAAGAGAATAGGTATTTGAGACTTTGATGATCAATGAAGATCTGGAACTTTTCTCCACACAAGTAATGTCTTAAAATCTTCAAAGCGAAAATGATGACTGCGAGTTCCAAGTCATGCGTGGGGTAATTCTGTTCATGAGGCCTTAACTGACGGGAGGCGTATGCAACAACTCTACCATGTTGCATCAACACGCATTCCAGTCCTCTGAACGACGCATCACTGTAGATCTCGTATCCTCCAGGACCAGATGGGATGGTCAGCATAGGTGCTGTAGTCAGCTTCTGCTTCAGCTCTTGAAAACTACGCTCGCACTTGTCTGTCCACACAAATTTTTCTTCTTTCTTCAAGAATGTTGTCAAAGGCGACGCTAATGCTGAGAACCCTTTCACGAACCTTCTATAATAACCTGCCAATCATAGAAAACATTTGATCTCTATCATGTAGTCAATCTTGGCCAGTTGATCACTGCTTCAATCTTGCTCGGGTTCACGGAGATTCCTTCGCCTGAAATCACGTGACCTAAGAAAGCAACACGAGTCAACCAAAACTCGCACTTGCTAAACTTGACATACAACTGATGAACTGTTAGAGTTTGCAGTACCAATCTCAGATGACTTTCATGTTCTTCATCACTTCTCGAATACACCAGAATATCATCGACGAACACGATCACAAATTGATCTAGGTATTCCTCGAACACTTGGTTCATCGGATCCATGAAGGCAGCTGGAGCATTCGTCATCCCAAGCGGCATTACAGTAAACTCATAATGACCATATCGAGTACGAAATGCTAACTTTGGAATGTCCTCCTTCCTGATCCTCAGTTGATGATATCCTGTCCTTAAGTCGATCTTCGAAAATATTGACGCTTCTTGCAACCGATCAAACAAGTCATCAATTCTCGGGAGTGGATACTTGTTCTTGATCGTCACCTGATTAAGTTGCTGATAGTCGATGCACAGGTGCAACGAACCATCTTTCTTCTTTACGAAGAAAACTGGTGCTCCCCAAGGTGATGCACTGGGACGAATGAATCCCTTATCTAACAACTCCTACATCTGCACATTTAGTTCCTTCAATTCAGACAACGCCATCCGATATGGAGCCTTAGAGATTAGCTCTGTCTCGGGTGCTAGTTCGATCATGAACTCGATCTCTCTCTCTGGCGGTAGACCTGACAATTCCTTCAGGAATACATTTGGAAATTCTTGCACCACTGCGATGTCTTCCATCTTCAACTCCTCAATTGTCGTATCCACGATAGTTGCCAGGTAACCTTGACAACCCTCGTCTAACAAACGGGTTGCTCTCACCCTTTAACGGGTCAAGGCGAATCGCCTTGCTATAGCAGTTCATTTTAGCTCGTTGCTTGGTGAGCTAGTCCATGCCAATTATCAAATCAAAGTCATACATGGCTTGGACTAATAAGTCTATTTTCCCCTCTCGCTCACCAATCACTAACTTGCCACCAGAACAACCCAAAGCAGCTAACACCTTATTCTTCAACGGTGTAGATATGCTAATCACTGACTCCAATAATTCACGACTTAATCCTATCAGCTTAACATACTACTCGGCAATAAAAGAATGAGTTACTCCTGGATTGAATAAAGCATATGCAGGATGGTCATTCAATGAAACCATACCTGTAATCATATCAGGCGCGTCCTCTGCGACCTCGAGTGATGGCGTACATCGTTCCCTAAGCTAGGGGTCCGAGCTATCCACCCTGCGGTGCGTTCGAGGTGCATACCCTCTAATCTGTCCCAACGGTGGTGGCGGCGGTAATTGCGGTTGTCCTCTTGGTCATCTAGGACAATCTCTGGCGGTGTGACCCTGCTGGCCACACTCAAAACAAGCACCCGTCCTACAAGGGCACGAGGCTGTACCATGTCGCTTTTCACAGAAGTGACACAATCCATTCTGTCTTGACCCTGATTTTCCAGTCCTACCCTTCCTGTTGGGCGGGACTTGAAATCTCCCTCTGACCATGGGCCTCTTCCCATGTCGGATCCCTTCTCAACTCGATCCAAACCGCGATCTAGATGCGGCAGCTCTTTCATTCTGATCTCTCTCGATCATCTGGACCCGTTTGTGCAGGTCATTGTAATTTCTCAGATTGAGCATAATCAGTGGACTCCTCAACTCCGGCCTAAGTCGGTCTCTGAATCTTCTCACTCGGTTTGCTAGATTCTCAACTAGTTCAGGAGTGTATTGTGATAGTTCAGCGAACTTCACCTCATATTGATCTATAGTCATGGAGCCTAGGCGAAGGCACTGGAACTCTGCCATCTTCATCTCTCTAGCAGTCTCAAAAAAGTGTTTACTGTTGAAGACTTCAACGAAGGCGTTCCACTTCGGGCAACACCTTCGGGAAATACCGCTCCTTGGGTGGGTCTCCACCAAGTGTTCGCAACTCCCTTTAGCTGGTAGGTTGCAAGGATTACCTTCTCAGTCTCATTGCACATCAAAAGTGCAAAGGTCTTCCCCAATCCTTGGATCCACAGAACAACAACTTTGGGGTATCCTGCCCCAATAAACTTCGATGGATTCAATTTCAAAAACTATTCCACCAGTTTATGAATTAGTCTTCCGGCGACCACGATTCCTGGTGGAACCTCAGCAGGTGCGGTGGCAGGTGCGACAGCAGCAACAGCATTGGTAGTAGCAGTAGCGACGGCTGCAACGGCAGCGGTAAAGGCGGCAGTTTGATTCTAGGCCTACTGCCCTAACATCTCTCTCATTGCATCCAAGGCCTACGTGATCCCAATGGTACCCGAATCACCTGGGGCTGCTACCCCAGCACCAACAGGAAGTGGTGCTTCGCCACTGGCACTAGCCTGTGCTGGCGCTTTACCTCGGTCTCCTCGGGTACCGACCCTAGTCCTCTGCTTATGATCACCGATGGCTCGGTTCGTCTCGAACCTGTTTCCAATTTTGAACAGAATTAGGAACTGAGTGATCCACCAACAAGCAATTCTACCAATCAGCTATCATAGACATGCACCAGCATGAAATAAAGGCCATTCCTACTACTATCCCATAAACCATCGTACCTTATCACTCCAATCTCTAAACCATGCTCTGATACCACTAAACGGGGATGTCACGACCTGATCCTTGAGCGCGTGCCCATCCCGGCTTGGTCGATTACAGAGCGATGTCCTGGTATTTAATTTGCATTATTTAGTTAATTTTCATATTATTTAATTATTTAATAGTTTTGGAAAATTATACCGGGATAGTCGGTGATCGGAATTACGTGCTGATTGTAGTGGTGTGCTTAGTTTATGGAATTGAGTGTTAATTTGTACAAATTGAGTGGTGCTTGGAATTTTTGTTATTTATTCCAAAATTGTGAAATTTTGATATTTAATTAGAAAATCCCGAGTGTCAAGTTTTAACACCGAAAATGGTTTTAAAGACTATATCAGATAGTGGGATTTTAAAAGGAAATGTATCAATTTTGCTTATTCAAATTGACCGTGTACCCATATATGATTATTTTACAGTGTATTTTCAATATGAAGAAAATAGGCCAAGTTCACTATTTTAATCGAGGCATTTGACTGCAATGCACGGTGTCCTTGGCCAAGATTGAATGATCATGTGTTGGTTAAGGGAACCCGTCCCCAAAATGAGTCGGGTGGACGTGCCCCTATATGGGATGCCCTATCAATGGATGCCGGATCGCGGTAGAGGCCGGACCGAAGCTCCTTCGGTAATGCCATCCCCGATGTGTGTCGGGTGGACGTTGCCACGCTCAAGGGATGAGGTGATGCCTAGTTAAGCTAGAAGACCGCCGAACGTCGAGTAGGCCGTGCCCGTGTGTGTCCGTGATTAAAAATTGGAACGTATATTGAGTGAAATTGATGCGCCTGATTATGCGACAAAATTGTATGGGACGTGTCATAACGATTTGGCCTTATAATCGGGACCCTTGTGCTTATTGAGATGAAAGTGGTGGCATTCCAATTGATTGAGTTTGATTACTGCATATTATTATGTATTTGATCTGTACTGACCTAGAGGGAGGATCTGAGACGAGGTAAGTCTCGTGGTTGTGTGTTGTGTGGCTAGGCGTATTTCCTTCCAAGTCGGAGTTTAGGGTTGAACTTGCGAGACATTGTCTCACCCCGTCGTGGGCTCAATTCCTTTCGGGACCTTAGATGGCGGCCCCGCCGATTCGTTATGGTCGGTCTTAGAGGGCTCTGAGCTGGTTACTAACTACCCTATTCCCGGAGGTCACGGGGTTTGGGTCTATGAGCTTGTAGTGACCACCGTCAGGTCGATGAGGGCCTACCTCAAAGGGTACCTCATCGATTTAGGGCGTGGTTTCGCCGTGGGCTCAATGGATACTGAGTTGGTCCCCTTCAGGGTTTTGAGGTCCCCGCTGCGGTAGTCGACGCAGCTTTTGGCAAGGTATAGCTTACCATCCTAATGGTGTTGTGGAGGAGCCAGCGCCCCCGGAGCCTGTGGAGTCCGAAGGGTCGGTGAACGTGTTCGACTAGGGGGTCGTAGAACATTTTCCTTTTTTAGGGCTGATCTTTTTGGTAGACAGACTAGTCTTGTATATAATCCTAGTTTGTGTATAAAAGCTTGTTTTGGTTGTGAATTTGTTATCCTGCTTTTCTATTACATGCTATTTGATGTTAGGGGAATTATTTATTTGCTTCCGCACGTGCAATAAAATGAATGGGTCGGCGACGTGTCCTGGGATGTCGCAATTTCATTGACCACCGAGGGAAGTGCTCGCGCTTGGAGCTCTGGGGCGTGACATCCCCGCCCGGAGCGGTATTAAAGCTGGTCGGTAGTTGGAATGATAAGATGTGAGGGTTCATGGGATAGTTAGTAGGAATGACCTTTATTTTATGCTGATGCATATGTTTGATAGCTATTTGGCAGATTGTTTTGTGGGGATCACTTAGCTTCTAATTCTATGTGGAATTGGAAAGCAGGTTTCTATAAAGAACTTGCGTGATGAGTGATCAGGAGTAGAGGACTCCTAGGAAGAGAACCATAGGACCAGTAACTCGGGGTTAGACGCCGACAAGGGTCGGTACCTGAGGTGGTAGTGGTCGAGCGCCGGCTCAGGCCATCGCAAATGGAGTAGCATCGCTTCCAGTTGGTGTTAGGGTAGCAGCCCCTGGCGATCCTAGGATAAACGGGATCGTACAGGCGCTTGAGACTCTTGGAGCACCGATGGGGCAGCAGCCCGTAATTAAGCTGCCGCCACTACGCGCCGCCGCTACAGCTGCCATCGCACCTTGCTGCCGTTGCTACCACGGCAACCGCACTTGCTGAAGTTCCACCAGGGAATGTGGCAAGTTGAGAGAGAGGCCCATGCACAAGTTGGTGGAGTAGTTTCTTTAGTTCTTGAAGCTGAACCCGCCAAGGTTCACTGGTGCAGGAGATCCCGAGGCTACAACCCTCTGGATACAAGACCTAGAGAAGGCCTTTGCACTGCTGATGTGCAATGAGGAGGAGAAGGTTGTCTTGGTAGTATATCAACTGCAGGGTAATGCGAGTACCTAGTGGAGGGCCACCAGAGGCAGAGTAGTCCCTGAAGGTGAGGTTCCGGTGCAAAACGCCTTCCTGAGAGCCTTTAATAGCAAGTATTTTTCTAATAGTGCCCGAGAGCAGAACATGGAGGAATTCTAGCACCTCTGTCAGGGCATGCTGACCGTGGATCGTACGAAGCTAAGTTTGCAGAGCTATAACAGTATGCTCCTAGACTAATGGAGGATCCTGAAGATAGAGCTCGGAGGTTCAAAAAGGCCTCCAACTAGAGCTGAAGAATCCGTTGGTGCCATTCAACTTCAAGGATTACAATGAGCTATATGGTTTGGCCCAGTTGATAGAGAGGAACCTGATCGAGCAAGCTGCTACCTCTGGGCCGAGGTTCAGTCTGAACAGGGATTAAAATAGGTTTGGGAATAAACCTATGACAAAAGGAAGGTATCCTGTCCCACTAAACATGAAGGGTGGGATAGGTAAGTTTGCGTCGAACCAGATGGGCATGTGTCGCTTCTGCAGAAGTCGACACAAATCAGCCCCGTGCCATTTTAGGCTGGGTGCTTGTTATGAGTGTGGCCAGTAGGGTCACATAGCCAGGAATTGTCCCAGGAGACCGATGGGATCGCAACAGTTGCCGCCGATGGGACAGAATAGGGAGTTTCCGCCTCAGAACGCACAATAGGCTGGACAGAATAGACCTCCAGCTCAAGGAAGAGTGTATGCCATCACTAGAGGATAGGCTGAGGACTCGCCTAATGTTGTTACGGGTACTGTTTCCCTGAACAATCACATTGCTTATGCTTTATTTGACCCTGATGCAGCTCATTCATTTATAGCTGAGCAATTTGTTAAGCAGGTAGGGTTGAGTCCTGAATTATTGGAGTCAGTGGTTAGTATATCTACACCGCTAACGAGATAATGTGTTTCTGCGATGGGTTGTCTTGGTTGCAAGTTAGTGATTGGTGAGCGAGATGGAATGATAGATTTCATAATCCTAGCCATGTATGGTTTTGATGTAATAATTGGCATTGACTAGCTCACCAAACAACGAGCTAAGATGGACTGCTATCATAAAGCGATTCAGTTTAACTCGTTAGCGAGTGAAAGTTTCGAGTTTATTGGGAGTCGAGGAGGACCCTCGATTATTTTAATCTCATCGCTTGAGGCAACCCATTTGTTAGATGGGGGTTGTTAAGGTTACTTAGCGACTGTCGTGGATATGACAGTTGAGGAGCTGAAAATTGAAGATATCGCAGTGGTTCAGGAATTTCTAGACGTGTTTTCGAAAGAATTGCCAGGCTTGTCGCTAGAGAGAGAGATTGAGTTCGTGATTGAGCTAGCCCCCGGGACAGAGCCAATCTCTAAGGCTCCTTACCGGATGGCGTTGTTTGAGGTGAAAGAACTGAAGGTGCAGATGCAGGAGTTGTTGGATAAGGGATTCATACGTCCTAATGCATCACTGTGGGGAGCACCAGTTCTATTCGTGAAGAAGAAAGATGGTTCGTTGCGTTTGTGCATCGACTATTGTCAACTCAATTAGGTGACGATCAAGAACAAGTATCCACTGCCGAGGATCAACGACTTATTTGATCGGCTTGCAAAGGAGCATCGATTTTTCTAAAATCGACTTGAGGATAGGGTATCATCAGTTGAGGATCAGAAAGAAGGACATACCGAAGTCAGCGTTTCATACTCGATACGGCCATTATGAGTTTACTGTAATGTTGTTCGGTTTGACGAACGCCCCAGCTGCTTTCATGGATATGATGAACTAAGTTTTCAAAGAGTATCTGAATCAGTTTGTGATCGTGTTCATTGACGATATCCAGGTGTACTCGAGAAGTCCTGAGGAGCACGAAAGGCATTTGAGGATGGTACTTCAGACACTGAGGAATCATGAGTTGTACGCTAAGTTTAGCAAGTGCAAGTTTTGGTTGACTCAGGTTGCTTTCCTAGGTCACGTGATTTCAAGCGAAGGAATCTCCGTGGACTCGACCAAGATTGAAGCAGTTATCAACTGGCCAACACTGACGATAGTGACAGAGATCCGAAGTTTCTTGGGTTTAGCAAGGTATTACAGAAGGTTTGTGGAAGGATTTTCAGCTTTAGCCTCACCGTTGACTCGACTATTGAAGAAAGAAGAGAAGTTTGTGTGGACAGATAAGTGTGAGCGTAGTTTCCAGGAGCTTAAGCAAAAGCTGACTATCGCACCGGTATTGACAATACCATTTGCTCTTGGAGGATACGAGATCTACAGTGATGTGTTGTTCAGAGGACTGGGTTGCGTGTTTTGATGCAACATGGCAGGGTTGTTGCATACGCGTCCCGTTAGTTGAGACTTCACGAAATGAAGTATCCGACTCATGACTTAGAACTCTCAGCGATTATTTTCACTTTAAAGATATGGTGTGGCATCTACATTTTTTTTGCTGACCTCGGAAAAAAAATAACGATATGTCGCGAATTGACAGAGTTGTTATCGGAATTCGTCATCATTAGTACAACATTCAATCCTATTGAGCTGTGCAAATTTGCTTTGATGACACTACGCAATTATACCCCAAATGTATACGAAATGAGAGGGAAATTTGGACTTCTATTAATTGAATTTTTTGAGCCGAAGAAATGGAATTCGGCTATGCATGAGGAACATGCATGTACCGAATTTTTAGGATTTAATTTTTGGAGGGGTTGGACCATGTAGTAAGGACCGCACGGCCCCAACTTCGCTGGCCCAATTAACCCATAACCTCTCCCTTAATTGTCGACAAAGCCAGTCAACAATCCTTGAAAGTTCTCCAACTTTGTTGACCGAATAAGACCCAACAACAGCCATGTTGCTCTTCATCCGGTGGCCAGCGAAGGAAAAGCTTGAGACAGCTGTCCGAACGTGTCTTCAAGTGGCGAATTCATCCCCCAAGCACAGCCACGTTTTATCCACTTGTCCTCACCCCCCCTCTGCCGCTGAATTTCCCCTAAAACTGTTGACTGGTTTTGGTAAAAACCAGTGACTGAGCTGCTCGTAAAAAACGAGCAAAAGAAAGAAGAGAACAGAAAGGAACACACGAAACCAAAACCGGTGAGAGAGAAAAGGAAGAGAGTTCGCGAGAGAGGGGCGAACGGCGAGAGGAAGAGGAGACCGAATCCCGCCGTGTGTGCAATTCGCTGCCATTGATGCCGTAGGACATCGAGGCAAGTGAAAGTCCATTAATCTATATAATGTGATGCTGTTATTGTCCAGTATAGTGCAACAGACTCCGAAACAATTGAGTTCTGAAGGTAGAATGTTGAATTTTGGATGATTGAAGTAGAGTGGGACCATAAGATTGAGGAATTACTTTGGTTTTGTATGTATTTTGAACCCGGTGATCTATTGTTGAAAGACCGACTTTTGGTAGACTTGTGGAAGTAAGATAGTCACGGTGGGAGTGGGACTTTACTGAATTCGCTTAACCCAGTACAATTTCATGTGTAGCTCTGCAACTTTGTAAATTTTTACGGAGAGTTCTAATATGAATTTGATCCCGATTTCTTCACGGAAGTTGTGAGGAATTGTATGAACTAGAGAATATATTTTTATCAGAACTTCGCGGAATCAATACGATGGCATAAACCTTTTTTATATGCAATGTTTTCTGCCGAATTTCATTCTGTGATAAAAGAAACCTGAACTGAGTTGTGTGAATTACTGCTCTTTATACATAATGAATCTGGCTTAGTGTCCCCCATGAAAGTCTTTCCTCTAGATCTCATCTATAACGTGTCAAAATTTTAGAATTTTTCAAGGTCATTTCATGGTTATTTCGAAATTTCTACTAAAAGTGCGCATTCTGATTTTGACTGCTTTATTTCGAAGTTGCTCAATTTGTCCCAAAAGTGATTGTATCTTGAAGTATTATTCGCATGATGGATGCGGTGACATTCAGCCTATCTTATAACATTGAAATTTTGATAAAGGCTTATAAGATTCTCGACATCATTGCATTGAAAATGTTTTATTGAAATAATATGAGATGATAATGTTGCTGTCGGACCCTTGAGTCGACGATGCCCCGGGAGTTGGGATGCCCGTAGGATCGAATGAGTCGATGCCTTTGGATGCCTGGGGTCCGTAGTGCCCCAGAGGGTCCCCGGGAGTTTCGGGATGCCCGGTGGTATATCGGTACGTAATTCCAGGGGATGCCCGGTGGTATGTTGGTACGTAATTCCGAAAGGCAGGGGTAACCATTTTCATGGCGAGCCCCGGAGATTCCTCGTGATGCTAGGTGGGATGCGAGATGCCCAGAGGCATGATGTAATACGCTCTGGATGCCTGGTGGCCCGGTGGCGTAATTTCGGAGGTTTTCGCGATGCCGGGGTGGGTGCGAATGCCCGGAGGGATGCAAACATTGGTCCTCTAGGAGGTGAAACCTTTTGAATATTAAAATTGATGAATCAACCAAGTGTGTGTGTGTGGCTTGGTAAAATTGATTACATCTTGCCTTTGAAAATATATTTGTCATTGCATTGAATTGTTTTTATGGATGTGATGCATGCAATTCATCTTTTGATGATATATATATATATATATATATATATGATTGTTTATCTTGCATGAACTCGGATAGTAATGGTTATGCACGATATAGTTTAGTGGATCTTTTTGCTCGATTGGTTGTACTCACCCCTTTTTGGGGACTAACATTTCAGACTAGACAAGAAGACGACAACGAGTGACCGAGTAGTGTGGAGTAACTACGATGGGGAGAACAACAGAGGAAGGAATTTTCGGACGCCGACACCGATTGATGGACTTTATGTATACGATCGTTGGAAACGTCGGTCATCTTTCGAAGTATAGCCGAGAGTAGAAGACTACCACATTTTGATATACCGACTGATGATGTCCATCTAGTTATGTAAATAGAAGTGTTCGGCTTTAACTTATAAAATGTGTAGTTGGTGTTCATAGCTTAAATTTTAGGACGGAGAGTAGTTGGTAATTCTTCCGCTATGTTTACTGCGTAGGGACCGATTATAAAGATATAAACCCCCAGGATTTATGATTTGTAATGAAATCCCACTCTATCAGAGTATTAGATTTTCAGGTCAAGTGAAAGGTATGTGTGGTGACCCTAATGGAATGGGGGCCGTCAGGGGGTGCCACATATGGAGACATTACTTGTGCAAAGAAAGATTCTAGATCTTTACAGACTATCAAAGTCTCAAGTATCTATTCTCTCAGAACGAGTTGAATATGAGACAGCGTCGCTGGATGGAACTTCTGAATGACTATGATTGTGATATTCTATATCACCCTGGAAAGGCGAATAAGGTCGCAGATGCGTTGAGTCGGAAGTCTTTAGTTGCGCATATGATGGTCAAGGAATGGATTTTACTCGAGAGAGCTCGAGATTCGGTTATCAAATTTGAGGTTGGCCATCTTTCAAATCTTATAGCCACCCTTAGAATTAAACCGGAAGTGCAGATCAGAATCAAGACGCTTCAGTTGACAGACCTAGAGATTTAAAAGATCCTGCAAGAGGATACTGAAAAGAGAAAAGTTGACTTTCAGATTTCTGAAGACAGAACACTGAGGTTCCGAGGACGATTGTGTGTACCTGACGATGCAGAGCTTAAGGAGGAGATCTTGTCAGAAGCTCATCGTAGCGATTCTGCATTCATCTAGGCGAGACGAAGATGTATCGAATCTGCGCCAACACTATTGGTGGACCAGTATGAAGGCGGATATCGCCAAGCATGTCGCCAGATGTCTAATGTGTCAGCAAGTGAAGGCACAACACTGTAAGCCGGGAGGACTTCTACAACCTCTCGAGATTCCTAAGTGGAAATGGAAACACATCACAATGGACTTTGTGATGGGCTGATCAAGGAGTTAGAGGGGTAATGATTTCATTTGGGTAGTGGTCGATAGACTGATGAAGTTGGCTCACTTTATCGCCATACGAAAGGACCTTGATTTGGACAGGCATGTAGAGGTGTACGTGCGTTAGATTGTTCGTCTGCATGGAGTGCCGAGGACGATTACATTAGACCGAGACCCGACGTTCATTGCTGCCTTTTGGAAAAGTTTGCAGACCGCCTTAGGAACGAAGCTACAGTACAGTATGGCCTATCATTCTCAACCGGATGGCTAGTCTAAGAGGATGATTCAAACCCTCGAAGATATGCTACGAGCTTGCGTGTTGGATTTCAAGGGAAGCTGGGAGGAACAACTTCACCTTGTCAAGTTTACCTACAACAATAGCTACCAGCAGAGTATTCAGATGGTGCCTTTCGAAGCATTGTATGGCAGAGCGTGCAGAACGCCGGTTTGTTGGGGTGAGGTTGGAGAACGAAAGATCACAGGCCTAGAGTTGGTTCAGCAGTCAATGGATGCAGTTGCAGTTATTAGAGAGAGACGCTAGAAAAGCTACGCTGACAAGCGTTGAAGACCTTTGGAATTCCAAGTTGGTGAGCACGTCTTTCTGAAGGTGTCACCGATGAGGGGTACTTCACGCTTCGGCAAGAAAGGGAAGTTGAGTCCAAGGTACGTAGGTCCCTTAGCGTAAAGAATACAGACCTTAGCGTATCGTCTTGCATTGCCGCCGAGGTTGGCGCAAGTGCATGACGTCTTCCACGTGTCAATGTTGAGAAAGTATGAGCCTGACCGACCCAAGTGCTGAATTTTGAAGAGTTAGACGTGGACGACAGGGTGTCGTACGTGGAGAGACTGAATCAGATTATAGATCGGAAGGAGCAGGTTCTGTGCACCAAGACAATCCCATTGGTTAAAGTGGTCTAGTAACAGCACGGCACAGAAGGAGCAACTTGGGAAAGTGAGGATTCGATGAGACGATTTGTACCCCCACCTTTTTGTTTAAAGACTTGTAATTGTTTAAATTTTGAAAGCGAAATTTTTATAAGAGGGGAAGAGTTGTGACATCCTGATTTTCAGATTCTGTCCCTAATTGAATAAGTTGGGCTTCATCGACGCGCCTATAGTTCTATTTTCTGAGCTAATCACTCACGAGATAACTAGCCTATATGGTGAGGCCGTTAAAGGATTTTAACGCAATAGACTTGAGAATTCGACTAGAAACCGATTGCTCGACCGTGCTAATCTGCAAGGGTCATTACGGCACCATCAAAATCGATCAGAGATTGGAGATAGGTCATTTCGACTGAGGTATGTGATTAAAGTGTGGGTGATTCCACAAAATTGCAAAATTCTCGTCGAACGGCACTAGATCGATTTTTTTTATCATTTATGTACTCTGTGTCCGTATTTGAAACCTCGAGATTTTCACTATAACCGAGAGTTGCCAATGAGTTGAAGATGCGCAATGTAGTTTGAAAATAATCAACCACGGGTCAATTGCACTAAAAATTTCCAAAAGTTACCCGATAGGTTATGTCACGCTAAAATTGCGCCCGGTTGAAATTAACTGCAAATTTAAACCTAATTTTAGAAATTGAAAGTTCTGTCATGTCACGATTCATTTTAGGAACGTCGACCCATCCTTCGAAGATTTTTCTGCAAACTCGAGATTTTGGCGAAAAATCAAAGTAAGGCTATTTGGACCGGAAAATTAGAGGGACCATTTTTGGTCGCATTTTTTGCCGTCAGATTGGTTCAATTGACGAGGAAAAATCATAAGAGGGACGATGGCACCTTGGCTGAATTTTTGGGGCTTCAATTGGATCAAATTGGAGGAGAATTGAAGGGGAATTGAATCAAATTGTATGGCCAATGGTCCAAATTCGTAGGTCCTTGGGGTGTGCAACATTTGGACCCTTGGATGGCTTGTTAAGGAAGTTTGATGGCTGCAAATTGGTTGAGGAAGAAAGCCATGCATGGTCGGGCATAGAACTTGAGACCTTCGGATATTTTGTGGCCCCCTCCATCTCCAGCAGCTTCTTCTTCTTCTTTTGGGCTACTTTCCCCATTGTTGTAGCATTTTGAGAGCTTAGAAAACTAGAGAACAGCCACCAACCCCCTTCACCATCGATTGCCCCTGCCGCCGTCCGGCACCGTCGCATGCCCAGACGCTACCCGCGAGCCATCCACCTGCCCACGTGCTCATCCCGCTTGTCTCACGCCTAGTTGCTGTCCCCCGAGCCACCTTCGTCGCCGTCGAAGCCTAGCCGAGCCTCCACCGTCTCCGTCTAGCCGCCGGAATCCCCCGCTTGGTCCGTCGCTGCCATCGCCGTCCCTCCGTGCCCCTTTCCTTAGTTGAGCATACCCTTCAACCAGTTCTTCCAGCCCAAGCAGAAGCGGAACCTTAGCTAGGGCTGAGAGCTTGTGACCCATTTTTTAAGCCCGTCCGGACCTCCGTTGGTGTCACCGCAGGCTCAAGAGTCGCTTACCTCTGCGTCGCCGATGTCATGGACTCACCGGCCTGCTAAACCGGTGAGTTTACTTGCTTAACTCTGCTTAGGGAGTTAATGACGCTTAGTGGATAATTAGTTTAGGCTAATTAGAGATTATGTGGTTAAATAGTTTAGATTAGTGATTTAATTATTCATTTATGCATGTTAGGTGGTTAGATTAGACTGATTAAAGACTAGATAGATTGTGCTATTTATGTAAATAGGTTCAAAAATTTTCTAGGCCCGTTTAGGTGGTTAGATTAGCATTTCCGGCCTAAGTTGGTATTTATGGTATTTAATTTGCATTATTTAGTTAATTTTGGTATTTATTTAATTATTTAATATTTTTCAGAAATTATACCGGGATAGCCGGTGACCGGAATTTCGTGCTGATTGCAGTGATGTGCTTAGTTTATGCAATTGAGTGTTAATTTGTGCAAATTGAGTGGTGATTGAAATTTTGGTTATTTATTCCAAAATTGTGAAATTTTGATATTTAATTAGAAAATCCCGAGTGTCAGGTTTTAACACCGAAAATGGTTTTAAAGACTATATCAAATAGTGGGATTTTTAAAGGAAGGGTATCAATTTTTCTGATTCAAATTGATCGTGTACCCACACACGATTATTTTACTGTGTATTTTTAATATGAAGAAAATTGGCCAAGTTCACTATTTTAATCGAGGCATTTGAGTGCAATGCACGGTGTCCTTGATCGAGATTGAATGATCGTGTGTTGGTTAAGAGAACCCATCCCTGAAATGAGTCAGGTGGACGTGGCCCTATATGGGATGCCCTATCAATGGATGTCGAATCGCGATAGAGGCCATACCGAAGCTCCTTCGGGAATGCAATCCCTGATTTGTGTCGGGTGGACGTTACCGCGCTTAAGGGATGAGGCGATGCCTAATTACGCCAGAAGACCACCGAACGACGAGTAGGCTGTGCTCGTGTGTTGCCATGATTAGAAATTGGAGCGCATGTTGAGTGAAATTGACACGCTTGATTATGGGACAAAATTTTGTGGCACGGTATGGGATGTGTCATAACGATTTGGCATTATAATCGGGACCCTTATGCTTATTGAGATGAAAGTGGTGGCGTTCCAATTGATTGAGTTTGATTACTGCATATGGTTGTGTATTTGAACTGTGCTGACCTGCATGGAGAATTTGAGACTAGGTAAGTCTCTATGGTCGTGTGATTGTGTGGCTAGGCGTATTTCCTTCCTAGTTAGAGTTTAGGGGGTGTACTTGCTGAGACATTGTCTCACCCCGTCGTGGGCTCAATTCCTTTCAGGTCCTTAGATGGCAGCCCTGCCGGTTCGTTATGGTCAGCCTCGGAGGGTTACGGAGCTGGTTACTGACTACCCTATTCCCGGAGGTCACGGGGTCTCGGTCTATGAGCTCGTAATGACCACCGTTTGAGTCGATGAGGGCCTACCTCAAAGGGTACCTCATCGATTTAAGGCGTAGTTTCGCCGCGGGCTCAATGGATACAGAGTTGGTCCCCTCCAAGGTTTTGAGGTCCCCGCTATGGTAGTCGACGCCACTTTTGGTGAGGGTACAGCTGACCATCCTGATGGTGTTGTGGAGGACTCGATGCCCCCAGAGCCTGTGGAGTCTGATGGGTCAATGAACGTGTCCGCCTAGGGGGTTGTAGGACAGTTTCCTTTTTGAGGGCTGATCTTTTTGGTAGACAGACTAGTCTTGTATATAAACCTAGTTTGTGTATAAAAGCGTGTTTTGGTTGGCAATAAAATGTTTATTCGCTTCCACATGTGCAATAAAATGAATGTGTCTGTCTTCTTGGTAGACGAGTAGTCTTGAAATTGTTTATTCGCTTCCGCATGTGCAATAAAATGAATGGGTCGGCAACGCGCCTTGGGACGTCACAATTTCATCGACCACCAAGGGATGTGCGTGCGCTCGGAGCTCCGAGGCGTGACACTGACTCCACCGATCCTCCATTTCGCCGCCACACGTCCGCGAGAAACCCCCACCAGCGACTTTAGTCAAACCCAGCGAAACATCCCCCACGCCAACCCCATTCCCTCGCCCGTTTCCTTCACGGCTGCCCCATTTGAAGTCCACTAGCGGCTCATATTCAGCCCACCACCAGCAATGACGCCACTTGCCAACCCCAACTCCAGCGCCTCTACTGCCCAGCAATTTCACCACGTGACTAGCCCCCGAATCTAGAACCGAGCAGCCCAACTGTAGGCCTCGTGGGCTTTTTCGGCCCGGTCCAAGCTTCCTTTGGCGTCGCCGTAAGCTTGAGTTTCAGCCGCCAGTGCGCCACCGTCGTCGTGAACCGATTTTTGCGCTAAACCAGTGAGTTTATGTCCTAAACTCTCATTAGGGTGTTAATGATGTTTAAGGGGTGTTTAGATTAAGTTAAGATTGGATTAGTGTAATTAGTAGTGTGTTTAGTTAAATTAGATTGGTTAAATTAGTTAATTAGGTGGTTAGTGATTATAGTTAGTTAGTTTAATATGTGGTCTTGTAGTTAGGATGGTTAGGGTAATTTAATTAGTCCAATAGGTGGTTAGATTAGCATTATTAGGCATAAGTATGTATTTATTGATTTAATGTGCATTTATTTAATTAATTATGCTATTTATTTAATTATTTAATTTTTTCTAGAAATTATACCGGGATAGCCCGTAGCCGGAATTTTGTGCTGATTGTCGTGATGTGATTAGTTTATGCTATTGAATGATAATTTGTGCAATTGAGCGGTGATTGTGATTTTTGATTAATTATTTCAAAATTATGAAATTTTTGGTATTTAATTAGAAAATACCGGGTGAGGTTTTGACACCAAAAATGTTTTTAAGTACTATATTACATAGTGGGATTTTTAAAAGGAATAGTATCAGTTTTAAGGTTTGATTTGACCGTGTACCCACACACGATTATTTTCACCGGGTGTTTTTAATACGAAGAAAATAGGCCAAGCACATCATTTTAATTGAGGCACTTGAGTGCAATGCACGATGTCCTTGGCCGAGATTGGATGGTCGTGTGAGGGTTATGAGAACCTGTCACCTGGTGTACGTTGGGTGGACGATACTCCTATGTGGAATGCCCTTGACAACGGATGCCGGTTGCAGTATAGGTTAGGCCGATGCTCCTATGTGGAATGCTGTCTTGAGGTAGACGTTGCCGTGCTCGAGGGTGTGAACTGTGTGTTGGGTAGGCCGTGCCTGTGGAGGCAATAATCAATTGGAAGGTGTGAATGATTGAGATAAACGCGCCTAATTATGGAACAAAATTGTATGGCACGGAATGGGACGTGTCATAACGATTTGGCCTTATAATCGGGACTCCTGTGATTGATTGAGCTATATGAGACGTTCTAATTGATGTGTGCATTTATTATATGCATCGATTATACGAACTGTACTGACATGCAAAGAGGTGCTAAGGCGAGGTGAGTCTTCTGTGATGGGCGTATTACCTTCCTAATCGGGGTTTAGGGCGTGAACTCGCTGAGATTTATTCTCACCCCATCATGGGTTACCATTTTTAGGTACCTAGTGTGGAGAATCCAGAGCCCGAGGCTGAAGGGTTCGGAGCGTAGGTGGCCTAGGGTTTTCTTTTGGACTTAAACCTTAGTTGTTTATGAAAGTGTGTTTTGTGAAAATTGTTGTCCTTCTTTTCTACCCTTGTTGAGCGTTGTCTGGGGATTATTATACGCTTCCGCATGTGCAATAAAATGAATGGGTCGGCGACGCGTCCTGAGACGTTGCAAATTTTATCGACCACCGAGGGATGCGCGCGCGCTCGAGGTTCGGGGCGTGACAGAAATGCTGAAGAAGAAGAAGAAGAAGATGAAGGTCTACTGGTTGAAGGACAACAAGCCCCATAAGTCAATAGAAAATATCCTAGAACTCAAGTGGCTGCCCCACCAGCCTTCAGCCACAACCCAACAGCCCTTATCCCTCCAAATCTTCCTCCACAAGCCAAGGATGGTGCTAAAATGTTGCAGCCCCCTCCCCCGGCTATGAATTTCAAGCTTCCAACTTCAATTTCAATTTCACCCCAATTCAATCCCAACTGGTGCCCAAAAATTCCAGCTAAGGCATCCACACGAAATCCATGATTTTCCTCACCAATTGATCCAACTTGGATGCCAAAAGCGCACTAAAAAATGGCCATCCGTATTTCCCGGTCCTAAATCGTCCAATCTTGATTTTTCGCTGAAAATCTGAACTTGCCGAAAATTCTTCGAAGGATGAGTCGACGTTCCTAAAATAAATCGTGACACGCCACAACTTTCGATTTCTAAAACCGAGTTCAATTTCGTGGTTAATTTCAACCGGACGCGATTTTTGCGTGACCTAACCTATCAGGTAGTTTTTAGGAATTTTTAGCACATTTGACCTGTGGTCGATTATTTTCGAGCCACATTGTGCATCTTCAACTCATTAGCGACTCTCGGTTGTCGTGAAAATCTGGAGGTTTCAATTATGGGCATAGGGTACAGAAACGACAGAAAAATCGGTTTAGTGCCGATCGACAAGAATTTTGCAATCAGGTGGAATCACCCTAGGACCTGCATCAGATCACCTTTTAGGTCTGACATCGACAAGGTGATCACTTTCAGATTCACAAGAAGGACCGACAAGTCCCGTACGAACGTCAGTAATCCAATCAAATACATGTTTGAAAGAGAGTTGGGGCGAAGAAAATCAAGCCTGGTCATTATACTCAAATCAAGGTTGGCCGGCTGACCGAACAGGTCCGTCGATCTCAATCTCAGGGACTCTAGCCCAACCATTTTCGAGACGCATTTTGACACCACCTTCACCGCTCTGGGACGGCATGTCACGCCCAGCTTCTTCAGGCTTCGCAGCTTCTCCAACACTCTTATCATGGGACTGTTATCAGTTTCTATGAACAGACCCCATAGTGTCTCGAGTTAAGAATTCAGGGATTTCCCTGATGAAATATGGCGTGGGATGGACCCAATGAACGACGTTTCGCTCAGGTACAGATATTGGAGGTTCTTCGCATTCCAAATGGCGGCCGTCACTTTGATTATGTTGGTGTGCTTCAGATCCAAGGTTTCCAGGAGCAACAGATTCCTGACTGATTCTGGAATGTAATCTAGAACCGTCCATCTCAATCCCAAATATCTTAGGTTTGACAGTGCATTCCCAAATTTCTCTGGGAGCTCAGGCTTGTAAACACCGTCGAGATCAAGTACCCTCAGCAAATCCGGGCGTCCGTCTAAAAGTGGTGATTTGGGAAGAACTTCCTTTCCTCTCGCTTGCGTCCCTATCTCACGGGGGCTAAATTGGGCGTCTAAGCTTGGTGAATTAAGAAAAACTTTTAGAAGAACTTCCATCTCTCTAGCTTGTGTCACTAGTTTCCGGGTGCTAACGCGTCCATCTAAAATTGGTGAATTAAGAAGAACTTCGATCTCTCTTGCTTTTGTCCCTAGTTTGCTGATCTCTCTCGCTTTTGTCCCTCGCTTAATTGGTGATTTAAGAACATCGACCTCTCTCTCTTTTGTCCCTAGCTTATGGGTGCTAAACGATGCAAAAGATCGAAGCCATTGGACCTTGTAACCATGATGTCCTGTCTGGGCGTTTTCCGCTTGCTTCCGTTGATCCTGGGCAGTCTGCTCAGCGTTGGTGCCCATGGCCCTTGACTCTTTCTCCAGGACAGAGTCGGAGTTGTAGCGGATCTTAAGAAGTCCGAATTCATTTGCTTTCCGACAGAAAATTTATGAAGAAAAGCAGGCATGCGACATGATCGGGCGCTTCTGTCCAGTTTCCGCCGGACCACGCTAATCAAGTTCCTGCTCTCTAATTCGAGAAACAGTCCTCCGCTGATGGCATTCGGACTGACCCGTCAGCAGCCTCTGCCAACAACCCCTCAGCAGCCCATTGCCGGAAAAGCCTCATTTTGGGGACCTCGGACTCCTCCGGAAAGAGAGCCATATAAAGAACACATGACTTCATCATGTAAGGCAATTCGATGAAGCTCAAGCTCATGATGTCGTTGAGGGTGGGACGATCACCGAGCCGATCGATGAGGGCCTCCCAGTTGCTCTCTTCCACAACAGACAGAAGTCCTAGCAGTGAGATCGCTGAGGGAGAACTATTGTATTTGCTCAAGATTCTCTCCTTAAGGATGGTGATCTCTGATTCCAAATCATCATCTCCCTTGATGCTTGCCCGCAGCAGTTTCCTGCACTCTTCATCGGTCATGTCAGGGTGTAATCGGAGATCATGCGTCCAAGGGTCAGCGAACTTTTGCATTTGCAGAGTAGTAGTGATAATTATTCTGCTTCCTTTCTTCGAGTCCATGAATGGTACCAAGAGCTCATTGATGACACTAGCCTTGCAGAAATTATCTAAAACTATCAAGTATTTAAGCTCCATCAACGATTTATTAAGCATCTCGAACAGCTGCTGCTCTTTCTTGTGCTCTAAGTCTTTTGGTTGATCTCTGAGTGGTATTTGTTTTAGTATGTCCACCAGGAGATTCTTCATCCACTCGGACTCTGCCCCAAGGCCCGTGAAATGGACCCAAGCCCGACAGTTGAACTGACGCTTGGTTTCTAGCCTTCTGAAGACACTCCTCGCCAGTGCGGTCTTGCCACAGGCTTCTTCGCTGACCACCGAGATCACCCGAAGGTTGGAGGCGCCATCATCCTTGTGATCGATCAACCAGGCCAGAAGCTTCTTTACATATTCATCACGGTCCACGATATCTGTCTTGAACCTCTGCCTCGTATTTTCTTGATTCCTTTTGCTGGATGATGAAGACGATGCACTTTGATTGTCCAGCAGGCCTCCTCTAGCAGGAGACCAGGATGATGGGAACTTGCTGGATAGCAATCTGACCATCGTCATGAAATCCTTGGCCATCCTTTTACTGGCCCGTACTCGATTTATTACTGAGAAGTACCGAACTACAGCGAACACCTTGGCGAGGTGGCCCTTTTGTGATTCTAATATCTGATCTCGGAGCATTTTGGCGAGTAATTCTTCTGCAATCTGGTCAGCACCATGAGCCAAAAGCAGGAGCCATTCCTTGGTTTCCAGGGTTTCCTGGTTGTGGTCATCGTTGAGCTAGGCGTTTTTCCTGGTGTTCAGGTCGTTTGGAGATTGCTTATGGAGCCAGGGATTTGATCTCTTAATTTTTGATAGATCATGATGTCTTGGGACAAGGAGAGAAGATGATGAAGTCTGATAATCACCAGCGAAATGGCCACTTCAGAGGCATCCATGGGTCTGAACAGAGAGGGCTGGTGAGAATGAGGGACTGATAAATAAGCTAGAAAAGGGCGAGTGCCTCTCAACTTCTGTTTTTTTTTTTCCCCCAATTTATGAGTGTCTCAAGCTTTGATTTTGAGAAATAAGCGAGCATAACGTTTATGACTTAAGACCCTTTATAAGTGTAAGAATAGAAGTAAATAAAAAGAACAGAACTATCAATTTACTTTCCTAAGGCGAAATTAACTAGGATTTTCATAATAATCTTTGGAGTTGCACAATTTTTTTTTTATTTTTTATTTTTTGCTGAAAACTATGAATAAAATTATGTGGATCTGTATCTCAGTACAAGATCATTTTGAAAGTTTTGAACAAAAAGAAACAGCAAAAAGTAAAACCTCTTGCAAAAAAATCAATGTCTGTTCTGCATTCTGGCGAAAATAAAAATTAATGGTGAGCGACATATACCAGGCTACAGTGGAAAAAATGACATGTAGACTAAATAAAGTTGAGCGGCCAATTAATATTGTTGTAATCAAGTTAGAGACACAAAAGCTTTGGTAAATAACTTAAATTAAAGGATTTTATTAGGTCCATTGCCGACATACAATCATTGAATGGATGACTGAGTAGATGAATTCAATTATGTAACTATTTCAAAGTATACGTGACACTATGCAAATATGAAAGTGTAAAAAAAAAATTATATTGGCTATAGACTTCATGACAATTCTAAATTAGATTACAATCATTGAAGGCCTCATCCATCCACAAGAATCAATTTGTCTATCCTTATTGACTACATTGTATTGGGAAGATGACAGAAATAATCCCCAAACCTGGTCAACTATACAATGTCATTCATGAATTTTTAATTTATTTAATGTAGTCATTGAACTTTATCCTAATGTGTAATGTCATCCATGAATTTTTAATTTATTCAATGTGGTTCCTAAACTTTTGGTTAAGCTCGATTTAGTCCTAAAACTATATGAAAATTTCCATATTGTTCCTAAGATTAATATTGAACATTTTCATATAATTCATGGGTTAAATTAAATATGTACACTAGACAAATCAAAAGTCCAAGAATAATATTACATATTGAGATCAAATTTAGTGATTATATTTAACAAATTAAAAGTTTAGAAATTATTTATGTAATTATCCCGATTGTATTGATGAGATGCGAATGGTGGTGGACATGTAAAAGGGTGACTTTGGAGAGAAAACGTGAGTGTTGAGTGTTATTCTGTCCTTGTTCTATTGGACAAGCGGGGATATCGAGAACGAACTTGCTCGGCTAATTTCAATCGTTTCAATATACGAATCTCCAACCCATCAGGGTTTAGTCAAATATTAGTTGATACGTGTCAAAATCATTCCCATTAAAGTAAGATGACATGTTACTCTGCGAAATCAACGGGTCTTTAAAACGATGTCTTATGTTCATACCTGTAAAATGTGGGGTTTAATCCCTTTTAACTCGTGCATTTTTTTTTTTTCAATCACGACCTTTAACTTTTAATTTATTGAATTAACCCCTTGAACTGGCATAATAATTTTAATTATCTCTAAATACGCGTGTCACCTAGCCAACTATAAATGTGTAGGAAAATTCTATGTTGATGGTAGATCTACTAACAATCCTATATTAAATTACAATTATGGCATGCCCCATCCATCTACTAACAGTCCATACGTGTCTGTCCTTATTGATCGCATTGTACTCAACAGATGCGAATGGAGCGACACATGTCAAATGACGACTCTCATGTAAATCAAATGAGTCTTGAGGGTTACGTTATCCTCATTTGTTAGTCAGATACTAATTGTTTCTAGAGACGGATCTCCCCTGAAAAACGTGAGAACAAACTTGATCGGCTACTTTCAATCGTTTCAAGATATTCATCTCCAACCCTTAGTTGACACATGTTGAAATTATGAACA
Source organism: Eucalyptus tenuipes (assembly GCA_014182365.1). Classification (NCBI taxonomy): domain Eukaryota; kingdom Viridiplantae; phylum Streptophyta; class Magnoliopsida; order Myrtales; family Myrtaceae; genus Eucalyptus; species Eucalyptus tenuipes. Next base: position 12,681,955 of record CM024543.1, read on the forward strand.
TCGAGGTAACAATTACATACTAGTTTGCAAAATCGACTAGCCTAAAGCATAAAAACATATAATTAGGGAGACAAATAGGGACCTAAAAAGATTTGAATTGCGGAACCTTCTGTTTTAATATGAGATTTTGTGGATTACTATTCTGAAAACTTAGGCTTTTGGATAAATGGTTGTTTAATATTCAAATTGTTGGAATTCAAGTCGGCGGAAGACGACTTACCTTTATCCGATGCGCAAACAACAATTAACCCCGGAACGAACGTTGAATTGCGGATGAATCACGAACAAAAATACTTCACGTTAGTCTGAATGCAATCACAAGGAAAATACCCGATTTCCACAGCGTAAATGCCAATTATTTTTGTAAAGGTGAAATGGAATGCCTTCTCTCTTTTGATGGAAATTGGACAAACAAAGGAGAGGAATTTCTAGGCGTATGTTCTGCCAATCGTGCCAACGGTTGTCTATAAAAGACTTTTATACAACTCCCTTCATACCCTTTCAAAGGGTGTCTTTCCATTGTAGCATATTAAGACCAAACGGTGCGTTCCAATTGCACCCCATCATGGACGTACTGATTAAGTACATCATCTCCCACTCGGACATGATGGGCTTGATAGCGCTTATCAAGAATATAAGGCATTCAACATTCATCAACTTTACAAAACAATTCATACTGGCAAATAAGCCGTGCGACCAGTGAGTACACCTGCACTTGGGAGCTCAAATTATGCACCTGTTAGGGATGACATAATGGCTACAACCCCGAAAAGAAATAAACAATCGATGTCTCACAGTGCCCTAGACATATTTTGTTACATCAATCCAAGTATACCTATCCCTCAAAGGCTATACTTGATTATTCTCAAAACACCATTTCTTTACAATTATATCTGCAACCACATAAGGTGATATAATTGGTCGACTAGTAAATACATGTGATATATGTAAAACAACAATAGTCTTCCTTCGCACTCATGTCTCTCTCCATTTCAGAACAACTGCTTTCCTAGACACGTCCCATAAGGCCATATCCATTCATGACCACCGGTAACATGCTAAAGCAGCAACATTGATCTTTCACCTCGAGAACATAGTCAGAAGTAACATAGGGCACAAAATGAGGTAAATTATAAATTACCTCAAGGGCTCACATGATGAGTAAATAGGGATAATTTTACTCACCTTCCCTTTTCGGTCGTACAATGCACATGTAGTATGAATTACATGCTATAGTAGATTTCTCTTTCTATAAGACCGTATGTCATTTATTAAATACATCCACTATACGGATCTTAGCCTAAACATAGTCACGTGCGTCTCATGTACTCATGTTTAGCTCGAGTGCTATATCAGCTTGCTTTCTATAGCGCCCAATTAAGTACTTACATCCGACATCTTTCAGGCATACATGATTGTGGGACTATCATGTTTGGTCTTATTATAAATAATCACAAACCTCATCTTGACTCCAATCAAGGCGACATATTATTTTATGTACTAAACTTGCTCTTCAACATTCATTTGTACATAATGTTTCATCTCAACGTGCTAACTATAGCACTTGAGGTGATTGCTCATGTGAGTGAGCCAATCATTGCCTGCTGACATACTTTTTAATGATATATGTGTGTATGTGCTAGTCTCATAATGGATTTGTACTTATTGATAAAACATCAAGTCACTAATAAATAAACATGTACAATACATATGTCCACATATACATAAACCAATGATCATCTACAATAACAAATATCACATTTTACGTAATCCTAATGACATCATGTGGGTCAAGAATATGTCTCTAGGAATAGCCTTCGTAAATGTATTGGTTGAAATGTATTGTAGGATCACTTCTTTTTGCGCTATAATATCACTGATGAAGTTGTTCTTTATATCAATGTGCTTCGTCCTTCCATAATACTTGGGATCTTTCATATAGGCAATGGCTGCTTGACTATTGCAATAAACTATTACCGGTTTTGGAACTTCGGTGACAGTGGCTAAATTTTCCAAGAAACGTTTTAGCCATATTGCTTCTTGCACTGTGGCAGAACATGCAATAAATTATGCGTCCATTGTAGACAAGGCCGTGCATGTCTGTTTCTTGCTATTCCAAGAAAGTGCAACTCCATTGAGCAAGAACGCATATCCAGAAGTCAATTTACGCTCAGCCAGGTCTCCACCCCAATCAGCATCTGAATAGCCTAATATGCATAAATCATTCCCTTGGTAACAAAGTCAATAGTTCATAGTGCCTTTCAAGTATCTTAGGATCCTCTTCACTGCTTTCCAGTGTGCTTGACCAGGATTTGATTGATATCGGCTCACTAATCCCATGGCATAATATATGTCGGGTCGAGTACACATCATAGCATACATCAAACTTCCGATCGCACTAGCGCAAGGAACAGTTTCCATTACTTCAATTTCTTTTTGAATCTTAGAGACATCTCAGTACTTAGGCCTTCACCTTGCATGACATGGGTATCAATGGGATTATAGTGCTGCATATTGAAACGATCAAGAATCTTCATAATATAAGACTCTTGTGATAAAGTAACGAGTTTCATTGATCGATCTCTTTCGATCTTAACACCTAATATATAAGCAGCTTCTCCCATGTCATTCATTTCAAAATTGGAGGACAACCATTCTTTTATGGTGATAACCAAAACCTTGTCATTTCCAGCCAAAAGAATATCGTCCACATATTGTGATAAAATCACAACTTTATCTTCGGACCGCTTGACATATACACAGTGATCTTCCTTGATTATCGTGAAACCAAAAGTTGTTATGGCTCGATGAAAACGAAGATACCACTGTCTAGATGATTGCTTAAGACCATATATTGAGCGATGAAGTTTGTAAACTTTATGCTCTTGACCTTTAGCGATGAAACCTATTAGTTGTTTCATATAGATTTCCTCATCTAGTTCTCCATTGAGAAATGCCATCTTTACATTCATTTAATGTAATTCAAGGTCCAAATATGTAACGATGGCTAGAATAAGGCGTATTGAGGAAAACCTTACAACTTGTGAAAATGTTTCCTCATAGTATATACCCTTTTGTTGAGTATAACCTTTCGCCACAAGACGAGCCTTATACTTTTCAATGGATCCATCCGCCTTTCGCTTAATCTTAAAGACCCATTTGTTTCCAATGGCCTTGCGATTGGGTGGTAGATCAACTAAGTCCCAAACATGATTTACCCTCATTGACTCCATTTCATTTTCCAAAGCTTTTCTCCATTCTTCCTTATCAGAGGATGAGAGAGCCTTTTGAACAGTCTTAGGCTCAGCATCGTCTTTCTGAGTAATCATAAATGCTTCTCCTTCAATCTCAAAACAACGACGGGGAATACTTTTACGATTACTTTTATAAGGGGTTGATTTTGAATGCTAGTATGAGTACCTTGAGGGGGTGAATAGGTGTGAAAACAATTTTTGCAAAGTAGAATATAAATTTGGCTTTTGCTCGAGTCTATTTCGCAATAGACTTTGAAAAAGAAATTGGACTCTAACAATCAAATAGAGTTACAATCAAAGTAAAAGAGTTTAGGGAAGAGAATAAGAACACAAGATTTATAGTGGTTCGGCTTAATCCAAGCCTACATCCACTCTTCCGCACTGACAACCCACCGGCTGGATTCCACTATGAATCAAAAGAGTTGTTACAATATCACTTCCTTGATTCCACAATGTAGAGACTCTACTACACTTCCTCAAGGTTTTACAAATGTATAAACTCTCTTTTGAGTACAAGTTTACTCTCAACAATTGAATCGACAAAGAACAAGAAGCTTCAGACTTTGGAATTTTTCTATCGCGCACACACTCAAATAACTAGAGCATCTTCCTTATATACTCCTCTATGCCTTCTCAACCGTTGGCACCTTCCAAAGGAGTTCTTCCAATCTACCCGTTGGACAGAATCAATTAGGGAGATCTCGAGTTATTGAAGGAATGTGAAGATAGCCCACCAATCATGCTCACCCATACAATCAGGATCTAGGTTTCCATAAGTAGAACCTTCCAAGTATACTTCGCCAATCAACGGATCCTAATTAAATTCAAAACGAATAATAGATCTTGAGATGCTATCTCCAACCGTGAGATCTTCTTCAACCGTTCGAATCAAATCCTTAAAGAAATACTCGAACGGATAAATCTTTTTCGTCGGTCTAGAAACGTCAATGAGGGCAGACTTTACAACTTGAGTCGGCGGTTTGGTGGTCTTCGGACTTTGTCGAAAGAGTACGCAAGTCTTCAGACTTTGTCGAGTGAGTCTGCAAATCTTCAGACTAGACTGATAAAAACGTTTTGTCGGCATCAAAACAAATAAGGAAGTTTTCTCCAACAATCTCCCCCTTTTTGATGGTGACAAAACTTTTCTGCAGATTTGGATATTTTTGACCTACAAGACAATACTTAAGCAAACATGGATATCTCATAAAAGATAAATGGATTAGGATAAAGATAGTATTGAATCTGCATCCACAGGAAATGTGTTAGTCCTGCAAAAACAACTATCTTTGCCATGAATACCATCAACACTTAAAAAATCTTGGCAAGCAAGCATTAAACAATCAATCCAAATCCAAATCAGCCACAACCAAAAGTAAAGTCAAAAATCAAACAGAAGTCAAATAAAATCAAATATGCACTCAGCTTCTCCCCTTTTTTTGTCATCATTAAAAGGAAGAGATGAAAAGAGAATGAAATTAGGATTGTCTTGGAATGCGAACAAGCTGGAAATCTCCCATTCGGCGGATAGTCTCTTCCAACTTTTTCAAATCCTTCTTCGGTTGTTCTACCTCGTGACTCTTGGCAAAGTGGCTTGAACTTGAAGAGTAAGAGTCTGTATTTGATCATTCAAAGAAGCGAAGAGGCTTGGCGGCATTATGTAGATTCGAACTTCATATCCCGGGGCATAAATCGGCCTTGCATCTCCTAAGAACATCAAGCACTCGTCGAAAGTCTACCGAGTTATCAGTCTAAGTGCTTGCCTCAGCATGATCAGTTTGAGGAGTATTGGCAGATGATGGCATATTAGCATGAGCAACCAGGTTTGGAGATGAAACCTCATGTCCTTCCTCAGGAAATTGAGATGCATAAACATCTTCTAGATCTGCAGGTGAGCGGCTAACATCTTCACTAGTAAAAGCAATTGAAGAGGTACCTCTTTTCTTAGCAGCTCCCCCTGTTTCAGTGCCTTCAGGTGAAGAGAAGTACTCTTCATGCTCTGTCTCCTCTTCAAGATGCTCCGGTTCTCTTCGCTCCTCTTCTTCTGGAGTTCGTTCTTCCGATGCCTCTTTTCGCATTGATTCCTTCTCTTCATCCCTCTGCTCTTCCTCTTCTCTGTCTTGATCCTCTCTCTCCTCTGTCTCTGGAACAAAATGCTGAAGATTGCTTAAAGTAAGAGCTGAAATGGTGACATATTCCTCATCTTCTTCATCCGGCAAGATGAGTGCTCTTCTTTTCTTGGATGGAGCTATCATGGGCTCCTTTCCTTTTCGTTTTGCAGCCAAAGAGACTTGATGAGTCTTGACAAGAGTTTTCTCTTTAAATCACTCCAAAGCCTTGTTTAGCTCTTTTAAAAGACGCATTTTGGAAACCATCTTCAGTCCCACCACCATTTGATCACACGATCAAACACATAGAATATTGGGAGGCTGAATATTAAGATGTCTGAATAGCTTAGAAACAAGTGCTGAATAAGGAAGTTGGCCCTTGTCCTTCACCACCGATCCGTACATGTGAAACATTATAGTGTGTGGCAGAGAGAACTTTTTTCCAGCGTTGATAGCATACATCAGCTTTGCTTCGAATTTGAAACGTCGTCTTCAAAGTTGATTTGGGTCTAAGATAGTTGATTACAATCTTGTGAAGCAAGGCATTTGAGGCATTCAACCTCACGTACGAAATTCGACCTTACGCCATCCCATCTCGAACAAGCTCTCTTGTTGCACGACCAATAGACACACCGATTGATTGAAACTCCCCTCTTTCTACTCAATCACATGGCCGAGTATCCATATCAACTACATAATCCCGATCTCTAACACTTTGAAAGAGAATCTATTCGCATCCAAAAAGCTTAGATTTGAATAGAAGTATGCAAGTAAGTTTTGGATGAGCCCCTTTGTCGTCTCGAGCAAAATCGATCAAGTTGAAGTAAGGCAAATTCTCTCAAATTCACATTCGAGAGAGTCGAGAAAATCAAAGTCTACACTCCTTGGGTTCATCACCCCTCGCTTCAGCAACTTAAAGTAAAGTCGCTTGTGTACCTCATAACGAAACAGATCTGTCCTTTTGCTTTGGATATTCGTAGCAATACCCATTCTAGACTTAAAATTGGTGAACATCTTTTCATGATCATTTCCATCGGGTTGATTATGTCCATTAACACGTGGATTGCTTGGAATATTTGCAAAGGCTCTATCTGCCAAGCCCGCAGGAGCGATTCCCAAACGTTCCATCGTTCGTAAAAAGTGGGTTTCATTCCAGTATCCCTTTTCTACCAAAAATTCATCAATCAAACTTAAAGTAGAACCTCCTTCCTTTAAAGCAGAGTAGAGTTTGTAGGTAAAAGCAGGCTTTTGAGACCTTACGGGTTCGGCATCCACGACGATTTCTTCCTCCGCTTATCGTTGTGGTCTAGCCTGAGAAGTGTGACACGGTTGAGAATGTTGTGGGCTCTGTTGTTGCCTCGGAGATTCTTCTTCCTCGGTGAGGTCAAAGTGCGTAGGACCCTCACGCAAAGGCGGTGGTCCCCTGCTTACGATCCGAGAAGACTTTCTTTGGGAAGCCATTATCACAGTCTTTGGGAGATTCCAAACTCAATTCGCGAGAAAGATGCAAACTTTGAAGATTAAACTAGAGAGTAAAAGTGAGAAAGTGATGTTCTGTGCTTCTAGGGTTTGTGAAGAAGACAATCAGTATATAAGGCAATCAAAACAGGGTGTACGAATCGCCGTAAAAGGAAAATAAAAAATGCATTTTCAAAAATAAATGCCTTTTTGAAAAATATATAACTGTCAAAAAGATAACTTCTTTTTCGAAAAGGAATGATTGCTATAATTACGAAAACTTGGAAAGATAACATCAATCAATTACAGATTAATAGATGAACGTACCTTTTCGAGATTTTGTCCGAAAGATAAATTTCCAAAATAGAAATAACTTAAAGTAGTGGATCTTGATCTCCTGAGTCTGAGCATCTTTAGACTTTTGTCTCTAAGTCTGAACGTCTTCAGACTTTAAGATATTAAGTCCGAATCGAATAGACTCAAATTGACTTTTCTCCGGTGGCTTAGTAAAGATATCCGCCGACTGATTCTTTGAGTCAATGAATTGAATCAATACTTCTCCATTTTGAACATGGTCTCTAATAAAATCATGTCGAATCTCTATATGCTTTGCTCTTGAGTGAAGAATATGATTCTTGGTGAGATTAATCGCGCTGGTGTTGTCACATTTGATCTCAGTGCATGAATCTTCGATTTCAAAGTCTCTTAGCTGTTGTTTTATCCATAAAATTTGAGAACAAAAACTTCCAAGAGCCACATATTCTGCTTCTGCTGTTGAAAGAGCTACATTGCTTTGCTTCCTCGAAAACCAAGATACTGTCCTGTTACCAAGCAATTGACAAGTGCCTAAGGTGCTCTTTCTATCAACTCTGCATCCTGCTAGGTCTGCATCTAAGTATCCAAGGAGGATAAGATCTCCTTCTTTAGGATACTAGAGACCCAACTTAGAGGTTGTTGCAACGTATTTGATGATGCGTTTTGCAGCACTTAGATGAGATTCTTTGGGATTTGATTGAAATCTGGCACAAATACAAACACTAAACAAAATGTCAGGTCTAGAAGCAGTAAGATAAAGAAGTGAACCAATGATACTCTGTATAGCTTCGGTCAACTTTCTTTCCTCCTTCATCTTTGTCCAGCTTCGAAGAACTTGACATTGGTATATCAGTCTTTTTGCAATTCTCCAAACCAAACTTTTTAACAAGTTCTTTAGCATATTTTTCTTGGTGAATGAAAGTCCCTTCAATTATTTTACTTGTAGTCCTAGGAAGAAGGATAGTTCACCAATCATGCTCATCTCAAATTCATCCTGCATAGACTTAGAAAACTTCTTGCACAGATTTTCATTAGGTGATCCAAAAATAATATCATCAACATAGATTTGTAACAGTAAAAAGTTTTTACTTTCTCTTTTAATAAACAAAGTAGTGTCTACCTTTCCTTTAACAAAGCCATTCTTGATTAAAAACTTACTTAACCTGTCGTACCAAGCTCGAGGTGCTTGCTTTAAACCATATAGCGCCTTTTTCAGTCTAAATACAAAGTCTGGCTTCCTTGGGTCTTCAAATCCGGGAGGTTGTTCCACATAGACTTCCTCTTGGATAAATCCATTTAAGAATGCGCTTTTGACGTCCATTTGGAATAACCTAAAATTCTTATGACAAGCAAAAGCAAGTAATAATCTAATTGCTTCTAACCTTGCTACTAGTGCGTAAGTCTCATCATAGTCTATCCCTTCTTCTTGCGTATATCCTTTGGCCACAAGTCTTGCTTTGTTCCTTACAACTTTTCCTTTTTCGTCCATCTTGTTCCTGAAAACTCATTTAGCTCCAATAATAGATTTACCTTTTGGTTTAGGAGTCAATTCCCGGACATTGTTAATGCTGAATTGCCCGAGTTCTTCTTGCATAGCTTCAATCCAACTTTCATCGTTAAGGCTTCTTCTATGCTCTTGGGTTCTATTTCGAAATAAGTGCCACACTAGACTCTTCATGCCTTTTGGATCTAGAACGGATTCCTTCATCAATGTTGCCAATTATAAGTTCTTTGGGATGACTAGATTTGTGCTTCCGATTCTTGGTTGGTCCGACAGGCATCGATCTTTTCTTCATCCGGTTCTTCAACGATCATTCTTTGTTGGTCTTCTGAAGTCTGAGCTGCTTCTGGGGATTTAGACTTTGTAGAGTCTAGAGCAGGTTCAGATTCTTCAGGTTGAGTCTGAATCGATTGAATTTGTGTGAAGTCTTGAAATTTAACATTCATTGATTCCTCCACTGATTGAGTCTTTTTGTTGTAAACTCTGTAAGCTTTGCTGGTGGTTGAATATCCAAGGAAGATACCTTCATCGATTTTTCTTCAAACTTACCAATTCGATCATTTGCATTTTTCAATATAAAACATTTGCAACCAAACACATGAAAATAGGAAACAATTGGCTTCTTACCTTTGAACAATTCATAGGGAGTTTTCTCCAAAATAGGCCTTAAGAAAACTCTATTAATAATATAACATCTTTGTAGAAATTGCTTGAGCCCAAAAACGAGAAGAAATGTTGCTTTCAATTAAAAGAGTTCTAGCCATTTCTTGCAACGATCTATTCTTTCTTTCCACAACTCCATTCTGTTTTGGAGTGTATGGAGAGGAGAACACATGTTGAAAACAGATTCATCATTGAATTTAGCAAAATCTTGATTTTCAAATTCACCTCCATGATCTGTTCGTATACAAGAAATAACATACCCTTTCTCATTCTGTACTTTCTTAGCAAACTTTATAAAATAAGAAAAAGTTTCAGACTTACTTGCCAAGAAATATACCCAAGTAAATCGTGAGTAATCATCTACTATTACTAGGCAATATTTCTTACCACCAATGCTCTGAGTTCTGGTTGGTCCAAAGAGATCCATATGCAAGAGTTGCAGCACACGATTAGTGGAAACTTGATTTATTGGTTTGAAAGAACTTCGACTGTTTTCCCAACACGCATGGTGTGCATAGATCGGATTTTTGGTATGTCGATTAGGTAGTCACGGACAAGCTTCTTTGCAGAGATCTTGGCTATTTGCTTCATGTTGATGTGACCAAGTTTCCTATGCGAGAGATTAGCTTCCTCTTGAATTGAAATTAGACATTGGGATTTTTCTAGTTTGATGTCCAAAAGATAGATGTTCCCATGTTTTCGTCCTGTGAAAGTCTGAGAGAAATCTTTGCTGGTTCCTGAATATATTCCTTCTTGAAAGTTAATTTTGAAACCTGTATCGCACAATTGGGTGATACTCAGCAAGTTGTAGTTGAGTCCTTTTTACTAAAGAAATGTTGCTGATTGTGAGACTTCCAATCTTTTCTTGTTCCGCATCCGACAATTTTGCCTTTACTATTTCCTCCAAATAAAACTTTTCCATCATTAACTTGCATAAGCTTTATGAAACAACTTGAGTCTTCTGTCGTATGTCTTGAGCATCCACTATCCAAGTACCATTTGACCTTTTTCTTGATAGTGACTGCATTTAAAAAGAAAACTCAAGCTTTCTTTGGTACCCATATTTTCTTGGGTCCAATGGAGTTAGTGCAATATACGGTCTTTGCCCAAGCCTTCTTAACAGGTTTCCAAACCATAGGACATTCTCTCTCAAAATGTTCGAGCTATTACACTTAGAACATTTAAGAGCACTGGCCTACGGGTTTTACAAAGACTTTTTGAAAATGATTTCTATAAAAGTCTTTTGTAGGTCTTTGTTTGATTATTTCCTTTACTTTTGGAAAATCAATTAGAGGAATAATTTCAGCAATCATTCCCAAGCCTGATTTGTTAAAATAAGGTCTTTGTGCTAAAAGAATCTTTTCCAATTTCTCATATCCTACAAAAAACCCTTTTGAGATGCTTGAAATATCATTTTTCAAGAGTTCATTTTCTTTAGAAAGAGAGTCTGCATTTTCTTTCAAGGTAATAACATTTCTATCTAAATTTTCGACATTTTCTTTCCAAACAATCTCCTGTTGCTTCAGTGCAGAATTTTCCCTTTTTAGTTCGGAAATCCTCTTGAGAGAGGTTTTGAGACTAAGACACAGTTCATCAATATATTTAGAGACTTTAGTAGGAATCTTAAAATTACTTATCTTGATTTCACTGTCTTAGTCTGAGTCTGAGTCTGTCTCAGAGTCTGAATTTGATTCTGATTGTTCCATTAGAAAAATATTGGCATAATCATCATCACTCTTTTGCATTCGGTATTACTCTAGGTTTTTGTTTTGAGAGCCTTTCGTATTTCTCAGCTTTTCCTTTCTTTTTCTTTAGTAAGGGACGGTTGGGTCCGATGTGTCCCTTTTTCTTGCATTCAAAACAAATCACATCTTTATTGGATTCATCGTCCTCTGCTGATTTGTTTTGAAGTTTTTGAGAACTTTGTTTCTTCCAATTGAATCTTCTTCCCTTTTTGTTCAGTTTTCTAAACTTTCTTATCATGAGAGCAAGCTCTTCATCATCCATATCATCTTCGAATCGTAACGTCGAGTCATCGTTAGATTTTAAAGCAATAGATTTTTTACCTTTGGGATCTTCATCTTCATTGATTTTCTCCACTTCATAAGACTGAAGAGTGCCAACCAATTCGTCAACAGAGAGTGGCATGATTCTTTGTGTCTCCCTTATTGAGGTCTTTACATGATTCCAATCTTTGAAAAGTCCACGCAGCAGTTTGTTAAACTTCATGGGTCCAGAGATTGGTTGACCTTGATACTCAAGACCATTCACGATTTCTATAAAACGACTAAACATGTCAATGATAAATTCTCATGGTTTCATCTTGAAGGCTTCGTATTGACCGAGCAGAATATTAATTCTGGTTTCTTTCACTCGATCGTTCCTTCATAGGTGATGTGCAACCTATCCCAGACTTCTTTAGTTGTTTCATAAGAAGATATTCTGTTATATTCAGTAGGAGATAATGCACAATATAAGGAATAAATTACTTTTGCATCAAGAGCTTGTCTCTTGGTTATCTCTTCTTAAGTCATCCCGCTGGACTCAACAGCTTCCTTTTCTCTTTCTGAGACTGTTGTAGCTTTATGAATGATTCCTTTGTCTACCACGTCCCATTCCATAGGATCTTTAGATCTTAGGAATGCCTTCATCTTGTTTTTATTGCTGTTTCTTTCCATCAAAATAAGGCGGTCTTGTGTTGCTTTGCCCTTCAACTAGACACGGAGCCAACATACTAGCCATGGATCGTTAACTCTGAAGTAAAAACACTTCAATTTAAATGAGTACACAGGCTCTGATACCAATTGTGAATGCTAGTATGAGCACCTAGAGGGGGTGAATAGGTGCGAAAACAATTTTTGCAAAGTAGAATATAAATTTGGCTTTTTGCTCGAGTCTGTTTCGCAATAGACTTTGAAAAAGAAATTGGACTCTAACAATCAAATAGAGTTACGATCAAAGTAAAAGAGTTTAGGGAAGAGAATAAGAACACAAGATTTATAGTGGTTCGGCTTAATCCAAGCCTACGTCCACTCTCCCGCACTGACAGCCCACCGGCTGGATTCCACTATGAATCAAAAGAGTTGTTACAGTATCACTTCCTTGATTCCACAATGTAGAGACTCTACTACACTTCCTCAAGGTTTCACAAATGTATAAACTCTCTTTTCAGTACAAGTTTCCGCTCAACAATTGAATCGACAAAGAACAAGAAGCTTCAGACTTTGGAATTTTTCTATCGCGCACACACTCAAATAACTAGAGCATCTTCCTTATATACTCCTCCATGCCTTCTCAACGGTTGGCACCTTCCAAAGGAGTTCTTCGAATCTACCCGTTGGACAGAATCAATTAGGAGATCTCGAGTTATTTAAGGAATGTGAAGATAGCCCACCAATCTTGCCTATACAATCGATCCCATAGAATTAGGATCTAGCCAATTTCCTAATTAAATTCAAAACGAATAATAGATCTTGAGATGCTATCTCCAGCCGTGAGATCTTCTTCAACCGTTCGAATCAAATCCTTAAAGAAATACTCGAATCTGGATAAATCTTCTTCGTCGGTCTAGAAACTGTCAATGAGGGCAGACTTTACAACTTGAGTCTGGCGGTCTAGTGGTCTTCAGACTTTGTCGAAAGAGTCTGCAAGTCTTCAGACTTTGTCGAGTGAGTCTGCAAATCTTCAGACTAGACTGATGAAAACGTTTTGTCGGCATCAAAAAAAATAAGGAAGTTTTCTCCAACACATAGACAGCAGTCAATAATGTGAGTCTCCTCAACTTAGTGGCAGATGTACCCCCAAACTTATCTTTCAAGGCAACCCACATTGCTTGAGCTTTATCATAATTTTCAAACTCACACATGAGATCATCTTGCATACAGCTCAACAATGTGATGCGAGCAATGCTATTTTTTTTCCAAGCTTGGTAAGCTTCTAGATCTCTCCTGTGTTGAGCTGAAGTTCCATGCTCAGGTTCATCCATGGTTTGGTTGAGAGTTTCCAAAACCTCTTGCTCCTCAAGGATGTACTGAACCTTTCAGTGCCAAATATCATAATTGTCACCGTTCAGCTTCTCACCCTTATTGAGGTCATCCACAATGGTTTTGGATGCCGAAGCCATAATCAATCGCTATAACACAATGACATAATAAACGCAAAATCAATACTAGCACACTTTACAAAGTAACACACATATTTAATTTGCAGCAAAGACAAACTAAATTAATGCTAATTCAACAAAAGACAGAAACGAAAGTTCATTATGTTCCCAATCAGCTCCTATGAACGATTGTTCTATTATCATTAACTAGTTTAATTTGCGCAAATTTTAAGTTCTAGGTGTGAATTCCTTCGAATTCTACGAACTTACGAACTCCCACTAGGAAAAATAATTACATGACCTCATGTAATTTCTACATTTTTCCACTAACACAAAAGCGTAGCCTGACATGAAACAACGTACAAAAAATAATCATGCTGTAACTACAATCAAAACCGCAATTCAACATGTAACGGAAAAACAAGGATTTCCTACCATTGTTCAAATTTTCTTGGAACTAGAAAATTGCAAGTATATTAAACTATATACCTAACCAAGCTCTACACAGCATATATGACATCATTTTCATACAGGCTAGCTACTGTATTTCCCAAAAACATAAGAAAATACAAGCTACAAACGAATAAACTATGCATTTATACCCTAAAAATACGCGTACTTAGGGTTCCGTACACAATTTCATACATTTATAAAATTTAAACATGCAAAACAAATATACCACAGTGTAGAGAACATCTATACGAACCAAACGCCACTGACCACGCTCCAATTGGAGCTCTCACGCTCCCCCACGTGCCGCCCGAGTGCGCGGTGCGTGTGGCACACGTGCCAGCAAGCCCAAAGGGCTTCGGCGGTCCGACCTGTTTTGGATGTAGGCCCAGCCAACCGGTCCGACCCGTTGACCAGTCAACGGTCGGGTCGGGATGGGTCGCGGGTCGATCGTCGGCCGGCCAACCGCCGCCGGTGGTGACGTCATCGATGACATCATCCGGCGGTTACCGACTGTTGAATGACTTCATCCGTGACGTCAGCACACGTCGGTTCACCGATGCGTGCGTGACTCTCACGCGCTGGCTTTTCCAGCGCGTGTGGGTGCGTTTAGCTTCCTCCGGCGGCGCTCGACCCATCGTTGGACTTGTCTCGAGGAGTACTTTCACCCTGTATATTTAAAAATTTATTTTGGCAGAATTTTTTTTTCGAAAAATGGCCAAAACCGTACGGGTGTACGCGACCTCGAACCCGTTCTTCGCTTCGGTTCGTTTTCGATGATTCATATTGCAATTTTGAGCGATAAACATTCAAACAGTGTAGACTTTATACTCTTGATCTCGATATCAAATGGTAAACGAGAAAATTCGATGAAAACAAGGCAAATATCACGACCTGGCTCTGATACCAATGTTGGAATTCAAGTCAGCGGAAGACGACTTACCTTTATCCGATGCGCAAACAACAATTAACCCCGGAACGAACGTTGAATTGTGGATGAATCACGAACAAAAATACTTCACGTTAGTCTGAATGCAATCACGAGGAAAGCATCCGATTTCCACAGCGTAAATACCAATTGTTCTTGTAAAGGTTAAATGGAATGCCTTCTCTCTTTTGATGGAAATGGAACAAACAAAGGAGAGGAATTTCTGAGCGTATGTTCTGCCAACCGTGCCAATAGTTGTCTACAAAAGACTTTTATACAACTCCCTTCATGCCCTTTCAAAGGGTGTCTTTCCATCGTAGCATATCAAGACCAAACGGTGCGTTCCAATCGCACCCGATCATGGACGTATTGATTAAGTACATCACAAATGTTCTTAACATACACAATGGTAACATATTCAAATGTGGAGTTTGATCCCTTTAAACGTATTCAATCAAATCATCTGACTTTCAATTTGTTTAATCAAATCCATGAAATTCATAATTATTTTAATTGAGTCTCTCAGGCTCCAAATTTGATCAATTAGCAGTCACTAGTACATTTGAGTCGACGAAAGTTTCGACACGAAAAGATCGAGTCCGGTGTTTGTTTCGAAGAAACCTATTGGCCAATGTTCGGTTGTTGTCTTCATCTTTTGGGGTTCTTAGTCCGGAGTGGCAAAAAGTTTACTCGTGCTAGGCTCTTGAAGTCGAAGGACTTCGATTGGTAAGATGAAGTAAGTAGGAGGAGTTGATTGGAAAAAATTGTGCAAGTTTAGGGATCAAAATTGGATTTTTACCTTATAGAAGTCTTAGTTACTACAAACGCAAAAGTAACACAGAGTTGTATAGCCTACCATTAACTTCAAACTGATTTGATCGCGTAGAATTCAATCATTTCATCGCATCTCGGCCTTCTAATTCGTCGAGCATATTTCGGACTGGGAAATTTCTGTTGTTTTGCCAATGGATACGAATTCGGAAAAATACCATTACTACGATGCATCACCAAACATAGAGAAGAGATCGATACAAACGCTTCGAGCCGCACTTCACGCGTCATTTTGGCTGCTCGTCTCTATTGTTGGCTTGAAAACAACGCCCTTGACGCAGAGGCCCGACTTCCATTGCCCATCAGTCTGCGTGAGCGAAAAGGTTGTCTCGCCGACAGTTTTGGGTGTCGTCTCGAACTTGCCGATGCTAATCGGAACCCACTTTTCCTTCTCCAATTTGTCCAATCGTTCCATGCGTCCCTGCTTGTTTCCATCTGGTAGAGTGAGACTGAGGTTCACCGGAACTTCCCATCCGGAGTTTTGGCTCCTCATCTTGACGTAGATCGCCACTTCATAGGTCGTACTCGGAGAGAGCATGATGGTTGTCGATTTCCCAGTGATTTCTAGCCAGCAAACGCTGTTTAGCTCGGCGACGCGCACTTTTCTTTTCTCCAGATGATAGCTGAAACTCAGAAATATTCAAGCAAGCAAAGAATTGGTTTGCTACGATGATGATGGTCAGCGATGATCTCATTGTCATGTAAGCACTTCAAAGTTTTTGCGGCACAAAAATTATCTGCTAAATGAACAACTTTCAGCTGCATCTTTTCAGCGGCAATAGGAAATACGCAACGTCAAAATAACGCTAGAAATATGCCAACACAAAGATACTCATTTAGCGGCAACAGAAAGTTTCTCGCCCAACCTAGAGTCTTGATAATCACGCGAAGTTTCAACTTAAAATGCAATCGTTTAGGATAGAAGAAGCAACGATACCACGACTCCTCCTCTTCTGTCCATTTCCAGCGTCGGCTTTCAGAACCCCAAGTAATGTTTAAGACCTTAGCCAGAACCATCCAGCAGTTCTTGTTGAGCTTCTCGTCAACCCAAAACTTGTGTGTATATGGCGGTCCCTGTAAGCACAAAGCAGTGATCAGTGAGTCAGATATTAGCAAAATCAAAACAAAACTCGGCTCTTGTCCAATCAGGAACTACGGAGCTCCCATCCGGTCCCTGATGACCTATTTGCAGATCCACTTATCATCTGCAAGTGGTCTTGATCAACAGACTTTTCCTGCATATCATGCAGTTTTAGTTTCACGGAGGGTGTCACAATTGCAGCCAAGCATTTTCTCAATAGACATCATCTATCTGAGCAAAACATATTGACTTTTTCCTTTGGAACTTGCCTGATCCTCCCCAATTTTCTCCTCGCCCTCCTCCTTGTTGTCCTTCAAAATCACTCCTGCATAGACTCGACGGCTCAGCTCATTTACATTGAGGTCGAAGATTTCATCGTTGCCGGTCTCTCTTCTCAACAACGCCAAGGAAATGAGAGGAGGCGGCGGCGATGATTTTGGCGTATCTCCTGCCGCAGAAACCACTTCCATCTTCTTCCAGGTACACTTGTACCTACCAAACTTGTACACAGAAGGAAAAAAATCAAAGGTATGGTTGGCCTTACATTAGACTAAATGAACGGTTGATTTATCAGTTGAGACATTGGGACTGTACCGAAGACGTCTTGTTGCTTGGAGCTCTAGCTATGGCGGAAGAAACAGAGGAAAATAAAATGGAGAGTTCTGATTCTGCAGACTTTCATAGTCAAGTAAAGATAAAGCCAAGGGGCCCAAATAACAATAACGAAAATGACAGGAATAATGATAATGATGATGTAACGCTAAAGATGACAAAGGCGATTTGAGCTAAATGGCCTCGAGGCTAATAGGTCCAGCCAGCTCTCTTATCAAAGGATGCTTCTTTCAGACTTACTTTCCTTCGCACCCATGCAAAACTCTTAACCTCAATGAATAAGTAAGGTAGCAATTTAAATTATGCCATTTAATCACATCGGTGTTGGCTAATCCCATTATTTCGTTTCATTACCAAAACACTTCAGCGCGATTTCAAAGTGCATTTCTTTTTTTTTAATTGAAAGTAAGTGCGTGAAAAAGTGTCAATTCATGTCAAAGAGGTTACCAAAAAGGTAGATAATTGCTGTGACCGAGCTTTTGGATCTGGGAATTTTGAGGCTGGGGTTTTTGTGTCATTTCCCATAGATTAAGGGGTTCCTGGCAAGATCGGGACAACTTCAAATTATCCTATTATCGGACTATCTATGTCGAAAATAATCCAAGCATGGGATTTATCGTGATTTTACAATGTAATTACCATCTTGTAGTTTTTGTTTTCTAACTCTTGGATTGGCTCGACACAAGCAGCAGCAGTGTTGATCCCTTTGTGGACCTATGCAGAGGTTTGAATCCATTTGAATATACAAAACTAACCAAGACGAATATAAAATGAGACATCAATTGACTTGTGTCGATTCATTATTATTTATTTATTGGCCGTGTGCTTATTATCTTAACCAACAAATTCGCTTCAATTGTGTATATATTGATAAAACGAGTGTAAAATTACATTAAAGAAGGTGATTTATTGTGCTCAAAGAGAACCATGCACAGTTCCTTTTTTACCTTTAGACCGCTCATTGAAAGAATAATCAAAGCACATAGATTGCTTGTGATATTCACTCTCGAATTTATCTTAATTGCTGTCAATCATCACAGCCTTTTCATGCATCATGCATGACACTCATCTAAAGAATATCATTTTCATGAACAATTAATATGTCTCTTTAGATGCCAAAAAGTCTGTCTTCTCCTCTAATCTGTGTTAATGAATTTGACAAAAATTACTGAGAAACAGCTAAATGCAAGTGTAGCTATCTTTCACGAAAATGTCAAAATCGAGGCGACCTTTTTGTATTTTTTTTTTTATAATGTGTGCCGTTTTTTGCCTTATATATCAATGTGAGGACCAGCCTTTTATATGAGAAATCGATAGCAAAGAGGTGAATTTTTGCAATTGGCTCCCACGAAATGGAGTTTCCTGGGAGCATCTTTTTCCACTTGGCCTCTACTCATCGGCAGATGTGCAAGGGAACTTGGAAAAATCATGGGTAGACCATGTGAAGATGAAGAACC
This sequence comes from Eucalyptus tenuipes, assembly GCA_014182365.1. Classification (NCBI taxonomy): domain Eukaryota; kingdom Viridiplantae; phylum Streptophyta; class Magnoliopsida; order Myrtales; family Myrtaceae; genus Eucalyptus; species Eucalyptus tenuipes. Next base: position 12,700,712 of record CM024543.1, read on the forward strand.
AGATGAAAAATATGAAGATGAACAAATGCAGATGGAGATGAAGAATAGAATCTAAGATAGAGTAACTGATTCTGAAAGTGCTTCGTATTTCATTGTATCAAAGTATCATTGTAGTACAAAGTATCTGAAACAACAGCAATGAATATAGATCCTCTATTCTTCCTCTTCTGCTCTATCTTACTTGTATATCTTGAATTGAAACCTTCAGCAACTGATCATTCCTTCGAGGCTTTCATTTGATACCGTGATGCGAGCATCCATGGAGGATATCTCTCTCTTCCTCTGTCTGTTATCTCTCTCTCTCTCTCTGCCTTTCTTCTCACTCTCTTTTTCTTATTATGTAATCCCTTCTTTTATCGAGGAAGAAGTTCTTTTTCCAGTAACAGAGAAAACTGAATATTGTTCATAAGGAAAACAGAATACAACTAACAGATTACACCTACAGCACACGTGTCAGTTTTTGGATTTATATAACTTGACGATCCATGTCATTCTCCATTTCAGGCGTCTCCTTCATTGATGTCGATCCAAGCTGGTCTTCATCATGAGTTCTTCACCGTTGATCATCATCTCTTTGTAGTTTGCTGCATCGCCAAGTCCTCTGCTTTCTTTTGTTTCTTGTTTTTCAACACGTGCTGTTCTTCTCCTTCAACTCAGTTCCTTTATATTTAACATCCCCCCTCAAATTGGGAAGGGTGAAGGATCCCATTCCCAATTTGGTGCGAAGAGACATATGAGCTGATCGGGAGAGGGATTTAGTGAAAATGTCGCCTAATGAAGATGACTGGGAACGTGTTGGACCTGAATGGAACCAGAAGACACCTTTTCACGAACAAAGTGAAAATCAACTTCGATGTGCTTGGTGCGAGCATGCAATATTGGATTTGCTGTGAGGGAAATAGCTGATCTGTTGTCACAAAATAAAGTGGTAGCTGCTGCAAGAGGAATACCAATATCACGTAATACAAAGCTGATCCAAGTTAGTTCAGCTTGTTGTAGAAGCTAGTGCCCGATACTCGCTTCGTGGAGGATCTTGAAATAGTGGATTGTTTCTTGGCTGACCAAGAAATCAAATTAGAGCCAAGAAAAGTGCAGAAACCTGTAGTAGATCGTCGAGTGGTAGGACATCATGCCCAGTTAGCATCTGAAAAGCCGTAGAGACTTGTTGAACTCCTGGAGTGGAGATAGAATCCAAGGTGGACAGTCCCTTTGACATATCGAAGGACTCTTTTTAATTGATGAAAGTCTCCGCCCTTTGTTGGATGTTGCATCTTTTGACGAGACGATTTGTTGCAAAAGCTAGATCTGGTCGAGTTATTGTTAAGTATTGAAGACCACCTACCAAGCTTCTGTATTCAACAGGATCTGTTAGCTGAGTTTCAGCATTGGCCATGAGAACTGATCGAAGTGGCAAGGGTGTTGAGATTGGTTTGCAATCTGCCATATGAGCTCGTTTAAGTAAGTCAATAGCATATTTTGTTTGGCATAGAAATAAATTCTGTGAGGTACGTTTGGCTTCAATGCCTAAGAAGTAGTGAAGATATCCAAGGTCCTTCATATGGAACCGAAGGCGAGATTCGAATCAATGTGGTTAAGAGTTGAGGTGAGCTACCTGTCAAGATGATGTCATCGACATATAGCAGTAACAATACTGTATGTGACTCAGTATGAAGAACAAATAATGAGGGATCAGCTGTGCTACAGTAAAAACCAATTTCAAGAAGAAAGTTGCTGAACTTATCGAACCAGGCTCTTGGAGCTTGTCGAAGGCCATATAAGGACTTGTGAAGTAGACAGACATAACTCGATTTTTGAGGATGTATGAAGCCGGAGGCTGTTCCATATAGACAGTTTCATTCAAGTCTCCATGAAGAAAGGCATTTTTCACATCAAGTTGGTGTATTGGCCATTGTTTCATTAGAGCTATGGACAAGTACTATGCGAATTGTTGCATGTTTCACAACGGGGCTGAAAGTCTCGGCAAAGTCAATTCCCGCTTCTTGATGAAAGCCTTTGGCTACTAGTCGAGCCTTTAGCCTGTCAAGACTACCATCAGGTGCTAGTTTGGTCTTAAAGACCCACTTACAGCCTACGACATTCATCTGGTTTGTTCTTGGAACTAGTGTCCAGGTGTGATTGTCATACAGAGCACTCATTTCTTCTTGCATTGCACTGTACCAGGCTTTATCAGCCAATGCTGACTTAATGGATCTTGGTTCCATGGGAACTCGATACTCAGCCAAACAAGCATATTTTGGATTGGGCTTGATAATACCCGATTTGTCAGTCCGCATATGATGAACAACGGGATTACTTTGAGAAGAGGATGGGCCGGGATTGTGTTGTTCTGGTTCAGGGCTAATATTAGTAGGTAGTGCATTTTGAGAAGATGAAGAACCAGAATTATGATGCTCATGATCAGTAGAGATATTTGGAACCACAACACCTGGAGAGGTAGATACTGGTTGTGTTTCTGCGATGAAGTCATTCTGCATTGGTGCTGAGCTTGTGGCATTTGTTCACTATATAGATGATCATTGTAATAACCAGCCATAATAGGATGATATTGACTTGTGCTTGTTGACTGATGAAGAGGGCTATTGTTTGTTGTGTCAGTACTTGGAGGTTCGAGCAATTGAACTTCTCCAATCCATTGTTTATATAAAGGTGTATACTGTCCATACTCGTTGATCACCCTCTTTGTGAAAGGAAAAAGTGTTTCATCAAAGACCACATGCCTACTGATATATATGCGATTATCAGTAGGTACAAGACATCGATACCCTTTATGCAGTTCACTGTATCCCAGAAATACACAGGTAAGGGATCGAGGATCAAATTTATGTTTTGTGTATGGTCTTAAGCATGGATAACATGCACAACCAAACACCCTCAAATGATCATACTGTGGCTGACTATTATGAATCTTGTTATAGGGTGTATCCATCTTCAGTTTTGGTGTAGGAAGTATATTTACAATGTAATTTGCTGTGACAAAGGCATCCACCCAAAATTTCAGTGGAACCTTGGAGTGATATAACATGGCTAATCCCAGTTCTACAATGTGTCTATGTTTTCTCTCTGAAACCCCATTCTGTTCTGGAGTGTGTGGACAGGATAGTTGTTGTTTTATGCCACAATTCTACATATGACATTGGAATCTGTTACTTACAAACTGTCCTCCTCCATCACTTTGGAAGATTTTGATTTGATGATTGTATTGTTTTTCAACTAATTTCTGAAATTGAACAAAGATATCATAGAACTCAGACTTCAACTTCATGGGATATAGCCAGCTATATCGTGAGAAACTGTCAACAAAAATCACATAGTATCTCGAACTTCGAAATGAATTGACAGGTGAGGGTCCCCAAATGTCACAGTGAATCTTTTCTAATGGCAAATTCGATGTAGAATCTGATAATGAAAAGGAGAGAGCTGTACTTTTTGCTATTTGACAGCTGCTGCAGACATTCGAAGAGGTTGAATTAAAGTGAATCAATTTCGATGTTGCAGATGTTTCACTATCGAGAATTTGTATGAGCCGGCCTCGGTGCCATATGTCTTCATCCACGTTTTCTGCCTTTGAGTAAAAAAAAGCTGCCGTAGTACGTGTATCAACTTGATAGAGGCCTCTAGTCTTCCTTCCGAGCTTGACTGTTACTTTGGTATTGTTGTCCTTTACATAAACACCAATTTTGTCAAAGATAAATGAGCAAGGATAGTCATCTCTGTGAGCTTAGAAACCGAAAGAAGATTCTTCTTTATTTACGGTACTATTAGAACATCATTGAGAGGTAATGTATTACCTTCTGTATTTAGACAGGTGTTACCAATATGTGTAACAGGTAAACACGATCCATTTCCTACCATCACAGTATCAGGTCCTTGGTATTTAAAAAAGGTATGAAGAATACCAGGATTAGCACTGACGTGGGCTGTAGCACCAGATCAGGGTACCATTCACTTCCTTTTGGATCTTCAATATGCATTGCTGTCAGTGCTGCTGGAATATCTTCTACTTGATAAGAGTTGTCAAAGCAATACCAGCAACGGAGAGCATCATGCCCGGGTCGTTTACATATTTGGCATTCCAATCTAGCGGTTACTGTGTCTTTCTCATCCCGCAGATTTTTACTTGAGTTTAATGAGAAAGAAGGATAAGATTTGGTATTCGGTACCTTTGAGAGTAAGTGGCATAGGGTCGAAATCCCCGATTAGGCAGAGAAGGTATTTCTTTGTCTGAAATGCTGATCTCCTTGCCCTTGAATTGGGACATCTCCTTTATAATTCTGATTTCTTTCAGCATAACTGAATCCTCGACCTCTATTATTAGCAGCTCTGCCACGACCATAACTGCGGCCACCCCTGTAACTTCCTCTTTGAGCTATAAATCCAGAGGTTTGAGAAATATATTCTCCATCAGTATTCTCTTTAGGTTGCAGCTGAGATTGTCTCGCCCAAAATAGGCCAAATTGGGATTGAACCGACTCCGGAATAAGTCTTCATCCTTGACTCAAACCTTTCTAGCTGAGCAATAACCTCATCATAATCAGGTTGAGGCTTTAAACAATATATGGTGGTTCGAAGATTTTCATATTCAGGGCCTAAACCTTCCAGCACACCAAAGATTTTGGTTATTTCATCCACAGGTTTGCCTATTGCATTCAACTCGATCACATATAGATTTGTATTCTCGAGATAAACGAGAGAGAGTTTGATCAAGCTTCGGCAAGATTGTAGTTTCCCTCTAAGTTCGAATTCCCTAGCAATTGATTTCTGTGTAAATCACTTTAGAAGTGTCTCGCCATACTTTAAAAGATGTCTCTAAACCAATTATTAGGCTCAAAATACTCTCGGTGACAGCTCCACTCGATCCAAGATGATACCAACCGATCTGTTCTTGTCCAGTCAAGCATAGTCGGGATTAACAAGTTCAGATTCACAGCCTTCAACATCATTTTGCAGCATTCGAGGAGGTGAAAGAATATCACCATTAATGAAACCAAAGAACTCTTGACTTTTCAGAAATCTTTGGACCTGAGCTTGCCACAACAGAAAATTATCTTCGGCAAGTTTGATTGTGACAAAATTCGAGATGTTCACATGTATTGGAAAAGGATACTTTGGTGTTCTTATTGCCATTGTCACAAACTTTCAGCTTGAGAGAGAAGATATTAATAATACTTGATGAATTCTTATATGTTTTGTAAGACTTGAAGTTGCTGTTGCTTCTTGATTCTCCATTTTGACACGAATAGCAACTTCGAATGAAACTTTCCATCAGATACAGTAAATCAACTGCAGCTCTGATACCATGTGAAGATGAAGAACCAGATGAAAAATATGAAGATGAACAAATGCAGATGGAGATGAAGAATAGAATCTAAGATAGAGTAACTGATTCTGAAAGTGCTTCGTATTTCATTGTATCAAAGTATCATTGTAGTACAAAGTATCTGAAACAACAGCAATGAATATAGATCCTCTATTCTTCCTCTTTTGCTCTATCTTACTTGTATATCTTGAATTGAAACCTTCAGCAACTGATCATTCCTTCGAGGCTTTCATTTGATACTGTGATGCAGAGCATCCATGGAGGATATCTCTCTCTTCCTCTGTCTGTTATCTCTCTCTCTCTCTCTCTGTCTTTCTTCTCACTCTCTTTTTCTTATTATGTAATCCCTTCTTTTATCGAGGAAGAAGTTCTTTTTCCAGTAACAGAGAAAACTGAATATTGTTCATAAGGAAAACAGAATACAACTAACAGATTACACCTACAGCACACGTGTCAGTTTTGGATTTATATAACTTGACGATCCATGTCATTCTCCATTTCAGGCGTCTCCTTCATTGATGTCGATCCAAGCTGGTCTTCATCATGAGTTCTTCACCGTTGATCATCATCTCTTTGTAGTTTGCTGCATCGCCAAGTCCTCTGCTTTCTTTTGTTTCTTGTTTTTCAACACGTGCTGTTCTTCTCCTTCAACTCAGTTCCTTTATATTTAACAGACCAATGTAATCGAATAGGTTTCCCGGTAGATATTAGATGTACAAGATAAGTTTGGCATTCCAAAGTTTGACAACCAATTATCTTTGGTGCGTTCTATAGATTCTAAATTTTAATTCAAAATCCGTATGAAAAAGCCTTCCGTAATCTAATTTCACTTTGGTTCTATGCCAGTATAGAATCAACTACCGATCAATCGAAGAAGACTTTGCTACATTTCATTTGATGTATACACTGCATTGAAGGTCACAATGTGACTCTCATTTTTTGACACATTATAAAGTTTCCACTCATATAAAATGGAAGCTTGAGATTTATGCGTGGCCGCACTGCAATTTCATGCACGTTTGCACTTTTCCTCGGGAAAATGGTTTCAAAATATTGTCAAATTGCAAAAGTTGAAAAACCTTCAAAACTAAAAGTATATGGTTTGCTAGGAGTTGAACATTGTTAACCTAAATACAATATTCAAAAGTGTGACGACATCCACAATGATGACCAGTACTGAAAGACTTGACTAGACAATCCTTTCTCAAATGCCGACTGTGATTTTAATTTTTAATTACAAGTTATTTTTTGGCCCACATTTGCTGTTACCTCTGGTTCATCTTCAGTGATGCAATTCTGGGTGGACCTTCCTCAGCTTATTAAGCTGAGTTCGTATGTGCGTCTTTCACATTCTCTTTGTCATTTTGTGCCTCTTTTCGTTCGTATTTGTCGATAGACAAGGACTCACGTGTTTCCTTCAAAGTGGGGTTGAATGATTAGATAATTCGGTGGCATTAAAAGTCAAGCTTTAAGGGGTCCAATGCGAGTACCTACCTTGTGACCTTTTCAACAAGCAAATGCTCCATGTGACTTTTGTCTTCGCATGGCCATAAGCACCATGCATCTGTCGCTGGTATCGTCAACTTAAATAGAATATTCAAAAATATGATGACATCCATAATGAGGACGACAAGCACCAAAGGACGTAGACAATCCTTTTAAATACCAATTGTTGGGGAAAAGTTGAATGGGGAAGAAGAATGGAATATAATTTTGAGACGTGATAATACTCTCTTTAATGAATTATTTATCCTACAACGTTATTGATGGTTACTAGCAAAAATCCTTTAGCATACATTAATGTTTCGAATGAAAATATCAAATAGCAACCTTGGTATTTCTCAAAAATCTCAAAGAGAAACAATTCGAAATAATGTATGTATTTTGAGAAAGAAAATTGATAAGACAAAAACAAAAAAATGAGACAAAAAAACGAACGAAATCTTTAGAGTGGAAGCAACTCTTGGGGAAAGGTTGTAAAGTGAACATATGTTTTCTCAATAGATAGGTTGAAAATCCAGATTTATATAATGAAAATAAAAAATATTATTATTTGTTTCTGTAGAATTCCAAATTTTATAATTTTCAAAAAATAATGATTAGTAAGTACAACCTTTCATGAGCTAAGAAGTTATGTTCAAGCAGATATAATCTCCCAAAAGTTGAAATAGTGCCTAATAACCGTTAAGCCAAGAAAAAAAAACCATTAAGAAAAAATGATAATAAAGTTCGGAATTAAATAATAATAGAAAATAACCATCCTCAATTGCAATCCCATTGTCTTCAATTATAATGTTAGCAAATTCCTATACCTAAATATTGGCCCACATATTTTCTATGTGGGACAAGGCACTTTTGTTTATTTCACAAACAAACTTTCAACACCAATCATGATAATAATTCAGCCTCGTTTCAAGTTATATGTTGGCCCACATTGGTGTCACCTCCAAGCTGTGTTCGTATGTGCGTCGAACACATTTGCCTTGTCATTTTGTGTCCCTTTTTGTTCGCATTTGTTGATAGACAAGGCGGTTCGCGTTTCCTCCCAAGTGGTTTTTTTTTTTTTTTTCATAAAATTTCTTGTATTCACTTACTACTCAAAACCAAAAGAGCTTGATTAATTTGGTGGCATCGAGGGTCAAGCTTGAAGTGGTCCATGGAACTAGCTACTTTGTTTCCTTTTCGATACGCAAATGCTCCACATGACTTTGTCTTCGCATGTGCATGTATACCATGCATTCATCTCTAGTCCATTTCAGATCTGCATAGTCTTATCTGATTTTGCAACGTGAATACTTCTAATTGGGGAACACATACTTATCTTCAAGATAGTGCAATGATGCTTGTTTTACTTCGCATAAATAGAAAGATGAAACAATGACGTTTGTGGTGGATCAATAAAGCTGTTCCTATATTACATATACTCCATTCTGGCGATAGATTATTATTAGTAATCTCTGTTGGAGACGGACAATAAAGAGTAAAAATTGCATTCAATAATTCATTCATTTATTTATTCATCAACTTTCTTGGGTCCACGTCAGGGCCTTCTTTATGTCTTGATATTTATGCGACCCACCATGGGAGCTTCAGATGACCATAAATATTTTATTAAGTCTTTGAACTAGCGAAACATTATCTCGTTGTGATGGGACAAAAAAGACTACAAGTTGATCTCAGGAGCATTAGTTGAGTATTTCAAGAGGATCGCGCATCACTCAAATATATGTTGGTAATTTCATATAACAATTTGCAGATGTAAGACGTTGGTTAGATGGTAGACAGAAGTTCATAAATGATATAAGAATTTGTTTTTGTTATGAGAGAAGTTTGTAATTTTGAATTAAACATTGGAAATTAAGTCAAATAAGAGTAAGCACATGCAAAACTAGTTAGTAACTTAATGGGAGAAAAGTCGGTAATTCGAGTAATTAAGATTAATAATTTCTAAAAGGAGTTAGTAAATGTAAAAATTTGATAAGTAAGGCAAGTAGGAGTTGGTAATCGATAAGAAAAGATGGTAGATTGAATATATTAAATAAGGGTTGGTATAACTCAATTTAGAGTTGATGACTTAGTCAAAGAAAAGTTGGTTAGTCACCCAAAATAAAAATTGGCAATTTTATATTAGAGTTAGTAAATTTACTATTGTAGAGAGGGGTAAACAAAAGTTGGCAAATGGTATAACATTTTCTTTTTCTCATTAGAGATAAAAAGAAGCTGGTAATTTAAAAAGAATAAAAAGCAAATAAACGTCGTAACTAATTCAAATAAGAGTTGGTAGTGGAAAACTAGTTGGCAACTCAATTGGAATCTATCTAATTAATCTTGGTAATTCTAAAAAAAAGAGTTGGTAAATTTAACTGTTTGAAAAGTAGGCAATTAAAAGGCGAAAAGTCAATAGAAAAATTGGTGAATCAAGTCAAGCCGATAATATGGTTTGACGCATTGGTTACGATTCTTATCCATTTTGATAAGATTTAAATTGAACCTTCTTCAAACCGAAGTCCTAGTTTTGAAAATTGTAAACATACCAGATAATTACTGAGCCACAAAATCCTTGTCTGCGAATGATTTTGTTCATTCTGTTGAACCCCATGAAAGATTTAGGTTGATGAATCTCATATGGTTTGACGGAAGAGTTCCAAGTGATTGACATGTTAGAATAAAAGGATTTTTCAATCACATGAACATGATATAAAATTAATAAAATATTGTGTACGTGAAACAAACGTAGTCATTATTGATCCAATGGGTGAGAAGATGTCTTTCCATGGATATGAATCTTCACCACTCTCCTCTATAATTCTTACGATGGCCATGTATTTTTTTCTCTCACCAATTTTGTGGAAATAGCATAAGCGTGATAGAGGAATTCATTCATTCTCCAACGAAAAGTGATCTTATATAGAGGGAGTAATGGACCAATCCTAGAGTTGCCAAATCTCAACCTTCCATCAAGGTTTAAGATATGGATTCTACATACCTGATTGGATGTCAAAAATATATTGCCCATAATATATTTTACTAAAGTGGCCATATATCAAATATTATATAATACAACTAATAAGCCACATTAATGAGTTGGACCTTGTCAAGTCCAGCAGTCTCCCACTTGGGTAAAGGTTCTATTATCAATCTAATTTATGAGGCTTAATACAACATAATCAAGCATATATAATTCCTGAAAGCTACTAGGTAGCCTAGGTCATGCTAAAATCGCACCAGATCGAGATTAACCGCGAATTTGAATCCGATTTCAGAAATTGAAAGTTCTGTCATGTCACGAGTCATTTTAGGAACATCGACTCAGTCTTCGAAGATTCTTCTGCGAACCGAGATTTTGGCAGAAAAAGTCGAGATAGGGCCGTTTTCGATCGGAAAATTCAGAGGACCGTTTTGATCGCGTAATTGGGATGTAAGTAGGTTCAATTGGTGAGGAAAAATACCAATTTGATCGAAGACTCGATATTGGGATTTTTAGAAGCCGAATTGGGTCAATTCAAGAAGGAATTAAAGTCCAATTTGAGGGAATTCAATCAAAATTCGTACGCCCCCCTTGGACCCAACAATTGGACCATTCCAAGGCTTCTAAAGGAAGCCAAAGGGCTGAGGATTTGGCTGTGGATGACAGCATGCAAGGTGGACTAGTCAAGGGAACCAAGAAGATGAGATAGAAGACCATGGTGGCCCCCTCCAAGCCAATTTGTCCCCCTCTCCCTTTCCTCCTTGCTACCGTCGAGCAGCCCCTTCCCAGCCTCTTTAAGCTTAAAAATTTCCAGAGGACGGAGCCGGCAGCCAGCCGAAGCCGCCACCAGCCCGCTCGTCCTCGTCAGCTCGTCAAGTTGCCATCGCTGTCCGTCACGCGTTCGCCCCGCCCGCACGCGTCTCCACCATCCCTAGCCACCGTCCCACTTCAGCCGTGAGCCCAGGCAATTCCCTGAGCTGTTTGCAACAGCCTTGCTATCGCTAGAGTTGCTGGGTCACCTGCCTGCCGCCGTGAAACCCCGCCGAGCACTGCTATAGCCCCGCCGGTCCTTGCTCGCTCAACCGACCGACCGTTGTCCAACCCTCTTCAGCCACCGAACGAAGCCGAAGCTAGTGGGTGTCATAGTCACTATTTGGCCCGTTTTTGTGGCCTTCCGAACCTTGAAAGGCGGTCTCGCTTTGGAGTTTCTTGACCCCCTCCGCGTCCCCATCATTTTGATCTGAGTGGATCACTAAAGAAGTGAGTTTAACTAATTAATCCCTGCTTAGTAAGTTAATGAAGCTTAAGGGTTGATTAGTTTAAGTTAAGCTTGGTTTAGGTGGTTAGTTAGAACATATTAGTGAATTAGTTAATCGATATTGCATGTTAGGTGGATAGAGTAGTGTAATTAGCGAGTAGACAAATCGTAGTATTTAATTAACGAGTCTCGAAAATTTTCCGGGCCCGTTTCGGTATTTAATTAGGCTTTACGGGCCTAAGTGAGCATTTTTATTATTTATTAATTAATTTTCGTAATTATTTAATTATTTATTTATTTTCCGAAAATTAGACCGGAATAGCCGGTGATTGGAATTTTATGTTGATTGCAGTGGTGTGATCCGTTTATTTAATTGACTATTATTTTATGCAAATTGAGTGTTGTTTGTAATTTTGGGTATTTATCCCAAAATTAATTAATTTCAATAATTAATTAGAAAATCACCAGGCGTTGGTTTACAACGCCAAAAATGTGTTTATGGACCAATCAAATTAGTGAGATTTTCAAAGGAGAAAATATTGTATTTTGGCTAAAACCAACCGTGTGTACCCACACACGATTATTTTATCGGGTGTGATAAAAATAGTGAAAATGTTAGATGGTCCGGATGATATACTATATCCGCCTACGGGCTTGATATATCAGCTTTGGGTGAGCAATATACTGGTATACTCTATCAGCCTGAGAGCCATGATATGTTAGCTTTGGGTGAGCAGTATACCTTGTTGTCAACTTCTAGTGAGCATTATCTATATACTATATCAACCTACGGGCTCTGATATGTCAGGTTTGGGTAAGCGGTATACTCCATTGTCGCTTACGGTGAGCCATATATAATTTATCAGCTTTGGGTGAGCTATACTATCTATCTTCAGCTTAGGATGAGCAGTCTTGATTTGATCGGACGTCATAGATAGTATTGGGTGAATAGACCGAGAGAAGGTCGTGATGATATGGAATCGACTTGCTCGATTGATCGATCTTTTGATCGGTAGTGATGATTTGATTGTTGATGTGACACAATCAATTTGTGAATTATACTGACTTGCAAGAAGGAACAGAGGCAAAGGTAAATCCTCTGACCCATGTTTGTGCTTAGGCAGTCCTCAGGGCTTATTTTCTTCCTAGTCGGTGTTAGGAGGTGAACTCGCTGAGACGTCGTCTCAGCCCATTGTGGGATAACATTTCAGGTCCCTAGATGGCAGCTCCTCCCGAGCATTTTCGACAACCGAATAAGATCACGAAGAGAGGTACTATATTCCAATCCATGGGCACCTTGGGGGATTAGAGTACGAACTGGTGAAGTCCGTGATCTAGGTCGATGCGGGCCTACCCAAAAAGGTGCCCCATCAATACAGATCATGGTACCGCCAGGATCATAACGGACTGAGAGAGGGCCCCATATCGGAATCTGAGATACATTTGTAAGTGATGAAGGTTGCTTTTGGAAAGGACACTGCAGACCCTCCAAGTGGTTGGGTGATTGACGTGGAGCCGGACCTGTCAAATCCAGGATCCCCGATGTATTCAGCTATAGGCTCTAGTTGGAGTGGAGGAAGATGAAGAGGATAATGAGGATCCATAGTTTATGAAACCCCCTATTTTATAGACATTATAAATAGACCAGCTTGTATTATATATGACATGGTTTGTTCTGTATATATATATAAGTGTGGTTGTGTTTTCAGTTCAAAAATTTATGGCCTTGCTTTTCTATCTCATTGTGTTGTTATCTGGGGATTATTTATTTGCTTCCGCGTGTGCATTAAAATGAATGGGTCGGTGATCCATCATGGGATGTCGCTGTTTAATCAACCAAAGAGGGATGGGCGTGCGCTCGCGGATCGGGCGTGACATCTCCATTTAATGATATCATAGCATGGCTTAGAGATTGGAGTGATAAGGTGCGATGGTTTATGGGATAGTAGTAGGAATGGCCTTCATTTCATGCTGGTGCTTGTTTGTGATAGCTGATTGATAGAATTGGTTGCTTGTGTGGATCGCTTAGCTTCTAATTATGTGTGGAATTGGAAGGAGGCTTCTTTAAAGAATGAGTGATCAGGAGCAGAGGACTTCTAGGAAGCGTACCATAGGGCCTGTGACTCGGGGTAGGATGCCGACGAGGGTCAGTATCTAAGGAGGCCGTGGTAAAGCGCCAGCACAAGCTGGCGCTAGTGAAGTAGCACCACCTCTCGTTAGTGCTAGAGTCGCAGCCCCTGGTGATCCGGGAACTGTCGGGATCACGCAAGCGTTGGATGCGATGAGAGAGATGATGGGGCAGCAGGCCCAGAACCAAGCTGCCGCCTTTACCGCCATTGTTGTAGCCACCGCTACTGCTGCTGCCAATGCTATTGCTGCCGCCGCACTTGCCGAGGTTCCACTAGGGAACATGGTCGCGGGAGACCTATACATAAGTTGGTGGAACAATTCCTAACATTGAACCCACCTAAGTTTTCTAGGGCAGGAGACCCCGAAGCCGTAGCCTTATGGTTTCAAGGCTTAGAGAGGGCCTTTCCACTTCGATGTGCACAGATATAGAGAAGGTTGTCCTTGCAACCTACCAGCTATAGGGCATTGCAAGTACGTGGTGGAGAACCACCCAAGGAATGAAATTCCTTGAAGATGTAGCCTCGGAATGGAACGCCTTTTTTGAGGTCTTCAACAACAAATACTTTTCTGAGACTGCTAGAGAATTGAAGATGGTAGAGTTTCAACGCCTTCACCAAGACTTGATGACTGTGGATCAATATGAGGTGAAGTTTGTTGAACTATTGCAATACGCTCCTGACCTGGTTGAAAATCCAGCGAACCGGGTTAGGAGATTCAGAGATGGACTCAGGCCGGAGTTGAGGAGTCCGCTAATATTGATCAATATGAGAAATTATAATGACCTGTACGAGAAGGTCCAGATGATAGAGAGAGATCATAGTGAAAGAGCCGCCGCATCTAGATCGCAGTTTGGATCAAACCGAGATGGGAATCAGTATGGGAAGAAGCTCATGACTAGAGGAGGATTCCACATTCGGCTCAATAGGAAGGGTGGAATTGGCAAGGCAGGGCCAAGCCAAAATGGTTCGTGTCGCATCTGTGGAAGGCAACATGGTACAGCTCCGTGCCCTCGAAGACTAGGCGTTTGTTTTGAATGTGGTCAACCGGGTCATATAGCTAGAGATTGTCCTAGGCGACCAAGAGGACAACCGCAGTTATTGCCGCCGCCGTCGTTGGAACAGATCAGAGGGTACACACCTCAGAACGCACCGCAGGGTGGATAGCTCAGACCCCCAGCTCAAGGAACAGCGTATGCCATCACTCGAGGTCAGGCTGAAGACGCGCTTGATGTTATTACAGGTATGGTTTCGTTGAATTACCATACTGCTTACGCTTTATTGGACCCAGGAGCAACTTATTCTTTTATTACCAAGCAGTATGTTAAGCCGATAGGATTAAGTCCCGTATTATTGGGGTCAGTGGTTAGCATATCTACACCGTTGAAGGATAAGGTGTTAGCTGCTTCGAGTTGTTTTCGCTGCAAGTTAGCGATTGGTGAGCGAGAGGGAAAATAGACTTATTAGTCATAGCTATGTATGACTTTGATTTGATAATTGGCATGGACTGGCTCACCAAGCAACGAGCTAAAATGGACTGCTATCGCAAAGCGATTCAATTTGACCCGTTAGAGGGTAAAAGTTTCGAGTTTGTTGGAAGTCGAGGAGGACCCTCGATTACCTTGATCTCGTCGCTTGAGGCAACCCGTTTGTTAGACAGAGGGTTCTCAAGGTTACCCGGCAACTATCGTGGATACAACAATTGAGGAACTAAAGATGGAAAACATTGCAGTGGTACCAGAATTTCTAGATGTATTCTCGAAGGAGTTGCCAAGGTTACCGCCAAAGAGAGAGATTGAGTTCGTGATCGAACTAGCACCCAGGACAGACTCAATCTCTAAGGCTCCTTACCAGATGGCATTATCTGAGTTGAAAAAACTGAAGGTGTAGATGCAGGAGTTATTGGATAAGGGATTCGTACGTCCCAGTGTATCACCTTAGGGAGCACCAGTTCTGTTCGTAAAGAAGAAAGATGGTTCATTACGCCTGTGCATCGACTATCGTCAACTCAATCAGGTGAAAATCAAGAACAAGTATCCAATCTCGAGGATCGACGACTTGTTCGATCAGTTCCAAGGAGCGTCGATATTTTCTAAAATAGACTCAAGGATAGGATATCATCAGCTAAGAATTAGGAAGTAGGACATTCCAAAGTCAGCATTTCGTACTGGATATGGTCATTATGAGCTTACTGTAATGCCGTTCGGGTTGACAAATGCTCCAGCTGCCTTTATGGATCTGATGAACCGAGTGTTCAAGGTATACCTGGATTAATTTGTGATCATGTTCGTCGATGATATTTTGGTATATTCGAGGAATGATGAAGAGCATGAGAGTCATCTGAGATTGCTACTCCAAACCCTGAGAGTTCATCAGTTATACGCCAAGTTCAGCAAGTGCGAGTTTTGGTTAACTCGTGTTGCTTTCTTAGGTCACGTGATTTCAGGCGAAGGAATCTTCGTGGACCTCGCCAAGATTGAAGCAGTGATCAACTGGCCAATTTCGACTACAGTGACAGAAATCATAAGTTTTCTGGATTGGCAGGTTATTACAGAAATTTCATGGAAGGGTTCTCATCACTAACGTCACCGTTGACTATGACGAAAGAAGAAAAATTTGTCAGGACAGACAAATGTGAGCGTAGTTTTCAAGAGCTTAAGCAGAAGCTGACTACTGCACATGTGTTGACCATTCCATCTGCAACTGGAGAATACGAGATCTACAGTGATGCGTCATTAGAGGATTGGGTTGCGTGCTGATATAACTTGGTAGAGTTGTTGCATACGCCTCCCGTCAGTTGAGACCTCATGAACAGAACTACCCGACGCATGACTTAGAGCTCACAGCCATCATTTTTGCTCTGAAGATTTGGAGACATTATTTGTGCGGAGAGAGATTCCAGATCTTCACTGACCATCAAAGTCTCAAGTACTTATTCTCTCTGAAGGAGTTGAACATGAGACAGCGACGATGGATGGAACTTCTGAAGGACTACGACTGTTACATTCTATGTCACCCGGGAAAGGCGAATAAGGTCGCCGACGCCTTGAGTCAAAAGTCTTCAGTCGCTCATATGTTAGTGAAGGAGTGGAATTTAATCGAGAGAGCTTGAAATCCGGTGTGCAAGTTTGAGGTAGGCCACCTTTCGAATCTTATATCCACCCTCAGAATTGAGCCAAATGTCCAAATCAGGATCAACTTACTTTAGCCGACAGACCCAGATGTTCAGAAGATTCTACAAGAGGACACGGATAAGAGAAAATCTGACTTTCAGATTTTTGAGGATGGAACACAGAGGTTCCGAGGACGTTTAGTTGTACCTGACGATGTAGGGCTCAGAGAGGATATCTTGTTAGAAGCACATAGTAGCAGTTACAGCATTCATCCTGGAAGTACAAAGATGTATCAGAATCTACGTCAACACTACTGGTGGTCTAGTATGAAAGTGGACATCGCCAAGCATGTCTCCAAGTGTTTGACATGTCAGCAAGTGAAGGCTCAGCATTGCAAGCCGGGAGGACTTCTGTAACCTCTCGAGATCCTAGAGTGGAAATGGGAGCACATCACAATGGATTTCGTAACTAGTCTACCGAGAAGTCAGAGGGGAAATGATTCCATTTGGGTAGTAGTTGATAGATTGACAAAGTCGGCTCACTTTATTGCAGTACGAAAGGACCTCAGTTTGGATAGGCACGCAGAGTTGTACGTGCGTTAGATAGTTCGTCTGCATGGAGTGTCGGTGACGATAACTTCAGACCGAGACCCGAGATTCACAACAGCTTTGTGGAAGAGCTTCCAGAGTGATTTAGGTACAAAGTTGCAGTATAGTATGGCATATCATCCTTAGATGGATGGCCCGTCTGAGAGGACTATCCAAACCCTCTAGGACATGCTGCGAGCTTGCGTGCTGGACTTCAAAGGAAGTTAGGAAGAACAATTTCATCTGGTTGAGTTTACCTACAACAACAGTTATCAACAGAGCATTCAGATGGCTTCTTTCGAAGCGTTGTATGGCAGAGCGTGCCACATCCCAGTATGTTGGGATGAAGTTGGGGAAAGAAATATCACAGGCCCAGAGTTGGTTTAGTTATCAGTAGATGTAGTTGCAGTGATCAAAGGTTGACTAAAGACCGCTCGGAGAGCAGATAAGCGCCGGAGACCATTGGAATTCCAAGTTGGTGATCACGTTTTTTCTGAATGTGTCACCAATGAGGGGTACTTCACGCTTTGGTAAGAAAGGGAAACTGAGCCCGAGGAACATAGGTCCATTCGAGATTCTAGAGAGAATCGGGATCTTAGCGTATCGTCTCGCATAGCCGCCGAGACTGGTGCAAGTGCACGACGTCTTTCACGTGTTGATGTTGAGGAAGTATAAGCCTGACCCGACCCACATGCTTAATTTTGAAGAATTGGACGTGGATGACAGAGTGTCATACGTTGAAAGCCTAGTTCAGATCATGGACCGAAAAGAGAAAACTATGCGTACAAAGACCATCCCGTTGGTCAAAGTGATCTGGCAACACCACGGCACTGAAGGAGCAACCTGGGAGAGTGAAGAGTCGATGAGACAATTGTACCCCCACCTTTTTGTTTAAAGATTGTAATGGTTTAAATATCGAAGACGAAATTTTTATAAGTGGGGAAGAGTTATCACATCATAAATTTTCTGTTCTACTTTCAATTAAATTAATTGGGCATTTCATTGACGCACCTATAGTGCTATTCCCAGAGCTGATCACTCGTGAGAAAACTAGACTATCCGGGGAGGTAATTAGAGAATTTTAAAGCATTAGACTTGAGAATTCAACCAGAATCGGCTACTCGACCGTGCTCATCTGTAGAAGACATTACGACACACTTAAAAGTCGATTAGGGATCAGAGATAGGTCAGTTCAACAGAGATATGTGGCTAAACGTGGGTGATTCCACTAAATTATAAAATTCTCGTCGACCGGCACTAGACTGATTTTCCTATTGTTTTGGTACCCTGTGTCCGTAATTGAAACCTTGAGATTTTCACGACAACCGAGGGTCGCCAATGTGTCGAATAGGTTCATTGTGGCTCAAAGAAAATCGACCACGAGTCATTTGCACTAAAAATTCCCGAAAGCTATTCGATAGCCTAGGTCATGCTAAAATCGCGTCGGATCGAAATTAACCGCGAATTTGAATCCGATTTTGGAAATTGAAAGTTCTGTCATCTTACGAGTTATTTTAGGAACATCGACTCAGTCTCTGAAGATTTTCTGCAAACCGAGATTTTGGCGGAAAAAGTCGAGATAAGGCCGTTTCGACCGGCAAATTCTGAGTACCATTTTTGATCACATAATTGGGATGCAAGTAGGTTCAATTGGTGAGGAAAAATGACAATTTGATCAAAGACTCGATATTGGGATTTTTAGAAGCCGAATTGGGTTAATTCAAGAGGGAATTAAAGTCCAATTTGAGGGAATTCAATCAAACATCGTATGCCCCCCTTGGACCCAATAATTGGACCATTCCAAGGCTTCTAAAGGAAGCCAAAGGGCTGAGGATTTGGCTGTGGATGACAGCATGCAAGGTGGACTAGTCAAGGGAACCAAGAAGATGAGATAGAAGACCATGGCGGCCCCCTCCAAGCCAATTTGTCCCCCTCTCTCCTTCCTCCTTGCTATCGTCGAGTAGCCCCCTTCCCAGCCTCTTCATGCTTCAAAATTTCCAGAGGATAGAGCCAGCAGCTAGCCGAAGCCGCCGCCAACACGTCCGTCCTCCATCAGCTCGCGAGCCACCGTTGCCGTCCGTCGCACGTTCGCCCTACCTGCACACATCTCCGCCCGTCCCTGGCCATCGTCCCACTTCAACCATTAGCCCAGGCGATTCCTTGAGCTGTTCGCAACAGCCTTGCTGTCGCCGGAGCTGCTGGGTCACCCGCTTGCCGCCGTAAAGCCCTCGTCGAGCACCGCCGCAGTCCCGCCGCCCTGCTCTCTCCACCGACCACTGCCCAGCCCTCTTTAGCCACCGAACAGACGCCGAAGCTAGTGGGTCTCACAGCCCACTGTTTGGCTCGTTTTTGTGGCCTTCCAAACCTCGGAAGGCGGTCTCGCTTTGGAGTTTCTCGACCCCCTCCACGTCCCCGTTATTTTGATTCGAACAGATCACTACAAGTGGGTTTAACTCACTAATTCCTGCTTAGTAAGGTAATGACGCTTAAGGGTTATTAGTTTAAGTTAAACTTGGTTTAGATGGTTAGTTAGAACAGATTAATGAATTAGTTAATCGATATTGCATGTTAGGTGGATAGAGTAGTGTAATTAGCGAGCGGACGGATCGTAGTATTTAATTAATGAGTCTCGAAAATTTTCTGGGCCCGTTTTTGTATTTAATTAGGCTTTACGGGCCTAAGTGAGCATTTTTAGTATTTATTAATTAATTTATGTAATTATTTAATTATTTATTTATTTTCTGGAAATTACACCGGAATAGCCAGTGACCGAAAATTTATGTTGATTGCAGTGGTGTGATCTGTTTATTTAATTGACTGTTATTTTATGCAACTTAAGTGCTGTTTGTAATTTTGGGTATTTATCCCAATATTAATTAATTTCAATAATTAATTAGAAAATCACCGGGCATCGGTTTAGAACGCCAAAAATGTGTTTATGGACTAGTGAAATTAGTGGGATTTTCAAAGGAGAAAATATTGTATTTTGGCTAAGGCCGACCGTGTATTTTATCGGGTATGATAAAAATGGTGAAAATGTTAGATAGTCAGGATGGTATACTATATCCGCCTACGGGCTTGATATATCAGCTTTGGGTAAGCAGTATACCGGTATACTATATCAGCTTGAGGGCCATGATATGTCAGCTTTGGGTGAGCAGTATACTCTGTTGTCAGCTTCTGGTGAGCCATATATAATTTATCAGTTTTGGGTGAGCTATACTATCTCTTCAGCTTAAGGTGAGCAGTCCTGATTTGATCGAACGTCATAGATAGTATTGGGTGAATAGACCGAGAGGAGGTCGTGATGATATGGAATTGACTCGGTCGATTGATTGATGTTTCGATCGATGGTGATGATTTGATTGTTGATGTGACGCGATGAATTTGTGAATTATACGACTTGCGGGGAAGGAACGAGAGGCAAAGGTAAGTCCTCGACTCGTGTCTATGCTTAGGCAGCCCTTAGGGCATATTTTCTTCCTAGCCGGGTCTTAGGGGGTGAACTCGATGAGACGTTGTCTCAGCCCGTTGTGGGATAACATTTCAGGTCCTTAGATGGTAGCTCCTCCCGAGCATTTTGGACAATCGAAGAAGATCACATAACAGATGTACTATATTCCGATTCATGGGCATCCTGGGGGATTAGAGTATGAACTGGTGAAGTCCGTGATCTGGGTCGATGCGGGCCTACCCAAAAAGGTGCCCCATCAATACAGATCATGGTACTGCCAGGATCGTAATGGACTGAGAGAGGGTTCCCTATCGGAATCTGAGATACCTTTGTATGTGATGAAGGTTGCTCTTGGAAAGGGCACTCTAGACCTTCCAGGTGGTTGGGTGATTGACGTGGAGTCGGACCTGTCAAATCCAGGATCCCTGGTGTATTCAGTTGTAGGCTCCAGTTGGAGTGTGGAGGAAGATGAAGAGGAGAATGAGGATCCGTAGTTTGTGAAACCCCCCTAATTTATAGACGTTATAAATAGACTAGCTTGTATTATATATGACATGGTTTGCTATGTATATATATATATACGTGTGGTTGTGTTTTCAGTTTGAAAATTTGTGGCCCTACTTTTCTATCCTATTGCGTTGTTGTCTGGGGATTATTTATTTGTTTCCGCACGTGCATTAAAATGAATGGGTCGGCGATGCATCCTGGGACGTCGCTATTTAATCGACCAAAGAGGGATGGGCGCGCGCTCGAGGATCGGGGCGTGACATTCCTTGTGCCGGTGGTCTCTGTGATTTCCCTTGTGGAGGTGGTCTGCCTACACGTTGTTGCACTTGTCGCACCAAGTTGACATTCAGCTTGGATCCTTCGTGTGGAAAATTTCTTCAGAAGCGACTTCTCTGCCCACAACCAAAATACCTTGGTTGATCGTTACAAGGTCCAGGCCCATGTGGTCTTCTACACCTTTGACAAACGTTATTTTCATATGGCACCTTTCTTAGAGCCAAACCACTCTTGGTCTTTTCGAAATTTCAAAAACTTCGTTTCTTCTTAGATTCCCAATGCGGCTCTTGGGTTGGATAGGGTCTCTTACCTTGTCGGGTATCACTCAATGTCAATTGCCTTCCTGATTCCATTCGCTCTCTTATCACTTCCTGTTCCACAAGCTGTGCCCTTTCATAAATCTCATTATAATCTCTCATATTCAGAGGCACTAGTTGCCACCTAATGTTCGTCTTTAGGCTCTTCAAAATTCTCTTAGCCTTTTCCTCACGGTAATCTATCAAATCTAGGGGCATACCTAGACAGCTCAGAAAATTTAGCTTCATACTGGTCTACCGTTAACTCTTTTTGTTCTAATTGAACAAATTCTGTTATCTTCTTATCCCTAGCACAGTCAAAGAAATGCTTTTTATTGAAAGCACTAACAGAATCATCCCAGTTTACAACAGTACCGGGTGGAAAGATTGTGTCTCTAGAAGCTCTCCACCGATATTTGGCGTTACCCTCTAGTTGGTACTCTGCCAAAGTTATCTTCTCAATGTCGTTGCAATTCAACAACCAGAAGATCCTTTTTATTCCATCGATCCATTATTCTGCCTCCTCAGGACTTCCCTTTCTAGTAAACTTAGGTTGTTTGAATTTCAAGAATTGTTCCACCAATCCTTGAGTGCGACGTTTTGCTCAGGGTTGTTGTTGTTTATCTTGCCTTTCCATCAAGTTTCCTATATTAGCCAATGCCTGCAGGTTGTCCTCCATTTGGATTTGTGCCCTTGAAGTCGTAGCTTCAGTGCTTGATGGATGAGATCTCCCAGTTCGTACCATGGTTTTCTTGCGGGTAATCAAGCATTTGCCTCAGGAACAATTGGTGACTTAGTGTCACTAATCAACTAAGAAAGAAAATAACGTAAGAGCGCTAGGAATCACATAAGTAACATAAAAATGTTACTCGCATGCATAGGTAACTTACGATCGTTACCGGTATTCTACGAGTGAAAATCAATCACCCGTTATTCATAGTTAGTCAACTACCAGCAGAAAGTGCCTTATCGCGTGCATCATTATAACCTCATTTTCTACTAATGCACCTTATCACTCCAAACAGACCAAAGCACTGATACCACTAAACTAAGACGCCTCCCGCCCCATGGCCCCCGATCTGTTAGGGTCGTCACACTTCTTTCCTTATCTTGGATGTCCTTTATTCCGATACCCTTGGATTTCGGCGAATCCGTGAGTTTAGGGGTCTATCACATTTTTCATTGGTCCCTTCACAAAACTATTGCGGAAGCGGATCCATCAACTCCCTTCCTAAACTTTGAAATGATTCACACTAGATATACACATAGATATCAACCAGGCACTTTTATTTACATATATTTGATAGACGTCATTCGTCGATACATCAAAAGCCAAAGTTTTCTATATTGGCTATATCCAAAAATTGAGCGACTTTTATGTTAGCTATTTACAACGTTATCTATCTTCAAGTGTCGGTGTCCCAAAAATTCACTGCTGTCGTCTCGTCCCTTGTTACTCTAGCCCACTCGAGCCTCCATCATCGTCCTTTGGTGGCAGTGGTAGTGGCCCCATGGTGTGTCCGTCCCTCCGGACATATAGGACCACAAACTCCTGATACACGAGACCTCAGGATACTCCAATAGTTCCAATCGCAAATCGACGGGAATGCCATAGAAGGTACTGGAAGACGCAGGCAGCAGCAGCATTTTTATCACTCTGTAATATGTTAGCCCTTCGAGGGGTGAGTACGACTACTCAGCAGTTAAATTTCTACTAAACTATATTATGTAATACTATCATCATCTACTTCCATGCAATCCAAAACAGAGCACACGACCAAAGCAATGAGTGTGCATAAGTACAAAAGAATCTCATATAGCACAATCCAATAAAACATGTAGATGTTTAACACTCAGTTTATCACGACTCACTACCACCATCTTCCGGAGGACCAGAGTTTGCATCCCTCCAGGCATATCGCACCCTACCTGGCATCACGAAGGCCTCTGGTTCCATATTTCAGTCACCGGCTATCCGAAGTATGTTACGTCACACCTCCAGGCATCTTGAACCCCCCTGGCATCACGAGGAACCTCCAGGGCTCACCATGTCAATGATGTCCCACAAGCATCCGGTACGTGTTACGTCACACTCCCGGGCATCCCGCCATCCGGGGAACATCCGGGGCTTACCATGTCAATGATGTCCCACAGGCATCCAGAGGCATTCCCATCACGATCCTCCAAGCAACTCGACACCCGGGGCATCATCGTCCTAGGGTTCCGACGGCATCAATAACATTTAAACCATGGTGCAATAGTATAACAAGTCGAAAACCAATACATTCACAATGCCAATACCAGAAACCGCTTTGATTTCTAAATCCAAATCATGATTCAAGCCAAAATAAAACGAAATCTTGGAGATATGTTGAACGCGTGACAACTAAACTTTTCATGAAATCCAGAATTCAAATATTAGGATGGATCAAGATTCAAATTGTACCCTTCCATACCTGATCATTTTTATGAAATTCACGAGTATAAAACTAAAAGGTTTTCGTGTTTCAAAATTTGAAATATATATACAATCATGGTATAAGTTTTTTTCTTTTGTTATTGTTGTACTTAATTAGTACGTCCATGATGGGGTGCGATTGGAATGCACCGTTTCGTCTTGATATGCTACGATGGAAAGACACCCTTTGAAAGGGTATGAGGGTTGGCAGAACATACGCTCAGAAATTCCTCTCCATTTCTTGTCCCCTTTCCATCAATAGAAAGAAGGCGTTCCATTTCTTCTTTACAAGAACAATTGGCATTTACGCTGTGGAAATCGAATGCTTTCCTCGTGATTGCATTTAGACCAACGTGAAGTATTTTTGTTCGTAATTCATCCGCAATTCAACGATCGTTCTGGGGCAAATTGTTGACTGCGTAACGGATAGAGGTAAGTCGTCTTATGCCAACTTCCTTCCAACATTGGTATCAAAGCCCGGTCGTGATTTCTGCCTTGTTTTCATCGAATTTTCTCATTTACCATTTGATATCGAGGTCAAGAGTATAAAATCTACATTGTTTGGATGTTTATTGCTCAGAATTCCTATCTGAATCGTCGAAACGAACCGAAGCGAAGAATGGGTTCGGGGTCGTGTACACCCGTACGGTTTTGGCCATTTTTCGAAATATTTTTTCCACCAAAATCAATTTTTCGGAGGAGATTGGACGCGCCCACACGCGCTGCTAGAAGCCGTGATGCGTGGGCGCCACGTGCTTAACGCGCTGGGAAAGCTAACGCGTGAACATCACGCGTGCGTCGTTTTGCCGACGCGTGCTGACGTCACGGATGATGTCATCCAACCGTTGGCAACCGCCAGATGACGTCATCGTTGACATTACTGCCGAGGACAGTTGGCAAGCCGGTCTCTAGCTGGCGACCCGACCCGCGACCCTACCCGAAGCTGACCCGTCACCGACCCGACCGTTGACCGGTCAAAGGGTTGGACCGGTCAGCCCGGTCAGCCGATTCGGCGGTCAAATCGGTCGGACCGGTCACCGCTGGATTGGTCAGACCGGCCAGGATCCTTTGAGGATCACTGGCACATGCACCATACACGCCGACCCTCAAGCGGCGCGTGTGGGTGCGTGTGAGCTCCGGTTGGAGCGTGGTCAGTGGTGTTTGGTTCGTATAGATGTGCTCTACATTGTGGTATAATTATTTATTAATTTTTGAGTTTTTTAAGGGTATAAAAATGTGTAGGGAACCCTAAGTACGTGTATTTTAGGGGTTAAATGCATTGTTTATTCTTTTTGGCCTGTATTTTCTTGTGGTTTTGGAAATACAATAGCTTGCCTACATAAAAAATGATGTCATATATGCTGTGTAGAGCTTGGTTTGATGGTAGCATGTATACAGTTTAATATACTTACAATTTTCTAGTTCCAAGAAAATTCGAACAATGGTAGGAAATCCTTGTTTTTCCGTTACATGTTGAATTGCGATTTTGATTATAGTTGCATTATGATTGTTCTTTGGACGTTGGTTCACATCATGCTATGCCTTTGTGTGATTGGAAAAATGTAAAAAATTACATGAAAAAATTACATGAGGTCATGTAATTATATTACCTAGTGGGAGTTCGTAGGTTGGTAGAATTCGAAGGAGTTCTCACCTAGAACTTAAAATTTGCGAAAATTAAACTAATTAATGATAATAGAACAATCGTACATAGGAGCTGATTGGGAACATAGTGAATTTTCGTTTCCGTGTCTTTTGTTGAATTATCATTAATTTAGTTTGTCTTTGCTACAAATTAAATACATGTGTTACTCTGAAAAGTGTGCTAGTATTGATTCTGCGTTTATTATGTCAATGTGTTAAGAGCAATTGATTATGGCTTCGGCATCCAAGACGATTGTGGCTGACCTTAATAAGGGTGAGAAGCTGAACGGTAACAAATATGATATTTGACACCGAAAGGTTCAGTACATCCTTGAGGAGCAAGAGGTTTTGGAAACCCTCAACCACACCATGGATGAACCTGAGCGTGGAAATTCAGCTCAACACAAGAGAGATCTAGAAGCTTATCAAGCTTGGAAAAAGAAAAATAGCATTGCTCGCATCACGTTGCTGAGCTGTATGCAAGATTATCTCATGTGTGAGTTTGAAAGTTATAATAAAGCTCAACTTATGTGGGTTGCCTTGAAAGATAAGTTTGGGGGTACATCTGCTACTAAGTTGGGGAGATTCACAATCAAGTTTGACACATACCGAAAGCGCCCAAATATAACGATGAGGAAGCATCTTCGGGAGATGTCAAATATGATTCGTGAGATGAAGTCGGTAGGTCGCTCCCTTACTGATGAGCAGCAAGTACAAGCTGTTATAAGGTCTCTTCCTGATAATTAAGAGCATATGAAGATCAATTTGATGCATAATGAGAATATTGTCAGTTTTGATGATATAGCGTGTCATTTGGAATTGGAGGATGAGCGCCTAGAGGCTGCAAGATCCTCTACCCATGCTTATGTTGTTGAATTGAGTTCGCGCAAAGCTTTAGGCTTCAAGTGCAAAAGGAATAATCAATTCAACAACAAAGGGAAGAAGACTGATCAGGCATCTAAAATGGCTAAGACCTTCCAATGCGAGAAGCGTGGTAGGATGAAGGACAAGGCCAAGATAAAGTACTACAATTGTAGTAAAATGGGTTACTTTGCTCGTGAATGCACTGAGCCGAAAGAGATACTCTATTACTCCATTACTTTATGTAATGCTTTTGTTTCTAGCACTGTGATGCTTGCTGAATCTCATCCAATGTGGACTGTAGACTCAGGAGCAACAAATCACGTAGCTAGAGACCGAGAAGCATTTGTGGAGTATCGTCGGATACAGGCTGGAAGAAGATGGATATATGTTGGGAATAACTCAGGAATTGAAGTGAAGGGTATCGACACATGTAAATTAATTTTACGTGGTAGTCGAAGCCTATTCCTACATGATGTCCTCTATGCTTCGGATATTCGATGAAACTTGGTCTCCATAGTTGTTCTTCTTAGCCTAGGTTATGTATTGAATTTTCATGGTGATCGTGTTGACATTTTGTATGGAACAATTTATTATGGTTCAGGTCATGAATCGAATGGTTTTATGGTGTTAGACATTGACTATGATGAGTACAATGTTATTGTTGATGGTTGTTTTTCTTTAATTACATCTTCTAGTAATGTTGAGATTGATGCAAGTACTTTGCATACTAGATTAGGTCCCATTGGGTTGCAAAGAATGCAAAGATTAGCTAGAGAAGAACTTTTAGGGTCACTCACTAATGTTAATCTACCCGTATGTGAACATTGTCTAGCAGGAAAAGCAACTAGAAAACCATTCGGTAAAGGGACTAGAGCCGAATTTCCATTACAATTCATACATTCTGACATTTGTGGTCCTTTGAATGTGAGGGCGTGGCATGGAGCCTCATATTTCATCACTTTCATAGATGACTTCACGTGTTTCGGTTATGTCTTTCTAATCTCCCATAAGTCAAAAGCATTAAACTTCTTTAGACGATATATAACGATGGTAGAGAATCAGTTGAATAAAACAATAAAGGCATTGAGAATTGATCATGGACGTGAGTATCTATCTGAGCAATTCAAGCCTCTTTGTGATGAAAATGAAATTGTACGACAAGTGACTATTCCTGGTACTCCACAACAAAATGGGGTAACTGAGAGAAGGAATAGAACCCTATTGAAAATGGTTAGGTCTATGATGGCGTAAGCAAGTTTACCTATCTCCTATTAGGGAGATGCATTATTGACTGCTACTTATGTACTTAACCGAGCGCCCTCAAAATCGGTCACTTCCACCCCTTATGAATTATGGACTGGTAGGAAACTAGACTTAAGTAGTCTACGTCCATGGGGATGTGCAGCTTATGTTCATGTTTTTTTCCATAAATATGGAAAATTAGGTCATAGAGGGAAAAATGTGTCTTTATAAGATATTCTGAACACTCCAAAGGGTACGTGTTCATAGGTGAACAAGCTGATAGAAGCATGATTGAAATGGAGTCACGAGATGTCACGTTCTCGGAGAACGATTTTCCTAGTAGAGGAGAGATTAATAAGGACTTCCAATTATATGAGATGGAAGATCCTAATAGCACACCCACTAATGTTGTAGAGGGAAATGAAGATTTACCTCAACATACAAGACCTAGTGGGAGTGTGGCATCGCCCGGCGAACTGAATTCAAGAGAAACTCAGTTGCGTAAAAGTAATCGTAAAAGTATTCCCCATCGTCGTTTTGAGATTGAAGGGGAAGCATTTACGATGCCGAGGCTAAGACTGTTCAAGAGGCTCTCTCATCCTTTGATAAGGAAGAATGGAGAAAAGCTTTGGAAGATGAAATGGAGTCAATGAGGGCAAATCACGTTTGGGACTTGGTTGATCTATCACCCAATCACAAGGTCATTGGAAACAAATGGGTCTTTAAGATTAAGCGAATGGCGGATGGATCAATTGAAAAGTATAAGTCTTGACTTGTGGCGAAATGTTATACTCAACAAAAGGGTATAAACTATGAGGAAACCTTTTCACCAGTTGTAAGGTTTGCCTCAATACGCCTTACCCTAGCCATCGTTGCACATTTAGACCTTGAATTACATCAAATGGATGTAAAGACAACATTTCTCAATGGAGAACTAGATGAGGAAATCTATATTAAGCAGCCAATAGGTTTCATAGCTAAAGGTCAAGAGCATAAAGTTTGCAAACTTCATCGCTCAATATATGGCCTTAAGCAATCATCTAAATAGTGGTATC
The DNA here is from genome assembly GCA_014182365.1 of Eucalyptus tenuipes. NCBI lineage: Eukaryota > Viridiplantae > Streptophyta > Magnoliopsida > Myrtales > Myrtaceae > Eucalyptus > Eucalyptus tenuipes. Next base: position 12,729,398 of record CM024543.1, read on the forward strand.
TTCGTTTCCATCAAGCCATAACAATTTTTAGTTTCACGATGATCGAAGAAGATCATTGTGTATATGTCAAGCGGTCCGAAGATAAATTTGTGATTTTATCACTTTATGTGGACAATATTCTATTAGCTGGAAATGACAAGGTTTTGGTTATCACCATAAATGAATGGTTGTTCTCTAATTTTGAAATGAAGGACATGGGAGAAGCTGCTTATATATTAGGAGTTAAGATCGAAAGAGATCGATCAAGGAAACTTCTTACTTTATCACAAGAGTCTTATATAATGAAGATTCTTGAACGTTTCAATGTACAGCACTGTAATCCCATTTGATACCCCTGTCATGCAAGGTGAAGGCCTAAGTACTGAGATGTGTCCTAAGACTCCAGAAGAAAATATGGTGATGGAAACTGTTCCTTATGCAAGTGCAGTCGAAGTTTGATGTATGCTATGATGTGTACTCGACCCGACATATGTTATGCCGTGGGATTGGTGAGCCGTTATTAATCAAATCCCGGTCAAGCACACTGGAAAGCAGTTAAGAAGATCCTGAGATACTTGAAAGACACCATGGACTATCGACTTTGTTACAAAGGGAATGATTTACGCCTATTAGGCTATTCAGATGCTGATTGGGAGAGGAGACCTAGATGAGCATAAATCGACTTCTGGATATGCGTTCTTGCTCAATGGAGGTGCGATTTCTTGGAATAGCAAGAAACAAACATGCATGGCCTTGTCACCTATGGAGGCATAATTTATTGCATGTTCTGCCGTAGTGCAAGAAGCAGTATGGCTAAAATGTTTCTTGGAAAATTTAGCCACTGTCACTAAGGTTCCAAGACCGGTGATAGTTTGTTGCAATAGTCAAGCAGCCATTGCCTATGTGAAGGATTCAAAGTATCATGGAAAAACGAAGCACATTGACATAAAGAACAACTTCATAAGAGATATAATAACGTAGAAAGAAGTGATCCTACAATACATTTCAACCAATAGAATGGTTGCCGATCCATTTACGGAGGTTGTTCCTAGAGACATATTCTTGTCCCACATGATGTTACTAGGATTGCATAGAATGTGATATGTGTTATTGTAGATGATCATTGGCTTATGTATATGTGGACATATGTCCTGTACTTGTTTGTTTATTAGTGACTTGATGTTTTATCAATAAGTACAAATTCATTATGAGACTAGCACATACATACATATATTATTGAAAAGTATGTCAACAGGCAATGATTGGCTCACTCACACGAGCAATCACCTCAAGTTCTACAATTAGCATGTTGAGATGAGACTTTATGTACAAATAAATGCTGAAGAGCAAGTTTAGTACATAAAATAATATGTCACCTTGATTGGAGTCAAGATGAGGTATGTGATTTGTTTATAATAAGACCGATTATGATAGTCCCACAATCATGTATGCCTAAAAGATGCCGGATGCGAGTACTTAATTGGGTGTTATAGAAAGCGTGCTGATATAGCACTCGAGCTAAACATGAGAACGTGAGAAGCACGTGACTATGTTTAGGCTAAGATCTGTATAGTTGATATATTTAATAAATGACATATGCTCTGATAGAAAGAGAAATCCACTATAGCATGTAATTCATACTACATGTGCATTCTACGACCGACAAGGGAAGGTGAGTAAAATTATCCCTATTTACTCATCGTGTGAGCCCTTGAGGCAATTTATAATTTACCTCATTTCGTGCCTTATGTTACTTCTGACTATGTTCTCGAAGTGAAAGATCAATGTTGCTACTTTAGCATGTTACCGACGGTCATGAATAGATATGGCTTTATGGGACATGTCTAGGAAAGTAGTTGTTCTGGAATGGAGAGAGACATGAGTGCGAAGGAAGACTATTGTTGTTTTACATCTTTCACATGTATTTACTGGTCGACTAATTATATCGCCTTCTATGGTTGCGGATATAATTGTAAATACATGGTGTTTTGAGAATAGTCAAGTGTAGCCTTTAAGAGATAGGTATACTTGGATTGATGTAACAAAATATGTTAGGGACACTGTGAGACATCGATTGTTTATTTCCTTTCTCGGTTGTAGCCATTATGTTGTGACATCCCGAATTTTTAGTCCTGTTTTCTACTGAATAAATCGGGCATTTCATCGACGCGACTATAGAGCTGTTCTCAGAGCTGATCACTCTCAAGATAACTAGACTATCTAGGGAAAACAATTAAGGAATTTTAATGCAATAGACTAGAGAATTTGACCAGGAATCGGCTTGTCGACCGTGCTCATCTTTAAAGACCACTACGGCACAGTTAAAAATTGATTTGAGATAGGAGATACGTTGGTTCAACTCCTATGTGTGGCTAATCGTAGGTGACACCACTAAATTGGAAAATTCTCATCGGCCGACACTAGATTGATTTTCTTATTGTTTTGGTACCCTGTGTCCGTATTTGAATCCTTGATCTTTTCACAACAATCAAGAGTCGCCAATGGGTCGAGTGGGTTCATTGTGGCTCAAAGAAAATCGACCACCGGTCAATTGCACTAAAAATTTCTGAAAGCTACTCGGTAGCCTAGGTCACGCTAAAAACGCGCCGAATGGAAATTAACCGCGAATTCGAGTCTGATTTCATAAATTGAAGATTCTGTCATGTCACAGTAAATTCTAAGAACGTCGACTCAGTCTCAAAAGATTTTTCTGCAACCCGAGACTTTTTAGGAAAAAGTCATCTTTTGGTATTTTTGTCCAGAAAAAGGCAAGGATCGTTTTTTATTGCGCAATTGGGAAGCAAATGGGATCAATTGGTGAGGAAAAATATCAATTTGATCATTGAGGAGCCAATTTAGATTATGAGGGTCAATTGGGATTGAATCAAGTGTGAATAAGAGTCTAACTGAGGGAAAAACTTAATAAATTCGTATAGCCCCCTAGGCCATTTGTTTTGGACCATTTAAAGGTTGTAGGATGGACATGGGTGGCTAAATGAGGGCCAAGGAAGATGGCTTGTGGCTTTGGATGGGTCAAGGGAACATTGGAAGGGAAAAATTGGCTTGTGGACCCCTTATCTTCTCATCTCTCCTCCTTTCTCCCCAACCGGCCGACCACCTCCATATTCTCCCTCTTCTTCGTGCTTCTCAACTCTAGCAACCTAGCCAAAGCCGCCGGAGCAAGCCAGAGTAGCCGTCACCGCCTCACGCCGCCGTTTGCACCGCTGCAGACCATCCACGCCACGTGCGCACGCTACCGTCGCTACTCTGCCTAGCCGCGTGTGCCTTCGCCTCCACGCATCCATTCTGTCACCTAGTAGGTTGTTTTGCAACCTAGCAGGCTCAGCTGAAGCTCCTGCCACTGCCGTGAGCCACTGCCACCACCCCTCCAAGTCGGCGAAACCCCCATCGGTCCACCGTTGCCCTTACCTCACTGAACCAGCTTTGTTTCATCTGTTTTGCAGCTCAAAATAGAAGCTAAAACAGAGGGTTTTCCAGCAATTTGTAAGCCCATTTTAAGGTGGTTCCGAGCCCCAAAAGCTTGGCTCGCCTTGAGGAAAGTCGAGCCCCGCGACGTTCCCGTTGATTTGCACCGAACCGTTCATCGAACAAGTGAGTTTAACTCACTAATCCTCGCTTAGTAGGTTAATGATGCTTAGGGGTTGATGAGGTTTAAGTAAGTGTGATTAGGTGGATAGATTAGACTAGAGTAATTAAATTAGAGATTTACCGATGCATGTTAGGTGGTTAGTTCTAGCAATTAGACAAGTAAATAGGTTCTAGTATTTATTGAACGAACCTCGGAATTTTTCGGGGTCCGTTTTGGTGTCCAATTAGGCATTACGGGCCTAAGTTGGATTTATTGCTATTTAATAATTAATTTTCATAATTAATTAATTAATTAATTATTATTTTTTTGGAAATTAGACCGGGATAGTCGGTGATCGGAATTTCGTGCTGATTGTAGTGGTGCTCTCTATTTATTTAATTGAGTACCCGATTGTGCAAATTGAGTGAAATTGTGTTGATGGGTATTTTATTCCAAAAATTGGAGAATTTTGGTAATTAATGGGAAAAGTACTGGACATCGGTCTTTTGCGCCAAAAATCTATTTTGGGACTATTGAAAATACTGGGAGGTTCAAAAGTGAAAACTTTGTATTTTGGCTAAGGCCGGCCGTATACCCATACACGTGTACCTTTATCAAGTATGATAAAAAGGGTAAAATTGATTGTGTCTTCGGAACAAAAATACTATAACGGCTCGATGATTCGTATGTCATCTGGAGAATGGACTTTATACTATTATAGCTCGATGACTCTCCTATCATCTTGAGAAAGAATTATGTGTATTCCGGCTCGTGACTCTATATGTCAACTTGGAGATAGGACGGTATGATTTAACAGCTCGATGACTTTCATGTCATCTTGAGAAGGAATTGCTTGTATACCGGCTCGGTGACTCTATATGTCATCTTGGAGATAGGACAGTATGACCCAACGGTGTGTTGTACTGGCTCGATCACTCTATATGTCATCTTAGAGATAGAACGTTATGCACAGGTATGTTATAATGGCTCGATGACTCTATATGTCGTCTCGGAGATAGAACGTTATGCATACCTGCTCGATGGCTCTATATGTCATTTGGAGATAGGATAGTACTATCTATATTTCACTTTGATTGAGGAATCCTGGATGTTGATCGGATTCATAGATAATATTGAATGGAATGACCGAGGAATGGTCTGATTGACACTTAATCGACTAGGTCGATTGATCGATATTTCGATCCGAGGCATTTGATTGGGTGCCTATTAGAACTGTGTTGAATGGCAGGTGGAATCTGAGGCCAAGGTAAGTCCTCTGACCCGTGTTGTGCATAGGCAGCCCTTAGGGCGTATTGGCTTTCTAATTGAGTCTTAGGGGGTTGAACTTACTGAAATATTGTCTCACTGGTTATTGTATAACCATTTTCAGGTCCTTAGATGGTGTTGGTAGAGGATCGGGAGCCCTGAAGTCTGGGAAGGTGGAGACCGAAGAATCGGTGAACATGTCCGACTAGTGGGTCATAGGACAGTTCCCTTTTGTTATTAAGCCAATATTTTGTAAACAGCCTGATAGTGTATATAAACCTATTTGTTTACAAAAGGCCGTTTTGGTTAAAAAATTATGGCCCTACTTTTCTATCCCATTGTTTTATTGTCTGGAGATTTATTTATATGCTTCCACACGCATATTAAAATGAATGGGTCGGTGATGCGTCCTGGGATGTCACTATTATATCGACCAGGTAAGGGATGGGCGAGCGCCCGAGGATCGGGGCGTGACATCCCCCTTTTGTGGTACCGGAGCAATGGTTAGGTATTAGAGTGACAAGGTGCGATGGTCCATGGGATAGTGATAAGAAAGGCCTTTAAATTCATGCTGGTGCATGTCTGTGGTAGTTGATTGGTAGAATTGATTGTGTTTGAGATCACTCTATTTCTAATTCTGTGAGGAATTGGAAGCAGGTTTAGTAGATAAAGCTAAGCTATGAGCGATCAGGAGCAAAGAACTCCTACCAAAAGGACCGTTCGTACCTTGACTCGAGGTAGAACGTCGACCAGGGTCGGTACCCGAAGAGGCCAAGGTCGAGTGCCAGCTCAGGCTAGTGCAAGTGGATTGGCACCACCTCTAGTGGGTGCTGGGGTAGCATTCCCTAGTGATCCTAGAATTGAAGGGATTATGCAGGCGCTAGAGGCCATGAGAGATGTCATGGCACAGCAGGCCCAGAATCAAGTCGTTGCTGCTGCTCCTGCCACCGCTCCTGTTGCCGCACCTGCCGAGGTTCAACCCGAGAACGTCGTGGCCGGGAGAGAGAGGCCGATTCATAAGCTGGTGGAGCAATTTCTGAAGTTAAGTCCACCAAGATTCATGGGTACCGGAGACCTCGAAGCCGTTTGACTGTGGATACAGGATCTAGAAAAAGCGTTTGCACTTTTGATGTGCAATGAAGAGGAGAAGGTGTTATTGGTTTTATACCAACTTCAAGGTAATGCGAACATTTGGTGGAGAGCTGCCAAGGACACAGTGTTCCCTGAAGGTGTGATCCCAGTGTGGGACACCTTCCTCAGAGCTTTTAATGATTAGTATTTTTCGGAGTATGTCTGTTGACCCGTATGGGGTCAAGTTCGCCGAACTTTCCCAGTATTCGCCGAGATTAGTTAAGGATCCCAAAGAAAAAGCCTGAAGATTCAGAAATGGTCTTCATTCTAAACTAAAGCAACCTTTGCTACCGTTAAACTTGACAAGTTATTGAGAGCTTTATCGCCGAGCCCAAATGATAGAGCGAGGTTTGAATGAACAAGCTGCCTCGTCTAGATCGAGGTTTAGCTCTCACCGAGAAAGCATTCGCCATGGGAAGAGGCCCATGCTTGGAGGTAGATTCCAAGTCCCACCAAATAGGAGAGGTGGAGGTTGCAAGCTAGTGCCAAATAGGAATGATTTGTGTTGCACTTGTGGAAGGCGACACAGACCGAACCAGTGCCCTCGAAGGACAGGCGCTTGTTATGAGTGTGGCCAACAGGGTCACATGGCCCGAGATTGCCCTAGGAGACCGAGAGGACAACCACAGTTGCTGCTACCACCACCTATGGGTCAGATCAGACGATATGCCCCTTAGAATGTACCACAGGGAGGACAGTTGAGACCTCCAGTTCAAGGCACTGTGTACGCCATCACACAAGGTTAGGCAAAAGCTGCGCCTGACGTGATCACAGGTATGGTTTTGCTGAACGACCATCTTGCTTACGCTTTGTTTGATTTGGGAACAACCCACTCCTTCATTGCCGAGCAATATGTTAAGTTGATAGGGGTCAGTCCTATATTATTGGAGTCGGCAATTTGCATATCTACACCATTGAAGGATAAAGTTATTGCTGCTTTGGGTTGTTCTGGTTGCAAGTTAGAGATTGGTGAGCGAGTGGGGAAAATTGATCTGTTAGTCCTAGCCATGTATGACTTTGATTAAATTATTGGAATGGACTGGCTCACCAAGCAACGAGCTAAAATGGACTGCTTTCATAAGGCGATTCAGTTTGACCCGATAGAGGGTGAGAGCTTCGACTTTGTCGGAAGTCAAGGAGGACCTTCAATTGTCTTGATCTCCTCGCCAGAGGCAACTCGTCTGTTAAACGAGGGTTGTCAAGGGTAACTGGCAACTATCGTGGATACGACAGTTGAGGAGCTGAAAATGGAAGACATCGCCGTGGTCCAGGAATTTCCAGATGTTTTCCCTAAGGAATTGCCAGGATTACCACCAGAGAGGGAAATTGACTTCGTGATCGAGCTAGCACCCCGGACAGAGCCAATCTCTAAGGCTCCTTATCGGATGGCGTTATTTGAGTTGAAGGAACTGAAGGTGTAGATGCAGGAATTATTGGATAAGGGATTCATTCGTCCTAGTGCATCACCTTGGGGAGCACCAGTTCTATTTGTAAAGAAGAAAGATGGTTCGTTGTGCATGTGCATCGACTATCGAGAACTCAATCAGGTAACGATTAAGAACAAATATCCACTCCCAAGGATCGATGACTTGTTCAATCAATTACAAGGAGCGTCGATATTTTCGAAAATTGACTTAAGGACATGATATCATCAGCTGAGAATTAGGAAGGAGGACATCCCTAAGTCAGCATTCCGTACTCGGTATGGTCACTATGAGTTCACAATGATGCCATTCGGGTTGACGAATGCTCCAGCTGCCTTCATGGATTTGATGAATAGAGTATACAAGGAATATCTAGATCAGTTTGTGATGATGTTCATCGATGATATTCTGGTATATTTGAGAAGTGATAAAGAGCATGAAAGTCACTTGAGATTAGTGCTGCAAAAGCTGAGAATCCATCAGTTGTACGCTAAGTTTAGCAAGTGCGGGTTTTGATTGACTCGTGCTGCTTTCTTAGGTCACGTGATTCTAGGCGAAAGAATCTCTGTGGACCCGAGCAAGATAGAAGCCGTGATCAATTGGCCAAGACTGACTACAGTGATAGAAATAAGAAGTTTTCTGGGTTTAACAGGTTATCACAGACGGTTTGTAGAAGGGTTCTCATCTTTAGCATCACCTTTGACCAGACTCCTGCAGAAAGAAGAGAAATTTGTGTGGACAGACAAGTGCGAGTGTAGTTTTCAAGAGCTTAAGGAAAAGCTAACTACCGCACATGTGCTGACTATTCCATCTTCTCCAGGAGGATTCGAGATCTACAGTGATGCGTCATTCAAAGGATTGGGTTGTGTGTTGATGCAACATGGTCGAGTTGTTGCATACGCCTCCCGTCAATTGAGACCCCATGAACAGAACTACCCGACGCATGACTTAGAACTCGCGGCTATTATTTTCGCCATAAAGATTTGGAGACATTATTTGTACTGGGAAAGATTCCAGATCTTGACGGACCACTAGAGTCTCAAGTATCTGTTCTCTCAAAAGGAGTTGAACATCAGACAACGCAGATGGATAGAATCGCTGAAAGACTACGACAATGATATTGTATATCACCCAAGAAAGGCAAACAAGGTCCACGATACTTTGAGTGAAAAGTCTTCAGTAGCGCATATACTGATTAAGGAGTGGAACCTAATCGAGAGAACTCAAGATTCGGTATTCAAATTTGAGGTAGGCCACCTTTCAAGTCTCATGGCCACCCTTGGAATTGAACCGGATGTCCAGATCAGAATCAAGCTACTCTAACCGACAGATCCAGATGTACAGAAGATCCTATAAGAGGACACTGAGAAAAGAAAGGCTGACTTTTAGATTTCTGATGAAGGAACACTGAGGTTCTGAGGACGCTTAATTGTACGTGATGATGTGGAGCTTAAAGAAGATATTTTATCTGAAGCGCATCGTAGCAGTTACAGCATTCATCCTAGTAGTACCAAGATGTATTAGAATCTACGTCAACACTATTGGTGGTCGAGTATGAAGGCGGACATCGCCAAGCATGTCGCTAAGTGTTTGACGTGTCAACAAGTTAAAGCTCAGCATTGCAAGCTGGGAGGACTTCTGCAACCTCTCGCGATCCCATAGTGAAAATGGGAGCATATTACGATGGATTTCGTGACTGGATTACCGAGGAGTCAGAAATGAAATGATTCAATTTGGGTAGTAGTCGACAGACTGACAAAGTCAGCTCACTTCATTGCAGTACGAAAGGACCTCAGTTTGGATAGGCATGCAGACCTGTATGTGTGTCAAGTGGTTCGCATGCATGGAGTACCGGTTACGATAACCTCAGATAGAGACCCGAGGTTTGCCGCTGCCTTTTGGAAAAGCTTGCAAAGTGCTCTAGATACAAAGCTTTAGTACAGTACGGTATATCATCCTCAAAAGGATGGCCAGTCTGAAAGGACAAGTCAGACCCTTAAGGATATGCTGAGAGCTTGTGTACTAGACTTCAAGGGAAGTTGGGAAGATCAGCTTCACCTGGTGGAATTCGCCTACAATAACAGTTATCAATAGAGCATTCAGATGGCTCCATTCAAAGCGTTGTATGGCAGAGCATGCAGGACACCAGTGTGTTTGGATGAAGTTGGAGAAATGAAGATCACATGCCCAGAGTTGGTCCAGCAATCAGTGGATGCCATGACAGTAATCAAAGGCAAATTAAAGATCACACAGAGCAGACATAAGAGTTACGGAGACAAGCGCTGGAGATTATTGGAATTCCAAGTTGGTGATCACGTTTTTTCTGAAAGTGTCACCAATGAGGGGAACTTCACACTTCGGAAAGAAAGGTAAACTGAGTCTGAGGTACGTAGGTCCATTTGAAATTCTAGAGAGGATTGGGACATTAGCGTATCGTCTTGCGTTACCGCCGAGATTAGCGCAAGTACACGACGTCTTTCACGTGTCGATGTTAAGGAAGTACGAGCCTAACCTGACCCACATGCTTAATTTTGAAGAATTGGACGTGGATAACCGAGTGTCATACGTTGAAAGCCCGGTTCATATTGTAGATCATAAAGAGCAAGTTCTGCGTACAAAGACCATTCCGTTGGTAAAAATGGTCTGGCAACACCACGGTACTGAAGGAGCAACGTGGGAGACTGAAGGGTCGATGAGACAGTTGTACCCCCACCTTTTCGCTTAAGTTTTGTAAAGGTTTAAATTTTGAAGACGAAATTTTTATAAGAGGGGAAGAGTTGTGACATCCCAGATTTTCAATCCGGTTTTCTACAGAATAAATCGGGCATTTTATCGACGCGACTATAGAGCTGTTCTCAGAGCTTATCACTCTCGACATAACTAGACTATCTAGGGAAAATCATTAAGAAATTTTAATGCAATAGACTTGAGAATTCGACCAGGAATCGGCTTGCTGACCGCGCTTATCTTTTGAGGCCATTACGGCACAGTTAAAAATCAATTTGAGATCAGAGATAGGTTGGTTCAACTGAGATGCGTGGCTAATCGTGGGTGACACATAAAATTGGAAAATTCTCATCGGCCGACACTACACTGATTTTCTTATTGTTTTGGTACCCTGTGTTCGTATTTGAATCCTCAATATTTACACGACAACCGAGAGTCGCCAATGGGTTGAGTGGGTCCATTGTGGCTTGAAGAAAATTGACCACGGGTCAATTGCACTAAAAAATTCTAAAAGCTACCCGGTAGCCTAGATCATGCTAAAAACATCCAAATGGAAATTAACCACGAATTCGAGTCCGATTTTAGAAATTAAAGATTCTGTCATGTCAGAGTAAATTCTAGGAACGTCGACTTAGTCTCAAAAGATTTTTCTGCAACTCGAGACTTTTTGGAAAAAAGTCATTCTAGGGCCGTTTTTGTCCAGAAAAAGGCAAAGATCGTTTTTGATCGCGCAATTGGGAAGCAAGTCGGATCAATTGGTGAGGATGAATATCAATTTGACCAGTTCGTCGCCCAGCAGGCTGTTTCGCAGCCCAGCAGGCTCAGCCGGAGCTCCTGCCGTCGTCATGAGCCACTACCACTGCCCCTCCAAGTCGCCGAAACCCCCATCGGTCCACTATTACCGTTACCTCACCGAACCAGCTTTGTTTCCTCTGTTTTGCAGTTCAAAACAGAAGCTAAAACTGATGGTTTTCCAGCAATGTGTAGGCCCATTTTGAGGTGGTTTCGAGCCCCAAAAGCTTGGCCCACCTTGAGGAAAGTCGAGCCCCGCGACGTTCCCATCGATTTGCACCGAACCGTTCGTCGAACAAGTGAGTTTAACTCACTAATCATCGCTTAGTACGTTAATGATGCTTAGGGGTTGATTAGGTTTAATTAAGTGTGATTAGGTGGATAGATTAGATTAGAGTAATTAAATTAGAGATTTACCGATGCATGTTACGTGGTTAGTTGTAGCAATTAGCAAGAAAATGGGTTCTAGTATTTATTGAACGAACCTCGGAATTTTTCCGGGTCCGTTTCGGCGTCCAATTAGGCATTATGGGCTTAAGTTGGATTTATTGCTATTTAATAATTAATTAATTTTTAAAAATTATACAAGAATAGTCGGTGACCGAAATTTCGTGCCGATTGCCATGGTGCTCTCTGTTTATTTAATTGAGTACCTAATTGTGCAAATTGAGTGAAATTGTGTTGATGGGTATTTTATTCCAAAAATTGGAGAATTTTGGTAATTAATGGGAACAGTATCGGGCGTCGGTCTATTGCGCCAAAAATCTATTTTAGGACTAAGGCCAGCCATGTACCCACACACGTGTACCTTTATCAAGTATGATAAAAAGAGTAAAATTGATTGTGTCTTCGGAACAAAAATACTATAACGGCTCGATTATTCGTATGTCATCTGGAAAATGGACGTTATACTATTATAGCTTGGTGACTCTCCTGTCATCTTGAGAAAGAATTACGTGTATACCGGCTCGGTGACTCTATATGTCATCTTGGAGATAGGACGGTATGATTTAACAACTCGATGACTTTCATGTCATCTTGAGAAGGAATTGCTTGTATACCAGCTCGGTGACTCTATATGTCATCTTGGAGGTAGGACGGTATGACCCAATGGTGTGTTGTAACGGCTCGATGACTCTATATGTCGTCTTGGAGGTAGAACGTTATGCACATGTATCTTATAATGGCTCGATGACTCTATATGTCGTCTCGGAGATAGAACGTTACACATATCCGCTTGATGGCTCTATATGTCTTCTGGAGATAGGATAGTACTATCTATATTTCACTTTGATTGAGGAATCCTAGATGTTGATCGGATTCATAGATAGTATTGAATGGAATGACCGGGGAATGGTTTGATTGACGCGTAATCGACTAGGTCGATTGATCGATGTTTCGATCCGAGGTGTTTGATTGGGTGCCTATTAGAACTGTGTTGAATTGCAGGTGGAATCTAAGGCCATGGTAAGTCCTCTGATCCATATTGTGCATAGGTAGCCCTTAGGGCGTATTGGCTTTCTAATCAAGTCTTAGGGGGTTGAACTTGCTAGATGTTGTCTCACTCATTATTGTATAACCATTTTCAGGTCCTTAGATGGTGTTGGTGAAGGACTAGGAGCCCCGGAGTCTGGGAAGGTGGAGACCGAAGAATCAGCAAATGTGTCCGACTAGTGGGTCATAGGACAGTTCCCTTTTGTTATTAAGTCGATATTTTGTAAACAGCCTTATAGTGTATATAAACATGTTTGTTTATAAAAGGTCGTTTTGGTTAAAAAATTATGGCCCTACTTTTCTATCCCATTGTTTTATTGTCTGGGGATTTATTTATATGCTTCCGCATGCGTATTAAAATAAATGGGTTGGTGATGGGTCCTGGGACGTCGCTATTATATCGACCAGGTAAGGGATGGGCGCACGCCCGAGAATCTGGGCATGACTGTCATCCCTAATAGGTGCATAATTTGAGCTCCCAAGTGCAGGTGTACTCACTGGTCGCACGGCTTACTTGCTTGTATGAATTGTTTTGTAAAGTTGATGAATGTTGAATGCCTTAAATTCTTGATAGAGCGCTATCATGCCCATCATGTCCGAGTGGGAGATGTTGTACTTAATTAGTACATCCATGATGGGGTGCGGTTGGAACGCACCGTTTCGTCTTGATATGCTGCAATGGAAAGACACCCTTTGAAAGAGTCTGAAGGAGTCATATAAAAGACTCCTGAAGACAACCGTTGATAGGGTTGGTATAGCGTACACTTAGAAATTCCTCTCCATTTCTTGTCCCCTTTCCATCAAAAGAAAGAAGACGTTCCATTTCTCCTTTACAAGAACAATTGGCATTTACGCTGTGGAAATCGAATGCTTTACTCGTGATTGCATTTAGACCAACGTGAAGTATTTTTGTTCGTGATTCATCTGCAATTCAACGATCGTTCCGAGGTAAATTGTTGACAGCACATCGGATAGAGGTAAGTCGTCTTACGCCGACTTCCTTCCAATAGTTATCAAAGTCGTGAGCAAATATCAAAATCGGCATATCGGCGAGTGAAACTCTCGGTCCCGATCTTGAGATTTTATAAACAATTTTCATGTAAAGTCTCAGAGTTTTGAAAACATCAAGGATTAGTACGTACATAGGTCTCAATGTCACACTCAATCCTAACAATGCGAAATCCTTCATCGCATAGTTCAAAATCAACTTGACAGCTTCCAAGTTCACAACTCAGCACATGTATTCTAAAATAGTGTCAATTTACGAGATACATCTCATCAAACGACGACGGAATCTACGTCGTATAGGTTAGTAGATATTAACTTGTCTTTGATTTGGTGGTGTCAACGGCAAACGGACCGTGAGTTGCGACCGTGAGCATGGCTGGCGACGGGATGACACAACGGCGGATGGAGGTGCGGCTGGTGGCGTGTGGTGAGATGGTGAGGAGATCAGTGGCGCGGTGGTGCGGTCAGCGGCAGTGATCGGCAGCCGGGCTTAAGTGAAACTGCGCCTGGACTTGGACGAAGGAGACGGTCGCTGGTGGTGAAATGTCGAGCAAAAGAGAAGCTCTCTCTCTCCCTCAATTTGCTGCATTAGTTTTGGTGGTCGACGCTCAAGGGATGCATGGCTTCAACGGAGGACGCGTGGGCGGACGTGTCACCGAAGAAGGCCTCATTTAGTTGACCGATTAGTCAAGCCTTTCTGCCTCCTTGTGGCTGCGTGAGGGAAGAACACACGGACAAGCCGTGTCCCTCAGCCAGCGTCTCCCTCCGCCACTTGCCCCTCCCCCTTCGTGCGCGTTACAGCTGTAGCGACGGTCAAGGCCTCCCTCCTTGCATGCATGGGCAGCGGACGTAGCTTCTCATTAGTTGACTACGTGAGTCAACTCATCTGGATCGTCGGCCAACTATGGGATCATTCCATGCGCGTATGCCTTAGTGGGGCGTATGGAGGAGATAAGGTTGGCGAGATTGCATGGCCGTGCATGGCAATTTTTTTCCGGTCATGTGGAGAAGAACATCGTAATGTGGCTTCAATTTCGAAAGTTGGCATCCCCACGTACACGAAAAGTTCTCTTTAGAAAGGTACAAATGTGGAAGGGGTGACGAAACGGCATCCACAAGTGGTGCCAACGACGTAGTCCAACGACAAACTCGTCGACCTGTCACGAACCGCTACGTACTCGAGGTCCGGCGAAATCCGGATGTCACATAAAAGCAGTAGCCTGTGCCTTGGAAGTGTCTTCATACTGCTCCTCAATGTGAGCAAGGTATGCCTTAACATTAAGAGAGTCCGGATGGCTCCCCAAATAGTGGTCATCATGGAACCTTTCATAATCATCAGAGATAAGCGATTGGATCGCTACCACTTTTCATGAGCAGCTTTCTACTCATTTGAGCTTTCAACTGTGAGTTTAGTGGAAGTATTAACCCATAAGGCATGGTTTAGATCCATGACCCCAAGAATGAGACTTATTTGTTCTTTCCACTTCTTAAAATTTGTACCACTCAGTTGTTCAATAGAGGGAAGATAACTTGTAATAGCACCAGGATTGTATGCTAGATCAGAAATATTTAATTCATGCACATTAGTACCTTTAGAAAATCCACAACAATAAATAAAATAATAAATTCATCATTACAATAAACCAAAAAATAAACAACTCATTTACATAGAAAGGTAAAATACACAAAACTTTACCAAAAGAAATTCAAGAATTATCTATAGCCTTCCGTTGAGCTGACTATAAACACTTTAAATGGATTCTTTCATAATCTACCAGCAAATTTCATGAGACAATAATAAATCAAATTAAATCACCGTTGGGCAGAATTAATTTGACTTGCGCATTAGCAATTTATTTGATGATCAGATTATCGTTGTCCTCAAAATTAAACATCTTAACTTTCTGCTGGGCTAGTTACGAATTTAATCATAAGCATAAAATAAAACGGTTTTTTTATCATCATCTAAATCTATTTAAAACAATAATTTTCTATTGGGCCAATTACTGCTCAAATAGTTTAGAATCATAACAAAGAACAAAAATATATATTTATTCGACATCATAGAGTCATACTTGACAATATTTGCATAACCTAATCGCCATTAACAATATTCGTTTTCCAAATACATGTGTGCCGAATAAAGGAGAAGGGAACAACACAAAATTAGGTTATCCAATAGTCTAATCATAAAATGAAAACCAGAATATACGACAGTATTTACTGATTTCAAACATTTTGTCAATGAAACCTCAAAGACATTTGAATCAAATATATTATTTGCATAAGGTATTAACTTTTTTTAATTACCATTATATATTTATTCCATCATCAACAAAATACTACGAATGAATCATAAAGGGGTGAAAGATCATAATAAACATTATAGCCATGTTCATGCGTTGAATAAACCAACGCTCTGATATCACATTTTAGAATCAAAGGATCTTTCAATCACATGAACATGATATAAAATGAATAAAATATAGCATATTAGAATCAAACATAGCCCTTATTGATCCAACGAACGAGAAGATGTCTTCATGTGGGTATGAATCTTCATCAATCTACTCTATAATCCTTAAAATAGGAGTGTATTTTTTTCTCTCTTCAATTTTGTGGAAATTGTTGGATGTATGCCCTAAAGCTACTATGTAATAGTTACATATTATGGATTTTAGTTGTACTTTCATTATTATTATTTAATTAATGGCAATGACGTATTCATTCATTTGTCCAATTATTTTATATTTATGAATGATTCCATAAGATCAGTTGCAACTCAACCTATTCTTGAGACGTCAAGAATATATGTGACGGGTTCATAGTTAGACTGAATCTTTAAATTGTTCCCGGTCGATGGATTATTAAATGGATATTCATAATCCTGTTGAGACCGGTGTGTTCATAACTTCACCATTAAGTATTGGATACTTAAGGGAATGATGAGTCACAAGTCACTAGGTATTGTGATGCTTGAGTTAAGGACACAAGTGTTTGTATTAGACAAGTTCATTGAACGTGACGCATATGGAACGATTAGCGACATGGAAACTTTTAGCGTGGTCAATGTCTAATTGTTCATGCTTTGGTTGTGTAAATAATCCTTACACCTGAGGCACAGTGTTAACTTGTGTGTCGAACAACTATGGTTCACGGGTGCACATAATGCCAGGTCGTTGATCTGTCTTTATACCTGATGGTCATAGTTTGTTCATATATGAAGTTACACGTGTGTACAATATGGAATCTGTCTCCTTGTTAAATGCAAGGTATAATAATGATGTACTATGTGATCTAATTATGACACTGCATTGAAATCCTCGGCCGGGGTTGTAACCGAGAATAAATTGTTTATGTCTCGAATAAAATGCATGTCAATTAGATTTGTACATATGATCAAATTAATGACTTGACAAATATTCCATGGTCTTTGTTTGATGGGGATATAGTAAGACAGAGGGATTGAATTACACTGTAGTCAAAGTTGACAGGTTCATTATGTTCTTAAAGCATTCACACTATACGGGTAGCCATGACATATTGCTAGATGTCAATCATGGCTTGTAGGACCCAAAGATTAATCGGGACAATTAATTCTTTTGGGAGTACTAATGTGTTAGTACAAATCTTACTACCAGCTTAGTGATGAACCTAGGGATGTCACACACCATAAACAATTAGGAAAATGTGGAACAAGAGAGAAATATTATTGCAAATGTGTTTGCAATTACTACAATAGAATTGAGTCGATTTGAAATTAAATTAAATAAGATTTAATTTAATTTGTATTATAGTCACGAGCCTATTTGCATATGATGCATGTACATGCGCAAAGTGGATACATGTTAATGTTTTCCAATTGCAACCATTGCTGATTGCTTTTATTTTTTTAAAATTGTTGGTTTTTGTGATATAAGAGGGGTTGCAAAAACAGAGATTTTTGGGGGTGTTTTTGTGTATTCGAGACGCGAGAAAGGAAAAACAATTCTCTCTTATTCGGGCTGTGGCTAAATACATAATCGATACGGAGAATTACTTCACGAGATTGCTAGCACGATCAAAGTTGTGATTATCCAAAAGTTCTCTCTTCCGTTCGACGTCCGTTGTTGGTGTGTCTGAACTAGAGGTCCGACGTTTGTGGGACTCGAACTGAATAACATCCGAACCAATTCGTTTAAAGCGCGCTTCGAGAGGTAATTTGTTTAACTCCCTTTTATATTTAGATTTTTGATTAAAACGCACGAACAACACCTTCGGAGAATCATGTATAAAATGTATTATCTTTATTTCCACTGCGTTCTTTTGTTATTTTTTCTATACATGATTCATGAAACCCCAACAGTGGTATCGAGCCAACCTTACGCGTTTTTTCGTGCGTTTAATTGATTTATAGTTCAAATATATTTTTGCGTTCTAATGGCCGATTTATTTTTGTTAAGAGAATTGGTTCTCTTGCTCTTATGTGGCCTATAGAAGTTGATTAATTTATGTAATAAATTTAATCAACTAAGCAAAAATTTGAGCTAAATCAATTTTGAATCAAAAATCCGTAACTTGTTATACTTGTGTTTATATTCTGCGAATGATTGGCGATTATGAATTTAAAGTTGATAACACAACTTCCCTTCGGAACGTAATTTACGTTGTTCGACTTTAAATTTGATTAAATGCAGAATTTTATCTATGCCTTCTAGAGCTTTAAATTTTGAATTTATGGCTTGTAAGAAAAGGTGGTGATCATAGAAAAATCCCTAATTGTTGTGATTGCTGTATGGATGAATGTATGATAATTACAGGTATTCTTTTTGGGGATGTAATTATTAAATGGAGGCTGCATCCTTCCTTGTATATTTATTTTTATGAAATGTAATTTTAATATTTATAGTATTTCAATTATTGATGTAAATACTACAAGAGAGGAGGAGCCATTGGAGGAGCCATTAAACCGGTGAGCTCTCTGGGCCGGTATTTGAAGAGTTCAAAGATTGAAGAAAAAGTGAAGAGCATGTCCATATTATTAAAATATTAAAATGGCTAAATGGGTCTCTTTGGCTCGAGACCCATTGAACCATAATTCCATGATCACCACGTAGGATAGATGTTTATGTGATATATATTTATTTATTGTGTTTATGTTATCGTGCATGTTAAACCAGTTAATGTGCAAAGTGAGACCAAATAACGACCCAAATCTCCTTATTAACAATATTAAGTCGAAACGGGTTTCGGACTCGTGGCCCTCCATCGTCGTGGTTTGATCCAATATTATAGTAGTTAACTGACCGGCTATGGAGACATAGCGGTTAATTATCATTCATAATATTGGACCACTCCATTATGCATGTGATGCCGTGGGGTTAGAGCCAAATGATTTCTAATAACTGTCAGGTGAGGAAATCGTTTGTGCCTTCAATACTTGCATGAGACGATGGGTGAGACTTAACTATGATCATGATGTCAATAACTGTTAGGTGAGGCTTTCATGGTCTAGAGGCCAAAGTTATGATTGGGACTCGCATATGATGCATTGAACAAGTTGGTTCACTCACTAAGTTCATAGAACACCAATAACTGCTAGTTGAGGTGGGCTTTGGGCTAGTGGGACTCCAATCCCCACTAGTAATCTTTTCGACAAAGATTACCGCTTCCCATCTTAAGGAGCATGGGATTCGAATATAAATTTAGTGGGAGGATCTATTTCATTTAAAGGCCAAAATGAAATAGTTATTTTGAAAGATACAACGGCTAACAATTTATTTTCTGCAAAAGATATATGATTACTTTGAAAATGGTGACCACAAACCCACTCGCTTCTATACTTGACAAGAATTGTTTGACTGGACCCAATTTCACGATCGGGTGAGGAATTTGAGAATTGTTCTCAATTCAGAAAAAATTGGGTATGTGCTTGATGAAAAGATGCCAACCTCCTTTCTTGAGGGTGGGACCCAAGAGGAACGTGTCACTTATGATAAGCGGCATGACGATGACTTAAAAGTTAGGTCATATATGCTTGCTTCGATGAATAATGAATTACAAAAGAAGTATGAATCTATGGAAGATGCTAGGTCAATTATTTTGCATTTAAATGAATACTTTGATGAGAATGGTCAAACCTCTAGATATGAGATATCTAAGGCATTGTACCGTATGAGGATGGCTGAAGGATCATTAGTGAATGATCATGCTTTGAAAATGATCTGGCACATTGAAGAATTGCCTAGGCTGAATCTCGTTATGGACAACGAGTTAGCTGTGGATTTGATCCTCCAATCTTTACCCGACTCCTTCTCTGGTTTTGTCCAAAACTTCCACATGCATAAGATAGAGAAAACTCTTGCTAAGTTACATAGCATGTTGGTAGTTTATGAGAAGGAAATGCATAACACGAGGCCAAATGTAGTGGCTATGGCTAAGGCTTCTTCTTCAAGCGGTAAGACTGTTTTAAAGAAAAAGAAATGGAAGAGGCCTGTCAAACCTGTTGTGCAACCAAAACCCAAGATTGATAAAGGGAAATGTCATTACTGTGGTGTCAAGGGGCACTGGAAGAGGAATTGTAGAAAGTACCTCGCGAGCTTGAAGGTCAAGCCCAAGGACCAACCTTATGAAGGTATGGTGTCTATGCTTATTGAAACTAATCTTATGGTTAGTGCTGAATCCAGCTCATGGGTTCTAGATTCTGCTGCAACTTCACATATTTATATGTCTTTGCAAAATCTGGAAACAAGCAGGATGCTAAGGCGAAATGAGATTGTCCTAAAATTTGCCAATGGAGCAAGAGTTGCTGCATTAGCTATAGGGACTTTTCGTTTATGTTTGCCTTGGACATGTATTGGTTTTAAAGAACTGTTTGCATTATAAGAATGCTGTTAGGAACATCATCTCTATACCTTGTCTAGGTAAAGAGAATTATGAATTTTCTTTTGCTAATGATGTATGTTCTATTTATCATAGTAGAACATGTATTGGTTCTAGCTTATTAACCAATAATCTTTATACCGTTACAATGTCCGGTAATACGATTACCGATGTCAATAAGCAAAATAGAATTGATATAAATGCCATAACTAATAAACGCCCTAGAGACGGTCCAAATAAAAAGTATGTTTGGCATCTCCGGTCATATTGGAGAAGACAGAATTAACAAGTTGAGTAATGATGGGTACATTGATCCATCAAATTTTGAGTCATACTCGACTTGTGAGCATGTCTTCTAGGAAAAATGACCAAACCGCCTTTTGTGGGACAAAGTGCGCGAGCTGCTGACATATTAGGATTAATACATACAGATGTATGTGGACCAATTAATGAAATTGCTAGAGGTGGTTATAATTACTTCATTACCTTCACCAATGCTCAGTCACGGTATGGTTATTTATACCTCATGAAGTATAAATCCGAATCCTTTGAAAAGTTCAAGGAATTCAAGGCTGAAGTTGAGAAACAAATAGGAAAATGTATTAAGGCTCTTCGATCGGATCGAGGAGGTGAGTACCTTAGTACTGAATTCCTGGACTATCTTAAAGAGAATGGCATTTTGTCACAATGGACACCTCCTGGAACTCCAGAAAATAATGGTGTATTTGAACGAAGAAATCGTACTTCATTAGATATGGTGCGATCTATGATGAGTTACACCGATTTGCCAATATCCCTTTGGGGATAGCCCTTAAGATAGCTGTATATATACTGAATAGAGTGCCATCCAAATTTATTCCAACTACGCCCTATGAGGTATGGCATAGTAAGAAACCTAGTCTTAATCATATTAAGATTTGGGGTTGTCCAGCTTTCGTGAAAAAGCTGAAAATGGAAAAATTGGAGGCAAGATCTGAACAAGGTTGCTTCATTGGATATCCAAAGGAAACTCTTGGATATTATTTATATTTTCATTCAGACCAAAGAATTTTGGTAAGCAAGCACGCTTCTTTTTTGGAGAATTAGTTCGTCCAAGAAGGTGGTGCTGGGCGGAAAATAGTCTTACAAGAAGAAAATAATGAAGTACCAAACGACCGAGTTCAGATACCAATCTCTGATTCAGTGGGAGCTTCTAATACACAACCTTTTAGGAGAAGTGCGAGAACGTCTCGCCCACCTACTCGTTATAGACAGTCGGTTGATCATATTGAACCATTATTCATTGTGAATGACAGTGATCAACCTGGTGATCCTAAAACTTATGAAGAGGCGATGTTGGACATCGATTCTGGTAAATGGCTAGAAGCCATGAAATCCGAAATGGATTCAATGTATTCCAATGAAGTTTGGACCTTAATTGACCTGCCTGATGGTATTATACCAATTGGTTGTAAATGGATCTTCAAGAGGAAGATGAATGCTGAAGGTCAAATTGGAACTTACAAAGCACGGTTGGTGGCGAAAGGATATCGTCAGGAAGAAGGAATTGATTATGACGAAACTTTCTCACCTGTGTCCATGCTAAAATCCATTCGGATTATGTTGGCTATAGCTGCACACCTTGATTATGAGATATTCCAGATGGATGTCAAAACGGTTTTTCTAAATGGTTTTCTTGATGAGGACATCTATATGGAAAAGCCACGGGGTTTTGAATCCAATAGTGAAAAACGGAAGGTGTGTAAGCTTAAGAGATCCATTTATGGACTCAAACAAGCCTCCAGAAGTTGGAATATCCGTTTTGATGAGGTAGTCAAATCATTTGGCTTCATCAAAAATCCGGATGAACCTTGTGTATATAAGAAGATTAGGGGGAGTGCAATTGCATTTCTAGTTTTGTATGTTGATGATAAACTTTTGATTGGAAATGATGTACCAATGATATCATCGATAAACCTATTCTGGTCACAGAAATTCTCCATGAAAGATTTAAGAGATGCAACCTATATTTTAGGTATCAAGATCTATAGAGATAGATCAAGACGATTGATTGGCCTCTCACAGTCTACGTACATAGACAAAGTGTTAACACGTTTTAACATGCAATGTTCCAAGAGAGGATTATTGCCTTTTAGGCAAGGGATCCGTCTTTCTAAGGAGATGTGTACTAACACTCCTGAAGAAAGAGAACGGATGGTGAAGATACCATATGCATCCGCTATTAGAAGCATAATGTATGCTATGCTATGTACTAGACTTGATATTGCGCATGCTGTAAGTATTACTAGCCGATATCAGTTTGATCCAGGAGAAGAGCACTAGATAGCAGTCAAGAATATTCTTAAGTACTTGCGAAGGACTAAAGATTTATTCTTGATATATGGAGAAGGAGAATTTAAAGTTGTAGCTTATACTGATTCCGATTTTCAATCGGATCCTAATGATTGTAAGTCTATGTCTGGGTTTGTCTTTACATTCAATGGTGGTGCAGTTAGTTGGAAAAGTTCCAAACAAAGCATAAATGCCGATTCCGCCACTGAGACAGAGTATGTAGCCGCTTCTGAAGCAGCAAAGGAAGCTGCTTGGATGAAGAAGTTTATTTCTGAACTTGGAGTCGTTCCTTCAATTAGCAACCGATTACATTGTTTTATGACAACAATGGCGCGATAGCTCAAGCTAAGGAACCAAGGTCTCACCAAAAGTCCAAGCATATAGAGAGACGCTTCCATCTCATCAGAGAAATTGTTGGGAGAGGTGATATCGCCTTGCAAAAAATTGCCTCAGCAGAAAATGTGGCAAATCCCTTCACTAAGGCCTTACCTCAGTCTTCTTTCGAAAGACATATTGACAAAATGCGTTTGAGGTACCAGATAAGTTGGCTTTAGTGCAAGTGGGAGATTGTTGGATGTATGCCCTAAAGCTACTATGTAATAGTTACATATTAGGGATTTTAGTTGTACTTTCATTATTA
This sequence comes from Eucalyptus tenuipes, assembly GCA_014182365.1. Lineage (NCBI taxonomy): Eukaryota > Viridiplantae > Streptophyta > Magnoliopsida > Myrtales > Myrtaceae > Eucalyptus > Eucalyptus tenuipes. The sequence continues at coordinate 12,752,640 of CM024543.1, forward strand.
TTATTTAATTAATGGCAAAGACGTATTCATTCATTTGTCCAATTATTTTATATTTATGAATGATTCCATAAGATCAGTTGCAACTAGACCTATTCTTGAGACGTCAAGAATATATGTGACGGGTTCATAGTTAGACTGAATCTTTAAATTGTTCCTGGTTGATGGATTATTAAGTGGATATTAATAATCCTGTTGAGACCGGTGTGTTCATAACTTCACCATTAAGTATTGGATACTTAAGGGAATGATGAGTCACAAGTCATTAGGTATTGTGATGCCTGAGTTAAGAACACAAGTGTTTGTATTAGACAAGTTCACTGAACGTGACGCATATGGAACGATTAGCAACATGGAAACTTTTAGCGTGGTCAATGTCTAATTGTTCATGCTTTGGTTATGTAAAAAATCCTTAGACCCGAGGCACGGTGTTAACTTGTGTGTCGAACAACTATGGTTCACGGGTGCACATAATGCCAGGTCGTTGATCTGTCTTTATACCTGATGGTCATAGTTTGTTCATATACGAAGTTACATGTGTGTGCAATATGGAATCTGTCTCCTTGTTAAATGCAAGGTATAATAATGATGTACTATGCGATCTAATTATGACACTGCATTGAAATCCTCGGCCGAGGTTGTAACCGAGAATAAATTGTTTATGTCTCGAATAAAATGCATGTCAATTAGATTTGTGCGTATGATCAAATTAATGACTTGACAAATATTTCATGGTCTTTGTTTGATCGGGACATAGTAAGATAGAGGGATTGAATTACACTGTAGTCAAAGCTGACAGGTTCATTATGTTCTTAAAGCATTCACACCATCTGGGTAGCCATGACATATTGCTAGATGTCAATCATGGCTTGTAGCATCCAAAGATTAATCGGGACAATTAATTCTTTTGCGAGTATTAATGTGTTAGTACAAATCTTACTACCAGCTTAGTGATGAACCTAGGGATGTCACACACCATAAACAATTAGGAAAACGTGGAACAAGAGAGAAATATTATTGCAAATATGTTTGCAATTACTACAATCGAATTGAGTCGATTTGAAATTAAATTAAATAAGATTTAATTTAATTTGTATTATAATCACGAGCCTATTTGCATATGATGCACATACATGCGCAAAGTGGATACATGTTAATGTTTTCCAATTGTACATATAAAGATTATGTTCTTTTTAATTTTATAGGGGATTGATTAATTATTTATTTATTCATTTAATTAATTAATTAATAACTAAATAAATAAATAAAAATTTACGCTTCATGCATGTGCACGAATTCGTGCATATGCACGAAGCATGATGGTCAGCGGATAAGATCGTGCATGAGGGTTTGCTCATGCACGACCATCGTGCATGAGCGGTGCTCATGCACGATCGTCCGTGCATTAGTGGACGATCAGCAACGGTTGCTGATCGTCCATCGATCAGCAACCGTTGCTGATCGGTTTTAGTTTTTTTTTTTAAATTGTTGGTTTTTGTGATATAAGAGGGGTTGCAAGAACAGAGATTTTTGGGGGTGTTTTTGTGTATTCGAGACACGAGAAAGGAAAAACAATTCTCTCTTATTCGGGCCATGGCTAAATACATAATCGATACGGAGAATTGCTTCACGAGATTGCTAGCACGATCGGAGTGGTGATTATCCGAAAGTTCTCTCTTCCGTTCGACGTCCGTTGTTGGTGTGTTTGAACTAGAGGTCCGACGTTTGTGGGACTCAAACTGAAGAACATCCGAACCAATTCGTTTAAAGCGCGCTTGGAGAGGTAATTCATTTAACTCCCTTTTATATTTAGATTTTTTATTAAAACACACGAACAACGCCTTCGGAGAATCATGTATAAAATGTTTTATCTTCATTTCCGCTGTGTTCTTTTGTTATTTTTTCTATACATGATTCATGAAACCCCAACAAAAATAGCGGAAACATGATAATGGAATTCATTCATTTCCTATCGAAAAGAGATCTTGTATAGAGGGAGTAATGGGACCAACTCTAGAGCTATCAAATTTCAACCTTTCATCAAGATTTAAGATATGGATTCCACATGCCTAATAGGATGTCAAAAATATATTGCCCATAATATATTTTACTAAATTGGGCACATATCACATATTAGATAATAGACCTAATAAGCCACATTAATGGGTTGGACCTCATCAAGTCCAACGTAACAAAATACATTTCGTGGAAATCCTAAAGAAATCATGTAATTTGTTGTGGCTTGGAGTACTTATCAAATTGCAAAAGTCAGATAAATATGTAAGTAATTCAAACAAGAGTTGATATCGCACAACTGGTTAGTAATTTAAATTGGATAAAATCGGTAATCACTCTAATTAATATTGGTAATTTCTAAAAAGAGTTTTAAATTTAACGCTTTGGAAAGTAAGACAAATAGAAAAATTGGTGAACTTTTATACAAATAAAAATTGCTAAATAACTCAAATGAGATTGGTAACCAGTTGGTAACCTCATGGGAGGAAAGCAAATAAATCACATGAATGAATCAGAGTTGATAAATTTTAGATGTTTGTAATAAAGATAAATAAAAGTTGGCAATAATAACAAAAGTTGATATATTAAAAAAAAAACAAAAAAGTTGATATGTAACTGGTTCAAGTGAAAGTTGGTATTTCATAACTAGCTGGTAATTTAATCAGAAAATGATTTGCAGTCAATGTGCAACCTTCCTAATGGTGAATCACCAAAAGGAAGCTAATGGATGATTAAGTCAAAGACTTTGTGCAGGCTCTCCCAAGCTCATACCAATTGTAACTTTGGAGTTTTGATTTTATTATTAGACATGCAAATCAATTCAATTTGGAGTCGCTACTAATCAATCTATTAAGGGTCGATTAAAAACCCAGGTAAAGTGTGGGAGAACACTTTGCTTTTGCGAACCAGATATATTATATATACGGGGACTTGGTTATACTAAAAAAATTCAATGTTCTTTCGAGACCTTTTTTTCTACATTTTTTAAAATTATTTAGCAGACAATCTTGGACGATCTTAATCCTAATCCACTTACATGTAATGGGGGATTATGTGAGTACACAATCAATAATGTCACACTTAATAAATTTAAACATAGATATATTACTAAAAATAGGGCAAACTTCAATGCATTAAGCAAAGCATAACTTCACCATGATTGATTTTCCAACATTTGCAAGATATTAGTTTAAAATGGTACGCCCTAAACATAATTTCTGAATGCAATAGTGATTGTTTCTTTATGGGTTTTTCATGTATAACAAAAGATTAAACTGTGTGTTTTGCATGAGGTGCAATTTAATTCTAGGTTACGTTATGTGGATTCTATATTGACTAATGGCATGTGACATGTATTATCTACATGCAATCTATACGTAACTTGATTTTGATGACAGGCAAAAAAATTGAGATTTAATCTAATATGACATGCAAATTATGATGACGTGGAATTGATGACATGGCAATGTGAAGACATGGAGATGATGACATAGCAAGGATGACATGGAAATTGTGAAACAAATTCTAAATATGAGATATGCAAGAGATATTTTTGTGATTTTCTTTTAAGGATAAAAAAGAAAGCCACCTGAATATGTGATTGTCTAATTCAAACTAGGAAAAAATTTATATTAAATCCTATTATAAGAAAAGGTGATTTCCTAATTAACTATATGGTTCCTAGATATGCAATTCCAAACTAGAAAACTAATATATATGCAATCAATTTTAAATGCAATGCAATTTTTCTGTTTTTCAAAATAGAAAGTTTCCAAAATTAATAACATGCAATATATAAACCCACTTATTTAAATATTGACCACATTTCTAATTGGAAACAACGGTAATCGGGGTTCCGACCTTAGGTCTTAAAGATCGAAACCTCAACTATCAATCATATAATGCAATATATCAAGCTACAAAACTTCTTATTCAGGGGCCGCCTAAAACAAAATAATCCAAATTAGGTAAGGACGGCTATAACCAGCGAGGAATGGCAACAGGCAGGAACGGCAATCGTCAGGGACTGAACATCACAAGGGGATTTCCAGATCTTCTATGCTCGATTCCTTTGGTGAAATTGAAGAACTAGGTATCATGGAGGTCTCCTCAATATTTCAACGCATTCCGACTTAGAATGAACGCATATTCACCGTCTTTAGAAGACCGCATGTTGAGCTCTCCAATATCGATCCACAAGTTTGACCGATTCGTTTTTTCTCCATTAAAGACATACTTCTAGATATTTTCTCATCAATTGCACGAAACAAACCAAAGAATAATATCTTAGAGTGCTCTCTACAAAATTTGAACATGATACAACGGTTAACAATTGCGTACTTGTCAATTTCGTAAAACTGCACTAGATTTTTTCTGAGGGGCTGCGGGACAGAGAGTTTGTGCGTGTGCTCTCTTGTGTCCTTTTTCTTTTCTAATGTGTATTGTCAACCCCTTTGTGAACCCCTCCAACATATATATATTTATTGCAGTAAGTCTATGGTTTAAGAACAAGACACCCCTACGTTTCCCAGTTTGTATCGATAAGATATATTGCACATAATCCCAACGATAATATCTTTTGTCTCCTCCTAATTCAATCAAATAAAGCAATCTTCCCAATTTTCTAATTCCCCATGTGCCATGCATATGCTACTTCAGAGGCCGCCATGGTCATGGTTTCGAACCTGATGCTATAAATAATAAGCTAGAAAAGGATGAGTGACTCAAAAAAAAAAAAAAAAAAAAAAGGGATAAATCCACCAAAAGTCTTAAAACTTGTCACGAAAGTGCAATTGAATTCTTAAATTTGCAAAAAATGTAATTGAGTCCTAAAACTTATCAGGAAAGTGTAATCAAGTCATAGTTTTGTCCAATTACACTAATGGAAAATGCTAAGCTGGCTTATTTTAACAATTTTTCTCTCCTACGTGGTAAATAAGTTAAAGCCCAAATTCCACAGGTGCAAAACAAGAGTGTTTTGGACCATTTACTAATCAACATCATTCTCCTCTTGCACCAAGCCCTCATTCTCTCTTCGTCCTCTCCACTCTTTGTTTTCCCAAATCCAAGTTCTGAGCCTAAGTCCCAAGCGAGCCCCAAATCAAAGCTATGAGTTACCTTCTTTGTTGATCGCGAGTTCATGCAAACCCCAAATCAACAGTCTGAGATATCTTCATTGTCAATCACCGGTCCTTGTGAGTCATCCCTCCTCGTGGTGACACAATGGCAAATCGAAGGTTGGCGTCAAATCTCTTCTTGTTGCATGCGAGTCATCCCACGGAAGCAAGAGTCGATGCAAATCATGAGCCGTGCAAACCCTAAATTGTCATTTCGTTGTGTGGTGGTGCCAAATCGAAGGTCCACGTTCAATCTCATGCATCCATGCCATTTTCCAAAATGACTCTATGCTATTCCAACTTACATGCATCCACTGAACAAACATAAGCCCATTAATATTGTGCTTGAGTTTCTCCTTTTGTTGTTGATCAAGTTTGCATATTATTTTTCTATGATTGGCTTTGTTCACAAAAGAAATTGCGTCATATAGCCAGGTTTTGTTTGTAAAAGGCCTTGAAAATGTTTCAAGTAGAGTCGACTAGAGAAAGAAAAGCGGGAGAGTTGGAGCTTGAGCATGACGATGTGTAGATGAGGAGAGATGGAGAGGGCAGCATGACTAGAGCAAGTCGTATCGCTGGAGTGAATCTGTGCAAGTTGTTCATTCTCATTTTGTGGTGTCAAATCACTTCTCATTGTTGCTTCTCTGTTTTTCGGAAATTGCAGGTAAGGAAATTGAAGGATATCTTTGTCAAACATTGGCTTCATAGAGGATTGAACTCGACCAGTCACCGAATACTTCGAGATGGCAATGGTTGTGTGAAAGAACCAGCATTCCTGTAAGACTCTATCGTGGATTTATAATTCGACATGGTTGCTAGATGGAAATGCAACTTTTTCCATATAGCATTTTTTTAGGGTTGTCCACGATCTAAATCCAAAATATTGGTGCCAAAAAGAGATAGCTACTTAGAATCTATTTGGACACTCTCTCTACATTTATTTAACAGAATGCACACGGCCATAGAACATTGTTATGGTGTAAAATGCCTAGATCGGTAGGAAATGTTGGTTACTTTTTGATAAAATTTATTATTTAATTGACCATCATGCTAGGGATTGAGGCATTCTTTACTTGATATTAATCTTGTCACGCCCCAAACCCCGGGCACGCGCACATCCCTCGACAGTCGACTAAAATGCGACGTTCCCAGGACGCATTGCCGACCCTTTCTTTTTATCTTTCAATTAAGCACATGTGGCAGCGAATTAAACAGATACCTTTGACAACCATCAAACACATGGGATAGTAAAACATGCTAACGCATTTATCATAAACCACACTTTATATACATATCAAGTTAGTTCTACAAGTCTATACACATAAGAACTACCAGACAACCTACACCCCGGGCCCTTTCGCCTCGGGCTCCGGATCCTCCACGACACCATCTGGGATGTCGATGTCCATAAGATGAGCTACCTCCCCTTCTTCCCCATCCTCGGTTTCGACGGTAGGTCCATCAAAACCCTGCAAAGGACACTCTCGAGCCCCGTTAGGATAAGTGATGAACCACACTTTGAAGTGATGAGGTACCCAGTGACGAAGACCTTCATCGACCCAAATAGTGGTCACAACTAACTCATGGGTCTTGTTGGTCCCGGGAATAGGGAAGTAGGAGGGCTCATAGTCTATCTCCCTTCGGTACCCCAAAACGGACTGGTCGCCTCTCCATACTAAGGACCTGAAAATATTTAACCACGACAGGGTCAAATAAAAATCTCAGCGAGTCAACACTCTAAACCCCGATTAAGACGCAAATTCACCTGGAGGCAGCCTAAATAGGCATCACACATAACTTACCTCGCCTCAGCACATCCCTGCAGATTAGTGCGCCACATATACATATCAATACAGCAAGCGCATTTCATAACTGGAACACATCAATCCATCTTTCAAACAATCACAAGGATCATGATTATAAGGTAAAACCGTTAGGACACGTCCCATTCCGTGCCACATAATTTTGCCTCATAATCAGGCGCAACTATCTCAACCACTCGGGAGTGTCCCGGTTATTTACAACCCATCGGCCACGGCCAACTTAACAGTCGGTGGTCATCCGGCATAACTAGGTGTCGTCCCGCTCCGTCGGGCACGGCAATGTCTACACCTAGACGGCATTCCACACGGGAGTATCGATCCAGCCTCCACTGCAACCGGCATCCGTTGACATGGGGCATCGAACTTAATCAGGCATCGCCTCCCCAACTCCCGTTGGGTGATAGGTTCCGATAGTGATCACACGCATATCCATACTTGGTCAAGAACACTGTGCTTTGCACTCAAATATCTCAATTTCAAATATGGACTTGGCCAATTTTCTTCATATTAAAAATTTCCAATAAAATAATTGTGCATGGTCAAACATTTAAATCGAACCAATAAACATGGTACACTCCCAATTTCAAAATCCACAATTTTATATAGTATATAAAATTTTGGCGTCAAAAACCGACACCCAGTATTTTTCTAATTAAATATCCAAAAATCAATTTTTGCAATAATAGCCAATAATCATCACCAAGCACTCAATTGCACAAATATGCACTCAATTTCACATATAAACTTATCCACGACGATCGCCGTAAAATTCTGAAAAACGGCTATCCGTCACAATTTACGTTAATTATAATTAATTAAATAAATTTAATTTATTTGAACTAACAATAGTTAAATAAACTAACCGCGGTTAACTAACAATGGTTAACTAACCACGATTAACTAAACTAACCCAAGTTTAACTAACTAACCTAGGGTAGGCTAACTAAACTAACCACCTAACTAACTAGTTAACCTAACCAACTAACCTAATTAACTAGTTCATCTAACTAGGTAATTAACACTAATCTAATTTAACACTAATCTAACCTACTAAGTGTAATTAACTTTTCAATCCAAGATTAGGGAGTTAACTCACTAAATTAGGGCGGCAACGGGTTCATGGCGACGGCGACGCGAAGGCGGTGAAGACCTGTAACTACGGTGTCACCAACGGAGGACTAAAGGTGGCTAAAAACAGCCCTACAGCTCACGGCTTGGAGCTACTGGGTGGTTCTGTGATCGCTGGTCACGGTTGGCTGACGAGGACTAGGGACAACCAGGCGGACACGGCTGGGCTCGGGGTGGTGTGGCTAGGCGAGCAGCGCGGGCGGTGAAGCTGGACGGCCAAGTGGTTGCAGGTGGTCGAGCAGCTGGTGTCACACCTCGAACCTCGAGTGCGTGCCTATGCCATGGTGGTCAATAAAAATACGACGTCCCAGGACGCGTCACCGACCCATTCATTTTAATGCACATGCGGAAGTGAAACAATAAACCCTTGAGAACAATCAACACAAGATAGAAAAGTAGGAAACAAATTCACAACCAAAACACTTTTATAAACACCCCGGTTTATATACAAGACTAGTCTAAAGACAAAAGTCTGCAAAAGACCAGCTGTCAAAATGAAGCTGCCCTAAGACCAGCTAGCTAGACATATTCGCCGATCATTCGATCTCCACAGGCTCCAGGGGCTTCGGGTCCTCCACAGCACATCAGGAGGGTCAGTTGCACTTTCACCGAGAGTGGCATTGACTACCACAGCTGGAATTTCAAAACCCTTGAGGGGACCCACACGAAATCCATTGAAACCGTAGCGAAACCACGCTCTGAACCGATGAGGTACCCTCTGAGGTAGGCCCTCATTGACCCAGACGGTGGTCACCACAAGTTCATAAACCTAATGACTCCAGGGATCAGGATAGTCAAAAATCTGCTTGGTAACCCTCATAGGCCGACCAAAACATTCCGAAGGAACCGCCATCTAAGGACTTGAAAAGAATTGAGCCCACGACGGGGTGAGACAATGTCTCAGCAAGTTCACCCCCTAAACTTTGACTAGGAAGGAAATATGCCTAAAGGCAGTCTATGCACATAAGATAGAGGACATACTTTGCCTCGGTTCCTTCCCCGCATGTCAGTATAATTCATATACTCAATCAATTCAATTCAATCGGGATTTCTCCAATCAAATATCAAAATTCCACAATGTTGGAATAAATACCCAAAATCACAATTACCACTCAATTTGCACAATTTAGCATTCAATTGCATAAACTAAGCACACCATTGCAACCAGCACGAAATTCCGGTCACCGGTTATCCCAGTATAGTTTCTGAAAAATAATAAATAATTAAATAAATACCAAAAATAATTAAATAAATGCAATTAGATACCAAAAATACCAACCTATGTCGGAAATGCTTAATCAACTGCCCGAACGGGTCGGGAAAATTTCCGAACCTATCTAGATAAATAGCACAACTTATCTAGTTCCTAATTAGGCTATTCTAACCACCTAACATGTACAAACGAATAATTAAATCGCTAATCCGTGCTAACTAACCACTTAAACCTTAACTAGCTTAAACTAATCACCCCCTAAGCATCATTAACTCCCTAAGTGAATTTTAGCAAGTAAACTCACCGATTTAGCGTTCTAGTGAGTCCACTACGATGGCGACGTAGAGACGGGCGGCGACACCAAATGGAGCGAACGGGCTTGAAAATAGGCCACGAAGTCCAAAACTCCTTGCTGGTTTTTCGGTTCTATCCTTGGGCCGAGCAAGCTGGAACGACGGTTGGTTGGCACGGAAACAGCAAGGAATGGGCGGTGGTGGTTGCAGTGGTCGACGGCGGAGGCAGACAGCGGCTGAACGACGACGGCGAGGCTTCGGCTAAGCTGCTATGGCGAGCAGGGGCTCAGGGGACGAAAGCTAGGCGTGAAACGAGCAGGGCGAACACGCGAGGCTTGGGCGGCTGCTCAAGCGGTGTGACGGCGCGGCAAGGGGTTCTGGTCGCTTCGGCGGTGGTCGACCGGCTAGGGGGAGGGGCTGGCTGGTTTCTCTGCAATTTTGAGCTTCTAAAATGCTCAACATTGGATAAAGTAAGTCACTTGAAGAAGAAGAAGACAGCTGAAGATTGAGGGGGTCCCATTTTGCCTCGAAGTCTTCAAATTCTATCTATCTCACCCTTGGCAAGGCCCCACCACTTGGGCTGTCATCCATGGCCAAAATGCAGCACAAGACTTCCCCTAGAAGCTTCTCCAAGTGGTCCAAAATGTTGTTGCACCCTTGGCCTACGAATTTTGGGCCAAACTCCCCCAAATTGAATCAATTCCCCTCACCAATTTGATGTCCATAAATCCCACCAAGGTGCCATCATCCCAATCCACATTTTTGTTCACCAATCGAACCAACTTGAATCCCAAAAACGCGACCAAAAACGGTCCTCTAAATTTCCCGGTAAAAAATGGCCCTACTTAGAATTTTTTGCCAAAAATCCCGTTTGCAGAAAAATCTTCGAAGGATGAGTCAACGTTCCTAAAATGAATCGTGACATGACAGAACTTTCAATTTTTGAAATTGGGTTTAAATTCGAGGTTAATTTCAATATGGCGCGATTTTAGCGTGACCTAACCTACCAGGTAGCTTTTAGGAATTTTTTAGTGCAATGACACATGGTCGATTATTTTAGAGCCACATTGTACATCTTCGACACATTGGCAACTCTCAGTTGTTGTGAAAATCTCGAGGTTTCAAATACGGACACAGGGTACCAAAATGACAGAAAAATCGGTCTAGTGCCGATCGACGAGAATTTTGCAACTAGGTGGAATCACCCGGACTAAATCACATGGCTCGGTCGAATCGACCTATCTCCGATCTCTAATCAATTTTTAATTGTGCCGTAATGACCCTTTTAGACTAGCACGGTCGAGCAGTCGATTTCTGGTCGAATTCTCAAATCTATTGCGTTAGATTCCCTTAACAGTTTCTCAAGATAGACTAGTTATCTTGTGAATGATCAGCTCAGAAAATAAAACTATAGGCGCGTCGATGAAAAACTCGATTCATTCAATTGAAAACAGAACTGGAAATTCAGGATGTCACAGCTGGTCGCTTGCTCAGGGCTGTGGGGTGAGCTGAAGGTGGTCGAGCGGGCGGTGGCTAGTAAACTAACTAGGCGGTGAGGATGGTGCGAGATTGTGAGGTGGAGCAGTGGCTGGTCGCGGGCTAGCGTGAGGAGACGGTGATGAGGAAGGTGGGACACTTGGCTGCAGCAAACGAAGGGAAATGGAGGAAGATGAAGAAGATGAAATGAAGAAGAAGGTGGCAGGGGATTAGGCTGAGGCAGGGGATGCGCATGAAGAGGGGGAGCAAGGGGAGAAGGAAGTCAACAAGACAGCCAATTAGGAAGTTTGCAAAATATCCAACTACTCAAGTGTTTTTGCCAGAAAAGTCTTCGGCTATATTGTCAAGGCATCCTCCAATGGCAATTTTCCCTCCAATTCTTCACAAATTAATCCATTTTGGTGGCCAAAAGTCCCTTGGCAGCAGCCCATACGAATTTCCATAAATTCTTTTGCCGAATTTGATTTTTTCGCAAAATTCTAGGCTCGACGGAATTTCTTCGAAAGATGAGATAGTGTCATCAAAATAAATCGTGACACATTCGAACGTCCGATTCCCGAAACCGAATTCAATTTCGTGGTGAAAATCGACCGAACGTGATTTTAGTACAACCTAACCTACCGGGTAGCTTTTAGGGATTTTAGCGCGTTTGACCCGTGGTCAATAATTTTTTATCCACGTTTGTGCATCTCTGACTCGTAGGCGACTCTTGGTTGTCGTAAAAATCACAAGGTGTCAATTACGTGTACCGAGTATAAAATCGATAAAAAATCGGGTTAGTGCCGTTCGACGCGAATTTCGTAATCATGCGGAATCACCCGCAATTCAATTACGTCATTCCATTGAATCGACCTATATCCGATCACTAGTCGATTATAACGGTGTTGTGTTGACCCTTGCCAATTATTACGGTCGAGCGATCGATTTCCAATCGAATTCTCTAGTCTGCCGCGTTTATATCCCTTAACGTCTTCACCTAATAGGTTAGTTAACTCGTGAGAGGCTCGCTAGAGTAAAATGACCATAGGCGCGTCGACGAAATGCCCCTTTCATATATTCGAGACAGGGTCAAAATTCAGGATGTCACAAATCTAGAGACTTTGTTCCGACTGTATATGTATAGTCTTTAATATTCTTAGAATCTTGATTTGCTTTCTCCAATTTGGGCAATCCCTTTGTTGCATACACAAATGAAAAGATTACTAAGGCATGAGTCAAGGTCTCTATTATTCCACAAGATTTGTTTTTAATGGTACTATTCAATCAGTCAACTTGTGTCTGTTCTTCTGATTTAGTGTGGTTAGTTTGTTAGAATCTTCAATTGCTAAATCAAAGAATGGCGACTAGAAGATTGAGGCCGACAACATTTGAATCAAGTGGGGTAAATTCTAAGGAGGTTGAGTTGGAGCTAACCTACTATTGTTGTCTTAAATAACCAATTCTTATAGCAAAGACAAGGGAAAATGTAGGAAGAAGGTTCCATGGATGTGCTAAGTTTGATGGTCCAGGTTGCTGCAATTTCTTCATGTGTGTTGATTCGAAGATATCAAATCAAGTAAGGGACATGATAGTTGACCTCCTTGAAAGGAATCAAGCATTATGTGAATCAAGTCAATCGAGGCATGATGAGGTCGAAGTGAGCTCATTGTTAGCTGAAATTAAGACTAAAAGGCGAAGAATAGATGTTTAAAGGAGGAACTCACACAAGTGAAGAAAGAAAAGATGCTATATCAAGTGGCATTTGTTCTGTGCATGTGTTGTATCTTTGTGTTGGTTACGTGTAACATGAGACTTGGTGGGAAGTTTCTTAGTCTTCCATAGTACCCTGTTTCTAAGTTTGTAGGTCTAGTTATGGATTAATGAGATGGATGTGTGCTATTTAGATTTCTGGAGCTCCCTATCATGTTCCCATTAAGTTGCTTCATGTTTGGAAGAACTCATTCTGCACAACTTTGTAAAGAATCCATTGAGACTTGCATATATGTTTTTACGTAAAAGAACTTATTCTACAAGTTTATATATCAATTGTTTTTGTATAAAGCTTGAGGTCTGAAACCAACCCATTTAAAAGAGTGCCTTAAATACATAGTAACTTAAAGATACATAAGTAATCAATATTTAGCATAATATTTATAATAGTGATCTATATGTGGTGCATCACTTAGCGAACAAATACGGCCAGTAAGTATCAAGTGTATCGTGACTTAAAGCCACTAAAATGCATGGAGATTGAGGCATTAAAATGAAGCAACTAAACTGATTTGCTTAAATATTAAAATGATCATTCCTCCATCATCTTACTGGACACCGAATCCCATATTTACATCAACATAAATGGGGAACTATAGAAACAAAAATTCACCAAAAATAAGCTTGCTCAACAAAAAACTGCAGAAAATATATTAATCCAAATCTATGAACTCTGACGGTCCTGTAGGTTTGGCCTTCACTTGATTCAAAAGTCTAGAGCATTTCCTTGTATACGGTGCCTTTGCCTTTGTAGCAACACTTTTATGAGGACAAGTTGTTAATGACTGAGGCTTGGAACTAGCTTGAGGTTGCGATGGCTCCTTTGCCTTTGTAGCAACATGTTTTTGAGAAGAATTTCTTAATGATTGAGGTTGTGATAGCACCTTCGCCTTCGTAGCAACATGCTTTCGAGGAAAATTTATTAATGATTGAGGTTGGGAAGTGGCTTGAGACTGTGATGGTGCCTTCGCCTTTATAGCAACATGCTCTCAAGGAAAATTTGTTAATGATTGAGGTTGGGAAATGGCTTGAGATTGTGATGGCGGCTTCGTCTTTGTAGCAACATGCTCTCGAGGAAAATTTGTTGATGATTGAGGTTGGGAAGTGGCTTGAGACTGTGATGGTGCCTTCGTCTTTGCAACGACATGCTCTTTAGGAAAATTTGTTAAAAATTGAGGTTGTGCACTGACTTGGGATTGTGATGGTGCCTTTGTATTGAAGGCTCTTGCAATTACTCCTTTGTCTTGTAGGCTCAATAATCTTGCACCAGGTGTACTAGGCTATATTATAATGGACATATTTTTGCTCAATGAGACAGTGACTTGTCATTATAAAATGTTAAAACATCACTCACATTCAGAATTTGAAGGTTTGTCCTAGGGTTTGTGTAAACCCTAAATCTTACCATTTTCTTCTTGTTTGGTTGTGATTGCCCTTGCATCTTTTCCTTTTTAGTTGCAGGTCTCTTAAATTGGAAAAAAAACATTTGACATGAGAATAAATGACAACACATAAATGCATGGGGATTGAGGTATTACTCAGTGGAATTTTTTGAGGTCTATTATGTACTGTTACACTTGCTTGAGCAGAATTAATTCATTGTCCTTGATCAATAGTGACTTCAGAAAAAGCAGTGGCCCCACTATAAGCCTAAGCCGAAGCATTGACTTGCCCACCACATTCTGCACTTGCCTCCATAAAAGTAATATCCCGACTTTTAGATCCTCCTTCACTTGTACTTGGCATCGCTTTAGCTTTGGCATAATTTTATGGTCATTATCATCAAAATGTACCATTGACGTATTTATATATTGCATATGAAGATTAGAATTACTTACTTGTTTTCTTTTATTCACAGATCCGGGTGCATTGGCATCGGCACTCGATGTACATACATTGACTTGAGCATTGGCCTAAGAAGCACATGACAAGTATTAATTGACAACATATTAAGATAATAAACTCATTATCAACAAGAATATATACCTTTTTCAATATACATCCCTTGCTGTTTTGTCCAATGATATTGCAAGTAGAACATGTGACGTCCTGAAAATTCAGTTATGTTTTCAATTGAATGAGTCGGGCCTTTCATCAAAGCGACCATAGTGCTTTTCTCTGAGATGGCCACTCACGAGACCACTAGCCTATCGTGCAGTAGCCGTTAAGGAATATAAACGTAATAGACCAGGAATCGACTGCTCGACGGTGCTAATCTGCAAGGGTCAATACGGCACAGATAAAAATCGATCAGAGATCAGAGATAGGTTGGTTCGACTAAGATGTGTGGCTAAATGTGGGTGATTCCACTAATTTGCAAATTCTTGTCGATCCGCACTAGACTGATTTTTCTATCGTTTTGGCGCCCGTGTCCGTATTTGAAACCTTGAGATTTTCACAACAACCGAGAGTCGCCAATGTGTCGAAGAGGTATGTGTGGCTCGAAGAAAATCGACGATGGGTCAATTGCACCAAAAATTCTTAAAAGCTACCGGTAGGTTAGGTCACGCTAAAATCGTGTCAAATTGAAATTAATCACGAATTTAAACCCAATTTCAGAAATCGAAAGTTCTGTCATATCACGAGTTATTTTAGGAATGTCGACTCACCTTTCGAGGAATTTTCGACGAGTTTGGGATTTTTACGGAAAATCGATTCGGACGATTCGGAAATCGAATGGAAATTCAAATTGGCCAAATTGAAGGCATTTTGGCCTCCTGTGTGAGCTTCTTGGTGAAAGGAAGTGGTGTGGGCTTTTTCCTCACAAAATTGGAGCTCAATCGGAGAAGTTTGTTTAGAAATCGGATTCCGAGAAAAAGGAATTAGAGTTCGGAATTGAGAGAAATTCGTAGGTTTGAGGGACCGTCACATTTTGATTCTTATTTGGACTTCAATTGGGACAATTGGTGTGGAAATTGGCCTTGGATGACCAATTGTTAAGGTTGTGTGAGGTTGAGCTAAAGTTAATTTTTGTTTTAATTATTTATTTTCCCTCCCTTCCACCAGATCTCTCCTCTCTCTCTCTCTCTCTCTCTCATTCTCGCGTGTCTTTCCCTAGCCGACAGCCCTCGCACCAATCTTCATTTTCCTTTTTCTCTCTTTGACCATTGACCCTCTCTCTCTTATCTTTTCCCCCACCCTCTGCTGACACATTTTCTCTCTCATCCCTTTCTCTTTTATTTTTTTCTCACACGTTTTCCCCCTCCCCTCTTTTTCTTCGTGGACGTCCCCTGCACCGAAGCCCCCTACTTCGGTTTCCATTTCCACTGAACAGCCCAAGTTTTCACTGTTGCCACTCGTCCGAGTCTTCAATTGCTCGGTCAACCTCCAACTGAATTTTCCCCCCAGGCGTTGACTTGCAACTCGTCAGCCATCTCATCTTCTCTCCACCAGCGACGCCGTAGCTCCACATTCGAAGTCAGCCACAGCAGCCCATCGCCAGCTTCTACTCCTCTGTTCCAGTACCCCGCTCAACCGATAAGCCGAGCCGAAATCCGCTCAGCCCAGCCCGTAATCGAGCCAAGGCCGGCCCAAGCCGAGCTGATCAGCAGCTCCGAAACCGGGCCAAATTAGAACCGATTTTTCCGGTTCGTGGCCGAGGCTTACGAGGCCGATTTCGGCCCAATCCGGACCCCTGTTGGTGACGCCACTTTGGGTTTTATCGCTTGCCGTCGGTCCCCGTCGTTTTGGTCCGAGTGGATCGCAAATCAAATGAGTTTAACTCACTAATCCTCGCTTAGTAATTTAATGACGTTTAAGGGTTGATTAGTTTAGACTAAGCTATGATTAGGTGGATAGTTAGAATGGATTAGTGAATTAGTTAATTATCGATGCATGTTAGGTGGTTAGAGTAGTATAATTAGAGCCTAGGCAAGCTCTAGTATTTATCTAGAGTGGTTCGAAAATTTTCCGGGCTCGTCTCGGCTTTTAATTAGGCTTTACGGGTCTAAGTTCTATTTATTTGCATTTATTAATTATTTTCCATAATTATTTATTTATTTATTTATTTTTCGAATATTAAACCGGGATAGTCGGTGACCGGAATTTTACGCTGATTGCAGTGGTGTGATCTGTTTATTTAATTGACTGTTATTTTGTCCAAATTGATCGTGATTTGTGATTGTGGATAATTATCCCAAAATAAATTAATTTCAATAATTAATTAGAAAATTATCGGGTGTCGGTTTATAGCGCCAAAAATGGATTTGTGGACTATTGAAATTAGTGGGATTTTCAAAAGTGGAAATATTGTATTTTTGGCTAAAGCCGACTGTGTACCCACACACGATTATTTTTATCGAGAATGATAAAAATTGTGATTTGATTTGATGATCAATATCGGTATTGAGGCAGCTTCTAGCGAGCATATTTAGTATAATATATTAGTATTTGAGGCAACTTCGGGTGAGCTATACTATCTATTATAAGCTCAAAGTGAGCAGTCCGATTATGATCGGACTTTATAGATAGTATTGATTGAGATGAGCGGGAATGGTCTTGTTGATATGGAATCAACTGAGTCAATTGATCGGTGACTTGATCTGATTTGATTGGTTGATGTGATTCGTGAGTGTTTGAATTATACTGACTTGTAGGAAGAATCCGAGGCAAAGGTAAGTCCTCTCGACTCATGCTTGTGCTTAGGCAGCCATTTAGGCGTATTTTCTTCCTAGTCGGGGCTTAGTGAGTGAACTTGCTGAGACGTTATCTCACCCCGTTGTGGGATAACATTTTCAGGTCCCTAAGGCGAAGAACCCGGAGCTGGAAGCGGAAGGGTAAGGAGCATGGATGGCTCAGAAGTTCTTTTAAAGATAGACTTCTTGTACTTAGACCCTAGATTCGGCCCTCGTTTATAAACCGAATGGTGGTTTCTTATAATGTGTTGATTCAAAATTTGTTGTCCTACTTTTCTATCCCACGTTTGTTATTGTCAGGGGATTAGTATTTCGCTTCCGCAAGTGCATTAAAATGAATGGGTCGGCAACGAGTCCTAGGACATCGCAAATTTAATCGACCACCGAGGGATGGGCACGTGCTCGAGGTTCGGGGCATAACAGAACAAGTCATTTGTCTACCTTCTTTAGTCATTCTGTCACCTCTTACAAGCTCAATTGGTTGTTTTTTTTTGCTCCTTTTTGGCTTTCCACGCATCTTCTTGACGAGTGGGGGTTGAAGAGCATATTTGTTGTTTTTTTCCAAAACTTTTGTCCTCTCGTAGTAGGCATCATGAATTGATAAGCACTCGGGTATTTATCCTTGTTGAAGCACTTAGCTAGGTGGTCACCTGGATCATTTTGCTTGTGATGTATTACGCATATTGCATGACAACATGGAATTCCACTAACGTCCCAACTTCTACAAGAACAAGTCTTCAAATTTAAGTCAACCACATCTTTGTCACCACCTTCCATAATCTCATATCCTTGATCTCCATTCGATATCAAATGGCAATACCTACTAGCAGTTGTATGCTGATGTAATTTATACACAATTCTTGGACCATAATTTCTTTTCCACCTAGCACATGCATTTCTCTGACTGTGCATTCTATTCATGATCATGATTCTAATATCTTCCAGCATACTCACAATGGCTTTGCACCTAGCTTCAACACATCTACCATTGAAAGCTTCGCAAAGATTATTATCAACAACATAGCATTTTATGTTGGTGTCAAAGAAGGCTTTGCACCAGTGTTTTGGCTCAGTTTGGAAAATATCATCATGATCTTGTGGAGTTATTTCCTTCAATCTCTATCTATAGACCTCAAAATTTGCCATATTAGTACTCTTGGCACGTTTCCAAAACTGTTTCATCAATTGTTTTCCTTTATATTTTTTACCCAAATTGGAATATATATGCCTTGCACACATCCTGTGTTCTGCCCTTGGTAAAAGTTCAACAACCGAAGGGATTAGACCTTGACAA
Source organism: Eucalyptus tenuipes (assembly GCA_014182365.1). Taxonomy (NCBI): domain Eukaryota; kingdom Viridiplantae; phylum Streptophyta; class Magnoliopsida; order Myrtales; family Myrtaceae; genus Eucalyptus; species Eucalyptus tenuipes. The sequence goes on from CM024543.1 coordinate 12,771,400, forward strand.
ATACATAAAAAAGAAAAAAAATATTAAAACTAATAAACATTACGTAAAGTGTTGCAAACAATTTCAAGATGAATGATAACGAAGTATTACGTACCTTTTGTTGGTCACTTATTAAAGCCCAACCACTACCATTATTCATATCGAGCTCTGACCTCAACAAGTCGATAAACCATGTCCATGTGTCATTATTCTCAATTCTTATCACTGCCCATGCCACTGGATACATTTGGTTATTAGCATCCCTCCTTACAGCAACACAACAAATCGCCATTGATTGAATCTCTCAAGAAACATCCATCTAGTCCAATGACTTTTCTACATCCTGTCAGAAATCATTTCCTGCAGGAATTGGAGCAAATATAAAATCTATCAAATAATGGAAGGGAATTTGGCAGTGACCTTTCAACTTTCAATTTAAAAATGCTTGCGGGGCTTGCAGTGTAAAGCTTTATCAGGTAGTCCCACATTTGTGTATACTTTTTACTATAATTGCCTTCCAATACCTTCAACACTTTTAGTTTTGTTCTCCTACATTAACTCACAGTAACATTCACCCCTAGTTGTTCCCTAACTAGTTTCTTCAACTCAAGTGCCTTAATTTTAGGCATTGCAGAAATTAGAGTCATGAAGTGTTTGTCACGCGAAGATCCTCGAGCGCGCGCACATCCCTGCAGTAGATATAAATGTGACGTTCCCGGAGGTCGCATCGCCGATCCATTCATCATTAATATACATGCGGAAGCGAAACAATAAACCCCTGACAACAAATAGCATGGGATAGGAAAGCAGGGCAACATTTCACAAAAGCCAACTTTTATAAACAACGGGGATTAGTTACAAAACGAGTTTGGTCCAAAGTCTACAAAAGGTCGACACACACGCCGATCCTTCGGACTCCACCTCCACGAGACTTCGGGGCTTCGGGTCCTCCACAACCACCACCTAAGGACCTGAAAATATAAAGCCCACGACGGGGTGAGATATTGTCTCAGCGAGTTCACCCCTTAAACCCCTATTAGGAAGGAAATACACCCAAGGGTGGCCTAGCCACACATCACACAGAGGACTTACCTTGCCTCAGTCCCTCCTGCACGTTAGCACAATTCATATCTCATATACGTGCAATCATCACTCAACAATTGGAACGCATCATACTAAATCTCAATCAATCACTCATTCCAATTATTAATCACAGCCACACATACAGGCACAACCTATTCTAGGTTAGGCTGTCTTTTAGTGTAACTAGGTTAATCATGGCCTACTCAATGTTAGGCGGTAATCACGGCCCAATGGGCACAGCCTACTTCCAAGTTTGGCAGAAAATCACGGCCCAATGGGCACAGCCATACTTCGGCGGTTAAGCACGGCCCGATAGGCATAGCTATACTTGGGCAGTTAATCAAGGCTCGATGGGCATAGCCTATTCCAAGTTAGGCAGTTTTCTGGCTTAGCCAAGTGTCAAAACCAAAGGCTTACAATTCACAATTACTACACAATTTCACAAATCATCATTCAATTAACCAAACCAGAACTCAATTGCACATTCTAACCATATCATGGTTACCACGCAATTGCACAAATCACTCAATTAACTAGTCCAAGCAATCAATTGCATAAACTAGCCACACCACTGCGATCGGCTCGGAATTCTATTGAGCGGCTCTCTCGACATAATTTCCAGAAAATATTAATTAATTAATAAAAAATTCCGAGTTAATTTAAATAATAAATAATATAATTTCAATAATATTTAATTTAAATAAATAAAATAATTAATTAAAAGTCTAATCATGCTTATACTAATCTAATTGCATAATTAGACTAATTTATCCATCCACTAAACTAATCAAGTACTTAATCTAATCAACATTTAAATAAACTAATCTAACCAACTAAACATACTTAGCATAATCTAAACACCTCTTAAGCATCATTAACTCCCTAAGCGGAGATTAGTGAGTAAACTCACCGGTTTAACTTTTCGGTGAGTCCACAGCGACGGTGATGCCAAGGCGGGCGATAAACCTACTAGCGGCGACACTAAGCGAGGTCGGGAAGGGCTCAGAAACGGGCCACGAAGTCCCAAAACCTTGCTGGTTTTCTGCTTCTGTTCTTGGCTGTACCGAAGGGCTGAACTGGTGGCTGGTTTGGGGTCGAAACAGCGAGGAACGAGCTGATTAAAGCTCCGGCGAACGGGTGGCCAGCAGCCAACAGCACCTGGGGGTCAAGGGGGACTTGCTGGTGATTGGTATGGGTGGAGGTAGGGTCGAAATGGGGAGAAAACGGCTGAAAATTACAAAACAGGCGGAACAGTGCACTTGGGTGGCTTTTAGGCGGTTCGGCAAGCCGTTTCTTCTCACCGACATGCGGGTCGGTCGACGACTCCTTCCAGTGAACGGCAAGGTGCTCTTGTAAGGTTTGGATGTGCTGAAGACGATGGTGGGTGGCACGAGAGCTAATTCTCACGGAAAGACAACTTTTAACTCAGGTTTTCACAAGAAGGTCAGCTGGAGTAGAAACAGGTAGAGAAGGAAAACAGGGGAGAAAATGCCATGAATTCGCTTGGGCTGAAAAGGGGAGAGAGAGAGCTGTGGGGGCTTGTTTCTCTGGTTCTCACAAGCTCTCAAATGCCTCAACAATGGATAAAGTAAGGTTTGGGAGGAAGAAGATGTGGCTGGAAGCTTGGAAGGGGGCCACCAAACCTTCTAAATGGCTTTCTTGTCCCTTTTGAGCTCAACCAACATGCCCCACTTGGTCAGCCATCGTCCTCAGCCCTTATCCACTCCTAAGCTTCCTCAAGAAGTCTCCAAAATGGTCCAAAAGGTTGCCCCCCTTGGCCTACGAATTTTGTACATTTGGCCTCTAAATTCAATTCGATTCTCCTCCAAATGAGTTCAATTCAAAGCCTATAAATTCAGCCAATGTGTCATCGTCCCTCTCATGACTTTTCCTCATCAATTGAACCAACTTAATGGCCATGGGTGCACTCAAAAATAGCCCCTCGAACTTTCCCGATCCAATTCCTTCGATTCCTGATTTTTATTCGCTGAAAATCTCGGTTTGTAGAAAAATCTTCGGAGGACGAGTCGACGTTCCTAAAATGATTTGTGACATGACAGAACTTTTAATTTTTGAAATCGGGTTCAATTTCTCGGTTAATTTCAATCTGGCGCGATTTTAGCGCGTCCTAACCTACCAGGTAGCTTTTAGGAATTTTTTGTGCAATTGACCCATAGTTGATTATTTTCAAGCCACAAAGTACATCTTCGACACATTAGCAACTCTCAGTTGTCGTGGAAACATGGAAGTTTCAAATACGGATACAGGGTACCAAAACGACAAAGAAATCGGTCTAGTGCCGATCAACGAGAATTTTGCAATTAGGTGGAATCATCCACACTTAATCACATGGCTCTGTCGAATCGACCTATCTCCGGTCTCTAGTCGATCTACACCGTGATGACCCTTGCAGATTATCGCGGTCGAGTAGTCGATTCCTGGTCGAATTCTCAAGTCTATTGCGTTTAGATTCCTTAATAGCTTTTCCTAATAGGCTAGCTATCTCGTGAGTGGCCTACTCAGAGAAAAGAACTATAGGCACATTGATTAAAAGCCGACTCATTCAATTGAAAATAGAATTGGAAAATCAAGATGTCACAGTGTTTGCCTAAGTAAGTACTGGGTACTCTCTTATTCTCAAAAGTGATACTACATATATGCTAATCCACATATTTTTTCAAATGAAATGAACCGGTGTTGTTATCAAGAGCGCCATAAATCATCCACTTACAATTGGTTTGTGCACACCTCGCTCTCACAAATCTGCTAGTATTCTTGGTGTATTTAATTGCTCTTTGCTCAGCCACTAAATACCTCAAAATTGCATCTTTGAACTCAATTGCATACTTGAATGTCATGCCAACAACGAATACTGGGTTAGTATCATTTCCAATATATGATGGGAACTTACTTCCCTTCCTCAAAAGAACAACACCTTCCTCTTCTTCACCCTTATCATTGGAACTCAAATGAATACTTTCTTCATCATCTGAATTATAGTATTCTGTTTCATACCTAGATTCATCCACATACTAAGGACAAGTTACTATTGGTAAGTTAACCTTTGATTGGGAAGTACCAGCTAGTTCCATGTTAACTGGTTATGAGCTTATGTACCATTGAATATTCCTTTAACTTTGTTCTTGCTTCAATCAGTTCAAGATGATCATCATCACTTGAGTGTTCCATATCCACCAAATTAAATGTATCATCATCATCCTCATCTTGATCTTGATTACCAACCTCAACCCAATTCTTGCCATCATCAGCATTCCCACTCACATTTTCGAAGACATTACCAGCATTCTCATTATCCTCTAGCTCCCTATCACCAACTTCAACCCAATTCATGTCATCATTAGGATTACCAATCACATTTTCGAACACTTTACTATTCACCTTATGAACTCTTTCCACATCCACAACATACAGACCTTCATTTTCTATCTCAGCAATTGTCTCTTTATCATCAACATACTCCACATATAGTTCAATAATTTCATAATATAGATGATGTAGAAGAGATCTATCATAGTAGAATCATCTCATAAATATTTAAGACAATTTTCAACAATACTACTTTTGGGAACTTTGTAATAGAGTTTCTCTATCTTGCACCCACCTAAAGCCTCAATAACTCTATTTACATTAGACAATGAACCCTCACTTAAGTCTATTTCTACAACATTGACCTTTCCACATATGTATTCCAATGGTGGTCCAACTTGAAATTTACCTCCAAAGAAAACAGTAATAGGAACTTTGTTGTCGGCCATCGGACCTACACGGGATAAAAATAAATAGTACTTTAGTTTTGAAATTGACTTTGTAATGAATTCATTATAGTGACCATAAATCTTAATAAAGCAGTACCAACTGATTTTGATTAAAAGGGCTAAGTGCGATACCTATGCAAAGGAGAGAGTCGGCCTTTGATTTGCCATAGTAACAACTTTACAAAACACTACATGGAAAAAGTTGCATTTCCATCAAGCAACAATGTCGAATTATATATAGGAACCTCACAATCTTATCCATGACAAATTCTTGCAAATATGCTGGTTCTTTCACATAGCCATTGCCATCTAGAAGTATTTGGTGACTGGTTGGTTTCAATCCTCTACTAAGCCAATGTTTGGCAAAAATATTCGCCAATTTCCTTACCTGCAATTTCCCACAAATAGAGAAGCAGTAATGAGAAGGGATTTGACACCACAAAATGAGAATGGACAACTTGCACAGATTTACTTTAGTGATATGACTTGCTCTAGTCATGCTTCTCTCTCTGTCTCTCCTTGTCTACACATCATCATGCTCAAGCTCTAGCTCTCCCATTTTTCTTTCTCTAGTTGACTCTACTTGAAACATTTTCAAGGCCTTTTACAAGTGAAACCCAGCTATATGACACAATTTCTTTCATAAATAAAGCTAGTCATAGAAAAAGAATATGCCAACTTGATCAACAACATAAGGAGAAACTCGAGCGCAATATTGATGGGCTTATGTTTGTTCAATGGATGCATGAAAGTTGGAATAGTGTAGAGTCATTTTGGAAAATGGCATGGATGCATGAGGTCGAACATGGACCTTCGATTTGGCACCACCACACAACGAAATGACAATTTAGGGTATGCACGACTCATGATTTGCACGGACTCGCTTCTGCAAGATGACTCGCACGCAACAAGAAGAGGTTTGATGTGAGCCTTCGATTTGCCATCGTGACACCACGAGGAGGAAGGACTTGCAATGACTGGCGATCGACGACGAAGATATCTCAGACTATCGAATTTGGGCTTGCACGAACTCACGATCGATGAAGAATGTAACTCATAGCTTCGATTAGGGGCTCGTTGCAACTCGCTTGGGACTTAGGGCTCAGAACTTAGATTTGGGAAAAAGAAGAGGGAAGAGGATGAAGAGAGAATGAGTACTTGGTGCAAGAGGAGAATAATGATGATTTAGATCAGTAAATGGTCCAAAATGCCCTTGTTTTGCACACGTGTAATTTGGGCTTTAAGTTATTTGCCATGCAAGAGAGAAAAATTGTTAAAATAAGCCCGCTCAACAATTTCTATCACGCCCCGATCCTCAGGCACGCACCCATCCTTCACCTTGGTTCATTAAAAGTTTGCGATATCCCAGGACGTATCGCCGACCCTTTCATTTTCATATGCACATGCGGAAGCAATTATAAATCCCCAGACAATAAAACATTGGGATAGAACAGTAAGACTGAATTTCAAACCCTTAAAAACATTCACTCTTATATACATTGCAAACCAGTGCACGTATACATACAAGGTGCACTATTAAGTCCAATTCAACTTAAGTCAGTTTAAAAACAAGGTCTACAAGCAGAAGTGGGGTTCTACGAGCTACGGGTCCCCGTCCTCCTCTTCATCATCCTCCACACTCCAACCGGAGCCTACGGCAGACTGCACCGGACTTTCGAGATCTTCAAAATCCAAGTCTACTGCATCTAAGGACCTGAAATGGTTATTCAATAACCAATGAGACTACGTCTCAGCAAGTTCTACCCCCTAAGACCCGATTAGTAAACCAATACGCTATCTGGGCTGCCTATGCACAACACGAGTCAGACGACTTACCTTGGCCTCAGTCCCAACCTGCAAATCAGTACAATTCAATAGGCACCCAACAATCCAAACAGATCGAAGCATCGATCAAATCGACCTAGTCGATTTCATGTCAGCCGGACTAACTCTCGGTCATTTCAACTCAATCAATTCACGACATTAGGTCAAAGCAATTATCAATCGACTTAGTCGATTACATGTCAATCGGACCATTCCCAGGTCAATCAATCAGTACCATACATTCTCGATGATGTATAACTAGTCGTCGAGCCCACGTGCCTTCTCTTAGGCGCCAAGTACGCAAAGTGATGCATCAAACCACCGAGCCCACGTGTCTCTTCCAAGATGCCATGCTTAACTCACTGGGCTCACGTGCATTCTCTTAGGCACTAGTTCGCCAAAGTGATGCATCAAATCACCGAGCCCACGTGCCCTTTTTATGATGCCCGGGCCCACGTGCCTTCTCTTAGGTGCTAACTCACCAAAGTGACGCATCGGATCACCGAGCCCACGTGCCCTTTTTAGATGCCATAATTAATCACCAGTCCACCGTCGATACTAACAACCGACTCTCGATTATTTCTCACTCAAATAATCAAAACAACCATTTAGGAATATATCCTAAAAATTCACATTTAATTTAATTCAGCACAATTCAAAACCCAAATAAATAAACAGGCTACACCACGCAATCAGCGTGAAATTCTGGTCACCGGCCATCCCGGTTGAATTTCCGAAAAAATAAATAATTAATTAATTAATTTCGAAAATTTAATATATAATTACTAAAAACCCAATTCAGGCCCGTAATGCCTAATTGACGCCGGGACGGATCGGGAAAAATCCCGAGATACATTCAATAAATAATAGAGCATTTCTACTCCCTAATGACTATGACTAACCACATAGCATGCATCATTAAGTCACTAATTTAATTGTTCTAAACTAATCTAACCACCTAATTGTACTTAATTAAATATAATCAACCCTTAGGCATAATTAGCAAACTAAGAAAGCATTAGTGAGCAAAACTCACTTGATAAAAGCGAAGGCCGAAACACCGCGACGGCGGCCGAAACTTGAATCGCGGTGGCGCCAACGGGCTTGGACCGGGCCTAAAAGGCCTTGCAAGCCCGCAGTAAATTGCGGGCTTGATCTTGGGCTTGGGCCTGATGAACCTGCGGGCTGACTTTGGAGATGGGCTGAAACAAAATTGAACTGGGCCTGTCTTCAGATGGGCTGGAAACTTACGGGCTTGGGCTGAACTTGCGGTTGGGCTTGGCTTCGCTTGTTTCAAGTTGCTAGCCCAAGGGCTGAAGCTTGCTGGAGATAGAAGTTGGACTGTTGGGCTCAAAGTGGGCTGGAATTGGCGAGCTGATTCGGTGGGCTGATGGGCTTCAAGTGCTGAAGAGAAGATGGACTGGACGAACGAGCGGCGGCTTGGGCCGGACGTGAAGGAGCTGCGAAGATGAAGCTGCCGGTCGTTGACGCCGAAGAGGGGCGAGCGGGCAGCACCGAAATGGAGAAGGACTCGCAGCAAGGAGGTCTTCGTAGCAGCTGCTTCGGTCACGAGCTGCACGAAGGCATGGGCAGGACAACTTCGGTCAACAAACCGATGGGGGAAGGCGAGCTGGTGACCAAAGATCGGGCAGAGAGATGGACTGGCGTGAACCGTGTGTTGGCGTGGAGTGGTAGGCGTGCTCGTTCGGTAGAGAAAATAGGTGGTCTTCATCGTGGGTAGTTGACCGAACGGGGTGAAGACACGGCCAAGTGGCGCTGCTTCAAAGGGAAATCGGAAGAAGATGGAGCTGCGGTCTTCGGGAAATGAGGGAAAAACAAGAACGGGGCGGGTGGTGGAAATTGGACGTGCGGATGAGCTGGACTTCGAACTAAAGGATGAAAGTGTGACCTTACCTCTTGGGTAGCTTTTAGGAATTTTTGGTGCAATTGACCCGTGGTTGATTTTCTTCGAACCACAATGAACCCATTCGACACTTTGGCGACTCTCGGTGGTCGTGAAAAATCTCGAGGTTTCAAATACGGACACAGGGTACCCAAAACGACAAAAAATCGGTTTAGTGCCGATCGGCGAGAATTTTGTAATCTAGTGGAATCACCCACACTTTGATCGCCATCTCAGTCAAATCAACCTATCTCCGTCTCTGATCGATTTTTAATTGTGCCGTAATGACCCTTGCAGACTAACACGGTCGAGCAGTCGATTCCTGGTCAAATTCTTTAGTCTATTGCATTTAAAATCCCTTAATGGCTTCACCTGATAGGTCAGTGTACTAATTGGCTATTTTCGATGTAGCTGCTCCATGTAATCTTGTAACCATATGATTTCCTTGGAGGTTTCTATGATCGCTACGTATTCCGCCTCTGCCGTCGATAAAGCCACTACTTTTTGTAGTTGAGATACCCAACTCACTGCTGTACCTGCAACTGTAAAGACATATCCAGTGGTACTCTTACCACTATCTCGATCACCTGAATGATCTGAATCTACATAACCCTGCAACTCTAGAGATGTACCACCTTAACAAAGTGAGTAATTGGAAGTACCTGCTAGATATCTCAATATCCATTTTACTGCATTCCAATGATCTCTGCCTAGGTTCTGCATATATCGACTCAACTCCCACTGCCTGTGCAATGTCTTGTCTTATGCTCACCATGGCATACATCAAACTCCCCACTGCTGATGCATATGGAACTACCGCCATCTCACCTTTCAAAGCCTGAGTGCTTGGACACATATCCTTGGAAAGTTTGAAGTGACTCGCTAGAGGAGTTGCAACCGGTTTTGCCTTGTCCATGTTAAATCTCTTTAACACATTCTTCACATAGTCTTCCTGCGACAGCCATAATTTCTTATTTTTCCTATCCCTGATGATTTTCATGCCTAAAATATTCTTAGCCTCTCCCAAGTCTTTCATAGCAAACTGTGATGATAACATCTTTTTCACTTCTACGATTCTCTTCATATTGGAACTAGCCACCAACATGTCATCCACATATAAAAAGAGATACACAATGTCACCATCATCATACTTGTGAAAAGAAACATAATGATCAGACTCACAGTGTGCAAATCCTTTTTCTTTCATGAAACCATCAAATTTTAGGTACAATTGCCGCGGAGCTTGTTTCAAGCCATACAAGCTTTTCTTCAAGCGACATACCATGTGCTCCTTACCTTTGACTTCAAAACCCTTAAGTTGTGCCATGTATAGTTCTTTATCTAAGTCACCATGTAAAAATGTTGTTTTTACGTCTAATTGCTCAAGATGAAGATCCTCCACTGCAACTGTACTTAGCAAAACTCTAATTGATGTCATTCTTACTACAAGTGAAAATTCGGAGTAGTCGATCCCTTCTTTTTGAGAAAAGCCTTTGACTACAAGCCTCACCTTGTATCTAATACTACCATCTGCTTCATTCTTAATCCTATACACCCATTTGTTTAATAAAGCTTTTTTTTACCTATGGGCAACTTGGTCAACTCCCAAGTTTTGTTATCAAGGCACGAGCTCATCTCGTCTTTCATAGTACACTCCCACTGCAAGTGAGATGTGTTTGCCTTCGCCTTATCGTAAGTCTCCGGTTCCCCTGAATCTATATATAAGACATGGCTCAGAACAGTATTAGCTGATGGATCAAAAATTACCTTTGGCTTTCTCACACGTGTAGACCTTCTCAAGACAGGTACTTCAGGGTCGTTAGTTTGCTCTGAATCACTACGTTCCTCTTGAACTACCTCTTCACTAATAATAGCTCATCTTGAACCTCTCTTTCAAGTGCACTTTGATCTACTGGAAACATCTTCACGGGCATTGTGTCTAATTCAACATATTCTGGTTCTACTACCTTCTCATGCTCTGTTTGATGATCCTTGTACATCTTTTCTTCATGAAATATCACATTCCGACTGCGGATGACTTTGTTATTCTCATAATCCCAAAGCCTATAGCCATACTTGTCGCCACCATATCCGATAAAGATGCACTTCTAGGACTTAGCATCAAGCTTTTTCCTATCTTCCCTGTCAATCAAAGCATATGCAATACAACCAAATACCTTTAAATGTGAATAATTAATCTTTTTACCTGACCATCATTCCGGTGGTATTTGTGACATCCTGATTTTCAGATTCTTATTTCGATTGGATAAGATGGGCTTTTCGTCAATGTGACTATAGTGTTCTTCTTTGAGTTTGCCACTCGTAAGATAACTGACTTATCAGGTGAAGCCATTTAGGGATTTCAAATGCAATAGACTTGAGAATTCGACCACGAATCGACTGCTCGACCGTGTTAGCCTGCAAGGGTCATTGTGGCACAATTAAAAATCGATTAGAGACCGGGGATAGGTCGATTCGACTGAGATGGCGATCAAAGTGTGGGTGATTCCACCTGATTGCAAAATTCTCGTCGAACGGCACTAAACCGATTTTCTATCATTTTGGATACCCTGTGTCCGTATTTGAAACCTCGAGATTTTTACGACCACCGAGAGTCGCCAATGTGTCGAAGAGATACGTGTGGCTCGAAGAAAATCGACCACGGGTCACTTGCAACAGAAATTCCTAAAAACTACCCGGTAGGTAAGGTCACACTAAAAGCGTGTTTGATTGAAAATAACCGTGAATTTGAATTGATTTCAGAAATTGGAAGTCCTGTCGTGTCATGAGTCATTCCAAGAATGTCAACTCACCTTTTGAGGAAATTCCGGCGAGGTTCGGGATTTTTACGGAAAATCGTTGCAGACTATTCGAAAAATGAATGGAAACTCGAATTGGCCGATTTGAAGAGACTTTTGGCATCTAGTGTAAGCGAATCGGTGAATGGAAGTCATTTGGGCTTTTTCTAATTTCAAATTGGGACCTCAACCGAATTTGTTTGTTCAGAAAATCGGATACGAGAAAATTGAAATGGAAGTCGGTTTCGAAGAAAATTCGTGGGATTAAAGGACCGACTTATTTTGGCCTTCAACTGGACTTCAAATTGGACAAGTGGGTATGGAATTTGACCTAGCTTGACCAATTGAAATTTGTTGTGTTGAAGTGAGCAAAATTAACTTGGTTATGTTTTATTTCCCTTCCTTGGACTCATGCCCCACACACACGCACACCTTCCCTCTCCTACCGACATAGCCCCACCTCACGCACGTTTCCCCTCTCTCCACGCACGAACAAACCCCCCTCCGCACGTCTCTTTTTCATCTCTCTCTCTCTCTCTCTCTCTCTCTCTCTTTCTCTCTCTCGCATGAAACCCCCTGCAGTCTTCAATTTGTTCTTTTCCTTTGACCGGTCTTCTCTTTTCTCCTTTACGGTTGCTGCCGCACGCCTTCTGCCCACCGAAGCCTCTGCATCTCTCTCTCCGCTCAGCCCTCATCCCATGAAGCTGCAGCCCACACGTCTCTCGCCTACGCTGATTCTTCTCTGCCGAGCTTCACGTGACTCCACCGAGCGCCCCCAGCTCTTTCGCCTAGTCAATAAACAAGCCAGCAGAAGCTCCTCTGTTGACTCCGCATCTCCATCCCACGTCTGCCAGCGAAGCCTCTTGTTGGACCAAAGCTCCTCCATCTGCTTGTGTCTTCAACCCCAGCTCGATGCCAGTGTGCTCCCATCTTCCGTAACAAAACGCGCCAGCATACCCGGTCAGCTCGCAAGCCCAGGTCCTTTCCGTTCGGTTTTATAGCCCACCGAAACATTTCACCGAGCCAGCAGTCCAACAGGCCTCCGTTCAGCATCTTCGGCCCTAGCTCAGCCCAGTTGTGATCATGAATGGGCTAGGCATCTCGGCCCAGCAATTTGAAGTCCATCTTCACTGCAGCAATTTTAGCCCAGCAGCTCCTTTGAGCCCGCATAGCAGCCCATCTTCAGTCAAGACCAGCAAGTGTCGCAAGCCCAGTTCGTAATTTCAGCTTTTGTTATGAGCCCAAGCCCGCGAAACAAGCCCAATCCAACTCAAGAATAAATTTCAGTTTGGTCTGTGATTTGTTGGGCCAAGTTTAACGCTCGGTCCAAGCCCGTCGGTGCCGTCGTTAGCCCAAGTTCAGCCGTCGTCGCCCCGTCGTCGCGGTGATCCGGTCTTCGCAAAACAAGTGAGTTTTAGTTTGCTAATGATGCTTAAGGGTTGATTAGTTTTAATTACGTAGGATTAGGTGGTTAGATTAGAGTAGATTAGTGATTATTAATTAATTGTGATGCATGTTAGGATTATGGTTAGAGTATTTAGCTAGAGGATAGTCTATAGTATTTATTGAATGTCTCTCCAGATTTTTCCCGACCTGTCTTGGGCTCCAATTAGGCATTATGGGCCTAAATTGGATTTTAAGTAATTATTTATTAATTTTCGAAATTAACTTAATTATTTATTTATGTTTTGAAAATTAGGCCGGGATAGCCGACGACCGAAATTTCATGCTGATTGTCGTGGTGCAGTCCGTTTATTTATTTGAGCTCTACGTTGTGTTGAATTGAATTAATTGTGGAATTTGAGCAATTTTCCTATATTGATTGAAATTGAGCAATTGATTGGTAGATGGCCGAATATGGGTATATAGCGCCAGTAAAACTTTGATGGGCTAAAGTAGAGAGAACGGCAAGGGTGAAATGGGAATACTCTTGGCCGAGACCAATCAGGTACGATGGTATAGACCAATGTGGTTCGGTGATTGAGACATCACTGGTGAAAACGACGCCTTAAAGAACATACATTACGGTCTAGTACATACATCAGTATAGACATACATGGTTCGGTGATTAAGGATATCACTGATGAAACGACGCCTTAAAGAATGCACGAGTGTTGTCTATTACATGCATCATTATGGGCATACTTGGTTCGGTGATTAAGGACATCATCGGTGAAAACGACGCCTTAAAGAACACACGATTACTACCTATTATATACATCACCTTGGCTTATAGACATACGTGGTTCGGTGATGGAGGATATCACTGGTGAAAACGGCGCCTTAAAGAACACACGACTACTGTATATTATATACATCTTCTTGGCTTATAGACATACGTGGTTCGGTGATTGAAGATATCACTGGTGAAAATGGCGCCTTAAAGAATGCATGAGTGCTGTCTATTGCATACGTCACCTTGGCGAAAATGATGCCCGAGAGCATTAATGTGGCTCTGTGACTAAGTGTACTATTAGAGGTTGTGTAGTATGGATGGGAATGACCTAGAGATGGTCTGACTGACATGTAATCAACTAAGTCGATTGATCATTGTTTTGATCCGATGTTGTAAATTGATTGATTGAATGGGAATGACCGGTGAATGGTCCGATTGACATGTAATCGACTAGGTCGATTGATCGAGATATCGATCTGTGATGTGATTGCTTGGGTACCTATTGAACTGTGCTGATTTGCAAGTGGAATTTGAGGCCAAGGTAAGTCCTCCGACCCGTGTGTGTATAGGTAGCCCGGATAGTGTATTGGTTTACTAATCGGGTCTTAGGGGGTATAACTTGCTGAGACGTAGTCTCATTGGTTATTGAATAACCATTTCAGGTCCCTAGATGCAGCGGACTTGGATTTTGAAGATCTTGAAAGTACGGTGTAGTCTGCTGAAGGCTCCAGTTGGAGTGTGGAGGATGAGGATCCGTAGTTATAATTCCTACTCCTGCTTGTAGACCATGTTTTTAAACCGGCTTCAGTTGAATTTGACTCAACAGTTCACCTTGTATATATAGGTGCACTGGTTTGCAATGTATATAAGGGTGAATGTTTTTAAAGGTTTGAAATTTAGTCCTACTGTTCTATCCTAATGTTTTATTGTCTAGGGATAATTTATATGCTTCCACATGCGCATATGAAATGAATGGGTCGGCGATGCATCCTGGGACGTCGCTATTAATTGACCAGGTGAGGGATGGGCACGCGTTCGAGGATCGGGGCGTGACAGTATTTCTCCATCCAACGCACTAGATGGACTTCTGTTGATAAGATAAACAGCTGCATCAACTGTGGCAACCCATAAGTGTAGCGGGAGACTTGCGTGTAGCCTTATGCATCTCGCACGTTCTAAAATAGTCCTGTTCATCCTTTCAGCTACACCGTTCTCTTGAGGAGTTCTATGAATAGTCTTTAACCAGTATATGGCTTCTCGACTCAAATATTCTGCAAATTCCTTACTTGTGTATTCACCACCATTATCAGATTTCAGAGCTTTAAACTGATAACCTGTCTCTTTTTCTACCATGGTCTTCCACATTCCGAACATCCCGAAAACTTCTGACTTTTCTCTAAGAGCATAGACCCAAGTCTTCCTCGTTGCATCATTAATGAAGGTGACAAAATATCTCTTACCACCATAAGAGAGTTCCTGAGCAGGTCCCCATACATCGGTATGAATCAACTCTAGCTTCGGCCTTTATTTTTTCGCCCATTTAATTGAAAACTAGCAACTTTTTATTTTCCATAAATGCAACTCTCACAAAAATCTAACTCAACTTTTTGCAAACCTGGAAGTAATTTCCTCGAGTGTAACTGCTTTACACCTTTTTCACCAAGATGTCCCAAACGATAATGCCAAAGAGTAGACAAATTACCTGTAGCCATTGTAGTTGCAACCATATCACCGATATTGTCTCATTGGAGAAGGTAAAGTGTATCCATACACTTTCCCTTTGCTACTACTCTTGCCCCTAAGGTTATCTTTCACTCTCCGCATCCAACGGTTATTACCAAACCTTCTTAGTTAAGTTTACTGGTTGAAATTAGATTTTCTTTAATTCCGGAATATGCCTAGTTTCATGCAAAACTAGACGTCCTCCACCTGAGATGTTCACAGTCACAGTTCCTTTCCCAACAATGGGACACATGTGGCCATTTCCCATAACCGCTTGTCCGAAGTCTCCACTAGCATAATCATCAAATATGTCTCTTTGTGAGGTGCAATGAAAAGAAGCACCGAAATCAATAAACATTCATCTGTTGTCAAGTCAAACCCTACAGACAAACACAAGTTATCTAGCAAAGATTCATCGCTAACCACATTAGCTCCTTGATTCTCATCTTGCTGCCTCTTTTTGTAGGCTTCACACTGAAACCTCCGGTGTTCGGTTTTGTGACAAAACCAACACTCATCTTTTGCAACCTATCTCTTACCCCTTGATTGTGATCTGCCACGCCCGCTGAATTTTCCTCTACTTTTACTTCTTCCACGGTTCTCCACTGCGAGTGTCGTTGAAGATGTAGATGTAGAAAAATTATCTCCACCTGAGACTTTCCTTCGCATCTCTTCATCCATGATACTACTCACAACATCATCAAGAGTTAAATCATCCTTCATGGTGCTCGAAATTCCCTGCACTGCATTATTGTAGCTTTCTGGAAGAGAACATAAAAATAATAAAGCTTGAAGCTTCATATCTAAATTTATGCCTGGGGATTCCAATTGACTCGTGACCTGCGTGAAACTATTAATATGCTTTGCCACAGAACCTCTATCAGATAACTTCATATTAACCAATTTCTTCAGCAAAAATACCTGATTTGATGTGGATGGCTTCTCATAAATATTCGTTAGAATATCCATGGCTTCTTTTGCAGTTTTTGCTTTCATGATGTGGTACCCTGTCTTTTTCGTCAACCCTAGATGAATCGTACCTAATACCTTTCGATTAAGAATTTTCCATCCGACTTCTGCTGTCAGATCTACTTCCGCCGTCTCGGGTTTCCAACCCTCAAGTGGTGCATAGAGATCTTTTTGATAAAGATAATCCTTGATTTGTAGTTTCCACCATCCGAAATCCTGCCCATCGAACTTATCGCTTCTAATTTTATCTTCTACCATACTGTTTGCTTTCAATCGAACGTCACCGAAAAACCCTCGATGTTCTCAATTAGCCAACCCAGGCTCTGATACCAGTTGTTATGAAATCGCACGTCGATTCTAGAAAAATAACACTCACAAACAATTCACTAAGCAAAATATAATAATAAAAGAACAGAATCAAAAGAATACACCAGAAAATTTGTTAATGAAGTTTACCCAAACTTGGGCTACGTCTCCGCGCAGAGGTACTCTGCGAATCCACTAGACTATGAAACAAGTTGGAATACAATGATGATCTTCTCTCAAGATCAGGGCACAAAGAGATTGAGAACTCCCATAAAGAAAAAACTCAATTTTTTCTTCTCTCTTTTTCTTGCCTCTCTATTTTTCTTTTTCAGCGTCTTGACGGCTAGCGTCTTGCCATCGCTAATATAAAGGTATCACTTTTAACCTAAAAGCAAATCTGATACAAAAGACAAAAACCTATAGATATTTGGCTTCATCTATAACAAGCCCACATTAAGAAAACTCTTACATAGGATCCTAACAAGTATGGGAAGATGCGAGTGTGCATGAAGGTGTTGATATTGATGAAGGCTTTGGAGAGTGAAGTTTGCTTCTTCATTATGACGTTTAGACAAAGCTATTTCCTTGGGAGTATCTCAAGAAGCGAGGGCTTCGAGTTGGCAAGCCTAGGGAGGTGATGGAGGAAAGTGTGGAGGGTTTTCATCTTCATGGAGCTGGAAAGAGAAGGTGGGAGCTTCATGGGGAAACTGCGAAGATGAAAAGGATGGAAGGTTTTGCGTCTCGATGAAGCAGACATCTTTAGCCTAGGAATCATGGGCTTCTTTAGGCTCTTGACGTGCATTTGTGAGGCAAAAGCTGGTGTCTTTCTGATTGTGTGTAGCTGCAAATGTCTCTGAGTTGGGGGCGATGGATTTATAGAGAGAGAATTCTGCTTGTTTATATTGGTGAATATACTGATTCAATTATTTAATACTGTAGCGTCATGTTGAGCCCCCAAACGCTGAATCGTTGAGTCGATACGTGGTCTTTTTTTTATAATTGGTGAAGAAAGACGTGGGAAGCGGAGAAGAGATCAGCAAGCAATTGTGGCCAGACTGGAGAATCCGTATCATGCGCGCAAGTAACCAAGCTTTCTATGGAGTTGCAGAGGCAAAGAAACGTCTTACCTTCTTGACTACTGACGATTGGTTATGGGAAGCCGGTGATGCATCATTGGATAGTCAATCTCCAACTTTGGCTGCGAAAATGTGGTCCGTGGCTCATGTTTCTATTTTATGGGTGTTTTTGGCCTCAAGATTTTGAGCAATTGAGCGTCCCTTTCAGGTCACAAAAATGATTTTTTGAGCTTTTGGATTATGCTCTTGCACTCGTTATTGAAGATAGTGAAATTTCTCTCTCTTCTCGTAATTGTTATTATTTTAATTTTTTGAGTTTCCATGTATATCTTGTGTCTCATATGATTTCGATTTTGCCTTTATCTGTTGTCATTTGTGCTTCGATTGGTGCATTTTTTCGCATTGTTCAGCAACACTCTTGTTTGATAATACGGATTATCATTTACTATTGTAGCCAAAAAGTACTAACCTCGCACTTGCCCTTGCACGGATTATCTTTTACTATCTGTAGATTAGAGAAAAGGAGGACAAATGATGTACATGGAGGATGATGAAGAAGCAATTCAAGTCATTAATCATTTTCTTTAATCGACCATTATCGTATATCATACTATCCACATCTTCATCGTCCGCTCTCCGTCACATCAGAATTCTATTATAACGTGCCCAAGAATGCAGATTTTTTCATGCCGACAAATTTCAATAGGTGTTGGTAAGTATTTTGCCTTCATTCACATCTTTATCATGAACAATGAATTTTTTTTTTTTTTTTTCGATAATCTGTTGGTAACTTACCAAACTTTATAAACTTATCTGATAATTTACTAAATTACCAACTTCTGTACTAACTCACCACCTTGATTTGCTTGAATATGCTGATCTTAATGAAATCACCAACTTATATTAGTGTGAATTACTCACCAACTTTTGTTAAATTAGGTTATCAATTACTTTGCTCTCGCTTGAATTGCTTACAAACTTTGTAAAGTTTGTAATACAAACGCTTAATTGTTTTTTTTTCTTTTTAGTTAATTTACAATCTTTTCCATTGAGTTACCAAATTTTTATTTATTTTGGTTAACAAACCCTCATATTTAATAGTTCTTTTTAGCAATTACCAGTCTAAATTAGCATGACTCACCAATTTTTATGTCATTAAGTTATCACTTGATATTAAGGGTGCAGTTGATAACATTTATGTTTATGAGAATAATTTTTTTTTAGAAATAGTTCTTTTCTATTTATATTCCCCGTAATGATTTATGAGTAAAACAACGCATTTGATAAGCGTACAAAATTTCTATTCCTAGAATAGAAAAAGAACAGAAATATGTTTGGTATAACCCACAAATTTTTTATGACATACAATTTATTAATTTTTTAATAAAATTTTTGAGATTTTTCTTTTTTCTTTTTTTTTCCTCTCTTCGTTTTCCTCTTCTAGTTGATCGCTAAGAGGCGATAGGCGATGGTGAGGGGCGCCGGCAAAGGATAGTAGTGAGCGGTGAGGGGCGGCAATTGGCGACATGGGGGGGGCGGCGGACGGCGGTGGGCGGCGGGGAAGAAGAAGAAAAAAAAAAAGAAAATGACTTATTTCTAAAAATTATGCCTAGAAACAAGAAATTACTTTTTCTACTTCTTGCTTATATTCAAAATTTATTCTCGGCCACTTGTCGATATGAGAAATAGAAAAATTAACTGACATTACCAAATGAATTTATGTTCTTTTTATATTCTAGAGAAAAAAAGAATAAATGGAATAGAGAAACAGAAACATTGCTATATAGATCCTAAGTTATCAACTCTCATTTGAGTTACTTATCATATTTTTTACCTACTTTTCTTATCATTCACAAACTTTTAATTGCCTTTCTTTTTATTGCCTTAATTCACCAAATTTTTCTAGTAACTACAAACCTTAATTAGAGTAATGTACCCACTATTCTTTCATTAGGATACCAACTAATTTTGGGAGCTATCGTAAGAATCTCACAACATTTTTTAATACCTACTAGTATATGCATTTCTTTAATCGAAGTGAAATTAACTTAATCTAAATGGCTTATAAACTTTTCTCAAAAATCAAAACCCGAACAACATTCCTGGCAATTCCTCAAAAGAGTTTGAACTACCGAATCTACAAGCCAATAAGTTGCCAACTAGTTAGGATTTACTCTCATTTGAGTAAATTAACGACGTTCTTTTTAATATACCAATTTTTTTATTGGGTTAACAACTTATTTTGTCTAATTAATAACTTATTAACTAGATTTAGGCTACTAAATTGTGCTCGAATCACCAACCTACTATTCATGATAACTTACAAACTTATGTTCATACAACATGTTTACCAGTTTCTATTTGTACAACCAAATTTTCTCGTCTAAAGGTATCAATTAATATTAGCATAGCAACTTTGATGCAATTTACTAACCAATTCCAATTGATGAGAAGTGACCATGTTTTATTGTAGCTTGCTATCATTTTAAAGTTAGATACTTTCTAGGAAATCACAACCACAATTTGAGTCACTTCCCATTTTTTGGTTGTGTCCAAGCAAGCATCTTGGTAAACATAAGTAACTTTGTGCTCGTAGATTACTAATATTTTCGATTTACTGGATAACTGATGAAGAAGTTATTTTTTAATATATAGGCCATATATCAGGATATTTTGGTAATTAACTCAAATAAGTGTTGGTAAATGATAAAAAATCAATTAAGTAAAGAAATTAACGTTATTAAGTAACTCAAACTAGAACTGGTAACTCAAAATTCATTTGTAACTTAATAGAAGAAAGTTGTAAATCACTGAAATAAAGATTAGTAATTTTATAAAATAGTTGGTGAATTTAAGGCTCTGGTAAAAGAACCGAATAAAAGTTGCAAAAGATAATATTTTTTTGCAATAGTAATTTTAAAATTAAATAGACATTGTAACCAAATCAAGTAAGAGTTAATAATGCAAAACTAGTGGATAAATTAATCAGCTACATTCGAGCATATGATTGGATTGGGCTAGTCCACCCAACATCAAAATTTTTCAAATAACATGCAACACCAACGAGGCGGCAACTTCACAAATAAAATCATGAATGCGCAAGTCTATGTGGGAGAGTTGCATCCTTAGTATTGCTTGGAGATGTCAACTTGTCAAGGTGCGAGAAAGCGTTACTAAAAAAGTCCTAAACTTAGTATACTTTTGTCAATTCAGTTATAAACCTTTCAATTATGCTAATTGAGTCCTTTCGACTATCTGCAAATTGCTAATGTGACACTGGTTGTCTTATATAGCACGGTCAGCACTAACGTGGATAATTTTTTTTATTTTTTTATAAAAATCGAACTTTTAATAATTTTTCAGTTTATTTTTTCTTTTTATTCCTTTTTTTTTCTTTCTTTCTCCACCTTATATAGCACCGACACCGACACATGACACACAACATGACACACCAACATCTCGTTTATCAAAAAATAAAGAATTTCGACACGTTGGGACACGTTGTATATTAAATGTATATATTTATATATACATAATAAATTATCATTTTTATGATTATTTTAATCAAATTCATAGATAAATAAATAATAAAAAGATCCTACAGTGAATTTATACTAAAAAATTAATCATTCATTGTTTTAATCGACAAATTTAACTCCATTCCAATAATTCATAAAACTTGGAGGAAAAAAAAAGTAATCCACATTTTGGACTCGCGAGTTAAAGCGTGTCGCCATAGAAAAGAAAAAAAAAATTGGGGGATGAATTGTGTGTCATGGGAAGTGAGAGTCGGGAGAGAAGAGAAGATTAAATATTTCTTCTTTCCCTATTTACTTTTTTATTTTTTATTTTTACATATTTATATTTTGACCCCTCATTTATTGAAAATTTTTAAAATTGACCCAATGCGTGTGAAAATCACATATCAGAATTCTAAACTCGCATGTCAAAATTCCCAACTCACGTGTCGGAGAGTTTTGGGATAGTTGACTAGGTGTCGGATTTTTCGACACCTATTGTTCGAGTGTCGGAGAGTATTGGACACTTGTCGGAGTATCCAACAAGATATGAAGGCTCCTGAAGAGTGTCCCTACTTCCTAGTCTTCACCGATCGCCAAGCCTTAATGATGGCCCAACCTCACTAGATTCCGGCGAGATTGACTGTCACGCCTTGAACCTTGAGCACGCGCACATCCCTCGGTGGTTGATAAAATTGCGATGTTCCTAGGACGCGTCGCCTACCCAAATCGATTCATGCACATGCGGAAGCAAAATAAACAATCCCAAGACAACATTCAACATGGGATAGAAAAGCAGGGCAACCATATAAAACAAACCACACTTTTATAAACAACTAGGTTTATATAGAAAGGCCAACTCTAAGGTCTATATACAGAAGTCTTGATCAAAAAGGGCTACGGAGCCACCTAAACTCCGGACTCTCCCGTCTCCGACTCCGGGTCTTCCACAAAACCTTCGGGAGTATCGTTATCCAAAGGGTGCCCTATCTCCCACTCCTCCGTCCCAATGGGAGGCCCGTCGAAACCCAGCAAGGGACCCTCCTGAGCCCTTTGAGGAAAGCTAATGAACCACGCTATGAATCGGTGAAGTACCAACTAGGATAGGCCCTCATCGACCCGGATCGTGGACTCAACAAGCTCTCGGGTCAGGGTAGTCACGGGGATAGGGAAATAGGTAAACTCAAACTCCATTGTCTGCGGGACCCTGTATCGCACGTGACGTGCCTCGATCTAAGGACTTGAAAAAAAGTTGTAAACCACAACAGGGTGAGACAATGTCTCAGCAAGTCTACACCCTAAACCCCGATCAGGAAGATAATCATTATGACACGTCCCATTCTGTGCCACACAATTTTGTCCTATAATCAAGCGTGGTCAAATCACTCAATCAAGTGTTCCAATTAGTTACGACCCAACAGCCACGGCCGACTCAACAGTCAGCGGTCTTCCGGCATAGCCGAGTGTCGTCTCGGCCCATCGAGCATGGCAACATCTACATCTAGACGGTATTCCCGAAGGAGCATCAGCCCAGCCTCCACTGCGACCGGCATCCGTTGACATGAGGCATTCCCGAAGGAGCATCGTCCGGCATAAAAACTCGTGACGGGTTCTCATAATGATCACACGCACATTCAATCCCGGCCAACGACATTGTGCCTTGCACTCAAATGCCTCAATTTAAATAATGTGCTTGGCCTGTTTTCTTCATATTAAAAACACCTGGTAAAATAATTGTGCGTGGGTACACGATCAAATTGAACCATAAATTGTGATATCATCTCTTTTAAAAATCCCACTATTTTATATAGTACCTAAAAAAAATTTTGGCGTCAAAAATTGACACCCGGTATTTTTTTAATTAAATACCAAAATTCCATATTTTTGAAATAATAAATCAAAAATCATCAATCATCATTCAATTGCATAAATTAACACTCATTTGCACAAACCGAGTGCACCACGACGATCAGCACAAAATTCTAACAACCGACTATCCCGATATAATTTCCACTAATTAAGCTATATACACTAATCTAACCACCTAGTTGGACTAATTAAATTAATCTACCTAGCCTAGATGTACATAACCTACTAAACTAACTAATTAACTCAACTAACAACCTAATTGGCCTAACTAACTAATCTAATTTAACTAAACAAGCTAACTAATTACACTAATTACACTTAGCTTAATCTAACCCTTCCCTAAACATAATTAACCACTAATTAAGGTTTAGAAGGTTAATTTACCGGATTTACGAGCCGATGAGTTCACGGCGACGGCGACGCGGAGGCAAGCGAGACTCGAGTCTAGAGCGATGCCAAAAGAGGTCCGAAAGGGGCCGAAAAAGCCCATGAAGCCTCGGCCGAAGCTGAAACTTCGGTTACGAAGGGTCAGCTGGACCGGCTGGTCGAGGGCTCGGCTTGGCTGGAAAGGCAAGGGAAGAGGTGGAGGTGGACAGCAGCGTGGGCAGGGGCAAATGGCGGTGGTTTAGGCGGTTGGAATGGCGGAAGGCAATGGCCAGGCGGACGGTGAGCTGGCGCAAGATGGCGAAGGGCGCACGGATGGGCTCGCGGGTGTGGACTGCGGGCGTGCGGGCTGCTCGGTTTCGACGGCAACTCGGACAAGCTATGAAGGGCGGTCGACGGCTGCAAGGGGGTGTTGGCTAGTTTCTCTGGTTCTGTGGCTTGTGTTGCAGCAACAATGAAGGAGAAAAGAGTGAAGAAGAAGAAGATGGTTGCTGCTATTGGCTTGAGGGGGACGAAGGCCACCAAAGTCGTATGTAAATATCTCAACTCATCATCACAAGGGCTCCAAAGTCCACAACTGTGCTTAGCTGCCTTATCCCCTCCAAATCTTCGTCAAGAAGCCAAGGATGAAGCTGAAATGTTGCACCCCACAAGGCATACGAACTTTGTGACATTTCACCTTCAATTCCATTCAATTCCATTCCAATTCAATCCAATTCAATAGCCAATTTACCAAGGAGGAAGCCCACACTCAATTCCAGAATTTTCCTCACCAATTGGTTCAACTTGAAGGCCAAAAGTGCACCCAATTTGGCCTATCCGAATTTCCCGATCTAATGTCACTAAATTTTGATTTTTTCGCCGAAAATTCGGGCTTGCCGAAAATTTTCCTAAGGATGAGTCAACGTTCCTAAAATAAGTCATAACATGACAGAACTTTCAATTTCTGAAATCATCGTGGTTAATTTGAACCAAACGCGATTTTAGTGCAACCTAACCTACCGGGTAGATTTTAAGAATCTTTAGTGTAATTGACATGT
This sequence comes from Eucalyptus tenuipes, assembly GCA_014182365.1. Lineage (NCBI taxonomy): Eukaryota > Viridiplantae > Streptophyta > Magnoliopsida > Myrtales > Myrtaceae > Eucalyptus > Eucalyptus tenuipes. The sequence continues at coordinate 12,795,823 of CM024543.1, forward strand.
GGTCGATTATTTTTGATCCACATTGGACATCTTCGACTAATTGGCGACCCTCGGTTGTCGCAAAAATCTCAATGTTTTCAAACACGGGCACATGGTATAGAGATGACAAAAAAAATCAGTTTAGTGCCATTCGACAAGAATTTTGCAATCAGGTGGAATCACCCATACTTTAATCACATGTCTTTGTTAAATCGGCCTATCTCCAGTCTCTAGTCAATTTTAATGATGCCATATTGACCCTTGCAGATTAGCACGGTCAAGCAGTCGATTTCTAATCGAATTCTCAAGTCGATCGCGTTTAGATTCCTTAACGGCTTCACCTAATAGATCAGTTATCTCATGAGTGATCAGCTCAGTAAAAAAAAACTATAGGCGCGTCGATGAAAAGCCCAATTCATTTCATCGAAAATAGGGTTGAAAATCAGGATGTCACATTGACCCTCACTAGATCCTATCCACTGACAAAGGAATAAGGAAAAAGAAAAAGAAAGAAATAAAATAAAATAAAAAAATTGTCTCCTAACGAGGTTGATCCTCGCTAGATCCCGATGACTAGCAAAGGAAGAAGGAAAAAAGTATAAAATAAAATAAAATAAAATAAAATAAGTCCACGTTAATGCCGACTGTACCATGTAAAACGACGGCATTCATGTCAGCAATTTTTTACAAAAATTAGTCGGAATGACTAAATTTGCAAATTGATAAAAGGTATATGATTGAATTTGTACATTTGAAATATTTCGAACTAAATTATTGCAAATGCAATTGGTTTAGGATTTCTTTAGTAATTTTTATGCAAGAATGTTGACCTGGATACTATACCTAATCGACAAAACAAAGGAAAAAAAAAAGAAGAGATAACATGCAATAACCTTGCAAAAAAAAACAGATATCACAAAGATCCCGAATCCTTGTAATTGTGAGCCGAAGTCAAGATAAGGTAAGGTCCAATCTCAGAGACAAACTGCAATTAATAAACCCTCGCAATATACTAAAAGTTAAAGATGAAGCACAAGCTGGCTCTTAACATTTTAAAACTAACATATCCCAAAAGAGTAAAGTCTTGAGACTCTGTCTGAAGTAGCATTTGCCATGAATTACAATGTAGAGAAATTCTCACAGATAGAGATACCAAGGGAAATAGATAAAGCACCCATGAGCATATGTCTTATCATGAACATGAAAACATTCATTGCTGGAAGCTGATCGATCCGGGCCGGTGTCAATCTTCGTCTATTGCATGCTGGCACTGTCTTTCTGCAATGAGTAAAAGTTTCTGGAATTGGTCAGCAAAAGATAAATATGTTTGAAGAAGATGATGAACTCAGAAAACTGCATTATGCAACATCCACGGAATTTTCATCGTTTTTCATTTATCTCCCTCGGAAATAGCATGCTCTTAAATTGGACGTGGAAAAACTAAAATTTATAGGTGAAGATAAAATGCATATTAATGTATATATTATATATATTATATATAGCTCTAGTAAAGCACTTGTTTCGGTAGATTTAAAGCGGTTTTAATTTATCAAAATCTATCAATGAACAAAATTTTCCCAATGTTCGAGTAACAAATAGGTTACATAAGCTATGTACTGTACAAATGTCCTGTATAAATTGAGGGTCTGATTTTGTAAGAAATAACCGATGTGCTCTCTATAATTATAATAAATATAGTATATAGAAGAGTAAAGTTGCACTTTTGTTGATGATGATGATAGTAAATTTTACCTCGGGCACTTACTCCTTTGTTTTTACCAATGTGTGTTGGGTAACTTCAGCACTCTTCGGCAAGGTCTTCCTTAACTCTAGTAAGACTAACAATTTCCAAGCTGTTGGTATGATGGAAGCCATCAACCGTCTCTAGCTTCTCGCATTGCCTGATATCCAACTTTTCGAGATTACACATCGCGCCATGCTCGACAACCAATTCATCCAATTTCTCGAGCATCCATAGTTTTAGGATGCGGAGTTTTGGAAAACCTGACTCGCAACACAACCTTTTGCCGGTGTATGACCAAGCCGATAACCTAAGAACAATCAAATCATTCAGGCGCCCTAGGTTTGGGATTGGATCGGGTTCCAGTTCCGACATCGACAAGGTGAGCACTTTGAGACTCCGAGGAAGGACCGGAAATTCCTGTACGGACGTCAGTTTCTGTTTTTGTTCGGACGTCAATTTTTTTTTTCTTTTTGTTCGGACGTCAATTTCAATAATTCGATCAAATACATGTTTGAAATAGATTCGGGCCAATGAAAAGGGGCAGTGTCATTAGACTCAAATCAAGGTTCGCAGGCTGACGGAACAGGTCCCTCGATCTCAATCTCAGGGACTCCAGCCTGACCAGTTGCGAGACGCATTTTGTAACCGCCTCCACCGCTCCGGGATGGCACGTCACGCCCAACTTCTTCAGGCTTCGCAGCTGCCCCAACACATGTATCATGGGGCTATAAGCAGTTTCTATGAACAGACCCCACAATGTCTCGAGTTTAGTATCCCGAGACTTCCCTGATGGCATTTGGTGTTGGATGGACTTATCGAACGATACTTCGCTCAGGTACAGATGTCGAAGGTTCTTTACGTTCCAAATGGAATTTGTCACTTTGGTTATGTTGGTGCGCTTCTGATCTAAGGTTTCCCGCAACAACAGGTTCCCGACTGACTCTGGAATAAAATCCAGAACCGTCCATCTCAATTTCATATACCTTAGGTTCCACAGTGTATTTCCAAATTTCTCGGGGAGCACAAGCTTGTAAACACCTTCGAGATCAAGTTGTTGACCGTCGAAGCGGCATCCCAAGATCGATATAACTAGAAATTTGAACATATTGGAGGAGAAGACGAAGATTTGCTTACCTAATTTGAAATCCATCATTCTTTATGCGGAATGACGATGATTCAATGCTCAGGTTGTTCTCCTCTATAGCCCTTAGATCCTAGCGCGATGAGACTGCCCCTCACGGCTTCCTTATGTGAGGTAAGAGTATGTTCGTGGAAGTATATGAGGGTTAGAGGAGGGACCTTAGTGCTATTTATAGAGTTTTCAACCAAACCCTCTCATTACGGACCGGACCCAAATTGGCCCACACAAGTCTTACCTTAATGTAGTTTACATTGGGAAAACTCTTTCATTCTCCCACTTGGGCTATATTAATTGAGACTGTATTGTATATGCGCACCTTTATGTTGGTCTAGAGACAATTTTTAATAGTCAATCATATCCCATAAAATCTCAAACACCGAATCATGGTCGTAACAGTATGTACACACACAGAGCTTTTTATGGTCACAAATGCTTTCAACTTTACTGATATGGATTCAATATGGTAGTATGGTAAATGGATAATACCTCATAAAGAGAAATACCCTATGTGTCATCCATTTATTGGTCACTATTCTCTTACCTTATATGCCACTAGAGAATATCTTTATTGTTCTAATGAATCCATATATGTCTTATCTTTATAGTTAACATTCCTTTTAATGTAAAAAAGACATATGCTTAAGGCTGATAACCGGGTGCCCTTAGCCTTCACTCAAGGCTTATACAATACCTTGAAATTTCCATTATATGTAATCAACTCAACATGATAACAACACATTCATGAACACTTTATTGAATGTGAAAGAGTCTATACATGTCAAAATGTTACTGAATGTAACAAAACACATATGTAAGCTTTATTAGAGCAAAATCAGAACAACTCCCACTAAACAGTGGCATCCAATGATGCTTCTCAGCACATGTTTATGACATGTCGCTCAAGTATATAAGGGAGAAAGTCTTTAGTTGGTGGTAAGTGTTGGAGAAAACGCCTATTATATTTTGAAGCTGACAAAAATTTTTATTCTGAGGTATAACAGACTTCTGTGGAATTCTCTTAAAGTCTTTCTTATATCAGAAATCTGCCCCACTCTGATGAAGACCCTGACTGAACGCAAGTGAAGAACGAAGATTTAATCAGACTCAGGATTATTTTTCTTCCTTCAAGGCTTCAGTATGAACATGATATATATGGCTTTCTAGTTGGAAATATCACTTACCTTCTTGATTATCTTCATTGGAATCAATCATGGAACGGAAAAATCATTTTTGGAAGAAAAGTGGAAATCAAGACTCTGATTGTATAGGCGACCAAGATCATCAGACTTTCATCCCAATCTTCAAACGGCTCGAGATCTCCTTAATCGATTCTGTCCAATGGGTTGATTGGAAGAATTCCTTTGGAAAGTGCCAACGGTCGAAAAGGCATAGAGGAGTATTTAAGGAGGGTTTTCAAGTCATTCGAGAGAGAGCGTGAAAGAAGAATTCCAGAGTCTGAAGCTTCCCAAATCACTTATTCTTCCTCATAGTGTGCTCAAATTTGTATTGGAAAAAGAGAGAAAACACTAAAGAGTGACTTGGTGAGAGGAGTAGAAACTCTTCACTGAGAAGTCAATGTTATAAGGCTGTAACACTCTTTTTCAATTCAAAATGAAAACCAGCCAGAAGGTTGTCAGCGTGGGAGAGTAGACGTAGGCTTAATCTAAGCCGAACCACTATAAATCTTGTGTTCATTTTCTCTTCCATGAACTCCTTTACTTTATTTATTGTGATATCTTTCTATGTTTCAAAATAGTTGTTAAAGTCTGAATCCTTCTTTCAAAGTATGTTGTTCATCAAACTTAGGTTAAAAGTAGAGTATTTTTACTACATTTCATAGAATCTATTTTCACACGTATTCACCCCCTAGGTATTTATACTAGCACTTTCAATTGGTATCGGAGCTTGTGTGCTTATTTTGTTGAAGTGTTTTTACTTCCAAGCTAAAGATCTTCTATAGCTAGTTTTTTGGCTCCAGGATTGGTTGAAGGACAGAGCAACACCAGACCTCTTTATTTCGATGGAAATGAGTATAATGTGTGGAAGAACAAAATGAAGGCATTTCTCAGATCCAGAGATCCTTTGGAGTGGGATGTTGTTGAAAAATGAATCAATCCAAAGGCAACATCAACTTCAAACAAAGGGAAAGAAGTGATTGAGAAAGATGCCGATGAATACACACAAGCTGAAATTATCAAGAGACAGGCTCTTGATGCAAAAGCAATTTACTCATTATAGTGTGCTTTGTCTCCCACTGAATATAACTGAATCTTTTCTTGTGAAATAGTAAAAAAAAGTTTGGGATAGACTTCATGTTACTTATGAAGGGACTGATCGTGTGAAGGAGACATACTGCTCGGCAATAAAGGAATAAGTTGCTCCTGGGTCGAATAAAGCATAAGCAAGATGGTCGTTCAACGAAACCATACCTGTGATCACGTCAGGCGCAGCCTCTCCCTGACCTTGAGTGATGGCATACATTGTGCCTTGAATTGGGGGTCTAAGCTGTCCACCTTGCAGTGCCTTCTGCGGCGGGTACCCTCTGATTTGACCCATCAGTGGCGGTGGCGGCAACTGCAGTTGTCCTCTTGGTCGCCTAGGACAATCTCTAGCTATGTGATCCTATTCGCGACATTTGAAACAAGCGCCCTTCTGCCAGGGCACGAGTTCGACCCATGTCGCCTTCCACAAAAGCGACACAATTCATTCCTACTTGGCACTGACTTGCCAACTCCACCCTTCCTATTTGGGGGGATTTCGAACCTTCCTCCGGTCATGGGCCTCTTCCCATGTCGGATCCTTTCTTGGTAGAACTAAACCTCGATCCAGGCGAGGTGACTTGCTCGTTCAAACTTCTTTCAAGTAGCTGTGCTTGACGGTACACTTCTTGATAATCAATCAAATCCAACGGCACCAGCGGCTATTTCAGTTCTAGCCGAAGGCCATTCTTGAACCTTCGAGCTTTCTCTTCAGGATCTTCAATCAGCCTCAGAGCATACTGAGAAAGCTCCACAAACTTGACCCCATACTGATCAACGGTCATCGTCCCTTGACGGAGACGCTGAAAGTCTTCCATTTTCTACTCTCTAGGGCTCCTCGAGAAATACTATTCATTGAACGCTTTGAGGAAGGCGTCCCACAGCGAGACTACTCCTCCCGGAAATACAATCTCTCTGGCGGCTCTCCACCAGGTACCAGCATTACCCTGTAGCTGATAGACTGCCAAGGTTACTTTCTCCTCCTCATTGCACCTCAGGAGTGCAAATGCCTTATCTAAGTCTTGTATCCAAAGAGATGCGGTCTTTGGATCTCTAATACCAGTGAACCTTGGCGGGTTCAGCTTCAAAAATTGCTCTTCCAACTTGTGGATTGGTCTCTCCCTATCCACAACTACGTTCCCAGATGGAACTTCGGCAGATGCGGTGACAGGTGCGATAACGGCTGTGGCAGCAACGACAGCATTGGCAGCGGCAGTGGCGGCGGCTTCGACAGTAGCGGTAAAGTTGGTAGCTTGATTCCGGGCCTCTTGCCCCATCATTTCTCTCATGGCATCCAAAGCTTGCGTGATTCCAATTGATCCCAGATCACCAGGGCCTACCACCCCAGCACCAACAAGAGGTGGTGCTTCGCCATTAGCGCTAGCCTGTGCTGGTGCTTTACCCCGGCCTCCTCGGGTACCGACCCTAGTTGGTGTCCTACCCTGAGTTACGGCGCTGACTGCTCTCTTACTAGGAGTCCTCTGCTCCTGATCGCTCATGCTGACAGTTCGTTAAAGAAACCTGCTTCCAATTCCACACCGAATTAAGCTGAGCGATTAACACAACAAGCAATTCTATCAAACAACTTTCACAAACATGCACCGGCATGAATTTAAAGGTCATTCCTACTACTATCCCATAAACCATCGCACCTTATCACTCCAATCCTAAACCATGCTCTGATACCATTAAACGGGGGTGTCATGCCCCGATCCTCGAGCGCGCGCCCATCCCTCACTGGTCGATTAAATAGCGACATCCTAGGACGCTTTGCCGACCCATTCATTTTAATATGCATGCCGAAGCAATTAATATAATCCCCAGAAAATAGAACAATGGGATAGAAAAGTAGGGCCACAAATTTTCGAACCTGAAGACAACCACACTTATATACATTGCAAACCATAATGCATATATTACAATACAACCTATAAAAGTTAGGTCCTACACAAGCCAGTCAGAAAGCAAAGTTGGCAGACAGTGGTGGGGGTTTCCAATCCACTATAGGTCATCCTCCTCGATCTCTCCCTCTTCCACACTCCAGCTGGAGCTTATTACTGAGTACACTGGAGAGTTTGGATCATCAAGCTTAGGGTCCTTTGCGTCCACCACCGAGCCATTCTCAGGGTCTGCCGTACCCTTTCCAAAAGCAACCTCCATCACATACAGAGGTATCTCAGATTCCGGTACTGGGCCCTCTCTTTGACCATTATGATAATGGCGATACCATGCCCTGTATTGATGGCGCACCTTTTTAGGTAAACCCGCATCAACCCAGACTATGGATTTCATGAGCACGTATTCTAGTCCGTCCTGGTGCCCATGTATTGGAATATGGTAACTCTGTTCTGTGAACTTCTTCGGTTGTCCAAATGTTCAGGAGGGGCTGCCATTTATGGACCTGAAATGTTATCCCACAACGGGGTGAGACAACATCTCAGCGAGTTCCACCCCCCAACACCCGACTAGGAAGAAAATATGCCATGAGGGCTACCTAGGCACAATCACGAATCAAATGTCTTACCTTGGCCTCAGTTCCTTCCTACAAGTCAATTAAATATGTACTTCGATGAATCCAACAACAAACCAATTCATCACAATAGATCAACTCATTGATCAATCGACTCAGTCGATTCCATGTCATCAAACCATCACATGGTCAAATCGATCAATACTATCTATAAGTCCGATCCCATCAAGAACTGCTCACCTTTAAGCTGAAAATAGATAATAGCTTGCCTCAAGGCTAATAAATAGTATACTCTCTCTCTCTCTTTCAAATCTGACTTATCGAGCCATCGGGCTGATATAGAATACTAACCATGCTCACCAAAGCTGTGCGAACCTTAATTGTTCACCGAAGCTGTGCGAATCTTATTTGCTCACCGAAGCTGTGCGAATCTTATTTGCTCACCGAAGCGTGCGATATTTAGGGTATACTTTGTCACTCTAAGCTAAGGTATCAAGCCCGCAGACTGATACAGTATACTATTTTAATCAACCAATTATTTCTCAACTTTTGTCATACCCGATAAAAATACTGTGTGTGGGTACACGGTCACCCTTAGCCAAATACACTATCTTCCACCTTGAAAATCTCACTAATTTCAACAGTCTGCAAAACCATTTTCGGCGCTGTAAATTGATGCCTGGTGATTTCCCAATTAATTATTGAAATTAATAAATTTGAGAATAAACTCCTAGAATACGAGATCACACCAAATCCGCATGAATTAGAGCTCAATTAAATAAACAGATCACACCACCGCAATCAACATAAAATTCCGGCCACCGACTATCTCGTCTAATTTCCGAAAAATAAATAAATAATTAAATAATTACATAAATTAATAAATAAATGCAATAAATAGCAACTTAGGCCCGTAAAGCCTAATTGAAAGTCGAGACGGACCCGAAAACTTTCCGAATCACTCTAGATAAATACTAGAGCTTGTCTATGCCCTAATTGCATTAAACTATCCACCTAACATGCATCGATCATTATTTAAATTGCTAATCTAATCTGACTATCCACCTAATCCAAGCTTAACTTAAACTAATCAACCCTTAAACGTCATTAACTTACTAAGCGATGATTAGTGAGTTAAATTCACTTGTTAATTGATCCACTTAGATCAATTCGATGGGGATGAGGAGAGGCTCGATCTTCTCCGAAGCGAGCTTGGCAAACGGGGTCCGGAACGCCTTCAAAACGGGCAAAACCGCAACTCGGAAACCTACTTCTTCAGCTACTGGTCTGGGTCGAGAAAGACTGAAACAAGAGCGAGTTGAGGCGACAACGGGCCGAGATGAGCTGAACCGGGTCCAAGCGGGCTGGACGTTGCTTCACGGGGACAAAGGGAGCTCCGGTGGCGGCGGGATGGGCTCGAGCACCTTCGGAGAAGGACTGGGCTAGCTATTGAGGCTGGAAGGAGGCGGCTGGAGTGATGGTGACACACGCAGGGCTGGACGGACGCGTGATGGCAGCGATGGCGTGTGAGCGGCGGTCCGATGAGGGTTGAGCTATTCCAGCGGCTTTAGCTAGTCTCCTAAGAAATTATGGGCTTCAAAACAACAACCGATGGGGGGAGAGGAAGGTGGTGGTTGACGTTATTGAGGGAGAGAGAAAGGAGGGAGACAACTTTTGGCTTTGGTGGGCCAACTTGGTCTCTCCTTATCACTTGGTCCCCTAGACTGGTCCCCCCTCCACAGCTGGTGTCCACAGCAATTTTTCAGACCCAATTGCCCACTTCTAGAAGCTTGAGGTGGTCCAAAAGGTTGGGTCCAAAGGATGCTACGAATTTAGCTTGGTTTCTCTTCAATTGGACACCAATTGGCTCTTGAATCAACTCAATTTGGCTTCCATAAATTCAACCATCGAGTCCTCGATTAAATTGGCATTTTCCTTGCCAATTGATCCCACTTATTTCCCAATTATGCGATCAAAAACGGTCCTCGACATTGTTTGGACAAAAATAACTCTACCTCGACTTTTTCCCAAAAAGTCTCGGTTTGCAGAAAAATCATCAGAGGCTGAGTCGACGTTTGTAAAATGGCTCGTGACATGACAGAACTTTCAATTTCTGAAATCGGATTCAAATTCGCGGTTGATTTCAATCCGGCGTGATTTTAGCGTGACCTAGTTTACCAAGTAGCTTTCAGAAATTTTTTGTGCAAATGACCCATGGTCGATTTTCTTCTAGCCACAATGAACCTCTTCGACACATTGGCGACTCTCGGTGGTCGTGAAAATCTCGAGGTTTCAAATACGGACACAGGGTACCAAAGAGATAGAAAAATCAGTCTAGTGCCAGTCGGCGAGAATTTTCCGATTTAGTGGAGTCACCCACGTTTAACCACACATCTCCGTCGAACCGACCTATCTCTGATCTCTAATCGATTTTTAAACGTGCCCTAATGACCTCTAAAGATGAGCACGGTCGAGTAGCCGATTCCTAGTTGAATTCTCAAGTCTATTGCATTAAAATTCCTTAATGGCTTTCCCAGATAGTCTAGCTATCTCGAGAGTGACCAACTCTAAGAATAGCCCTATAGGCGCGCCGATGAAAGGCCCGATTTATTCAATTGAAAACAGGATTGAAAATCCAGGATGTCACAACTTGAAATTTAAATGATTAGAATACTTCAAAGCAAAAGGTGGGGGTAAACGTCACATCGACTCTTCGTCTACCATGTTGCTCCTTCAGTACCGTAGTGTTGCCATACCACTTTGACCAACGGGATGGTCATTGTACGCAGAACTTGCTCTTTTCAATCCACAACATGAACCAGGCTTTCAATGTGTGACACTCGGTCATCCACGTCCAATTATTCAAAATTTAGCACGTGGGTCAGGTCAGGCTGATATTTCACTCAGTTTTCCTTTCTTACCAAAGTGAGAAGTTCCCCTCATCGGTGACACCTTCAAAAAAACGTGATCACCAACTTGCAATTCCAATGGTCTCTGGCGCTTATGTATGTAACTTTTCTGTCTGCTCTTAGCGGTCTTTAGTCTGCCTCTAATAACTACAATGACATCCACTGATTGCTGAGCCAACTCTGGGCCGGTAGTCTTTCTTTCCCAAACTTCATCCCAACACATTGGTGTCCTGCATACTCTGCCATACAACGCTTCAAAAGGAGCCATCTGAATGCTCTGCTGATAACTGTTGTTGTAGGCAAATTCTACTAGATGAAGCTGTTCTTCCCAACTTCCCTTAAAATCTAGCACACAAGCTCACAGTATGTCCTCTAGGGTTTGAATGGTCCTCTCAGACTGGCCATCTGTCTGAGAGTGATATGCCGTACTATACTGTAGCTTGGTTCCTAAGGCAGCCTACAAACTTTTCCAAAATATAGCTGTAAACCTCGGGTCTTGATCTGAAGTTATCATCACCGGCACTCCATGCAGACGAACTACCTGACGCACGTAAAGATCTGCGTGTCTATCCAAACTGAGGTCCTTTTGTACTGCAATGAAGTGAGCCGACTTTGTCAGTCTGTCGACCACTACCCAAATGGAATCATTACCTCTTTGACTTCTCGATAGGCCGGTCACGAAATCCATCGTAATGTGCTCCCATTTCCACTCTAGGATCTCGAGAGGTTGCAGAAGTCCTCTCGGCTTGCAATGCTGAGCTTTCACTTGCTGACACGTCAGACACTTGGCGACATGCTTGGCGATGTCCGCCTTCATACCTGACCACCAATAGTGTTGACGCTGATTCTGATACATCTTCGTACTGCCAAGATTAATGCTGCAACTACTACGATGAGCATCTGATAGAATATCCTCTCTAAGTTCCACACCGTTAGGTACAACCAATCGTCCTTGGAACCTTAATGTTCCGTCATCAGAAATCTGATAGTCAGCCTTCCTTTTCTCGGTGTCCTCTTGTAGAATCTTCTAAACATCTGGGTCTGTCGGTTGGAGTAACTTGATTCTGATCTGGACATCCGGTTCAATTCTAAGGGTGGCCATAAGATTCAAAAGGCGGCCTGCCTCAAATTTGAATACCAAATCTCAAGCTCTCTATTAAATTTCACTCTTTAATCAGTATTTGAGCAACTGAAGACTTTCGACTCAAAGCATCGACGACCTTATTTGCCTTTCCTGGGTGATATAGGATATCACGGTCGTAGTCCTTCAGAAGTTCCATCCATTGGCGTTGTCTCATATACAACTCCTTCTGAGAGAATAGGTACTTGAGACTTTGGTGGTCCGTGAAGATCTGGAATCTCTCTCCGCACAAATCTTCAAGGAAAAAATGATGGCTGCGAGCTCTAAGTCATGCGCCGGGTAGTTCTGTTCGTGAGGTCTCAACTGACGGGAGGCGTATGCAACAACTCTGCCATGTTGCATCAACACGCAATCCAATCCTTTGAACGACGCATCACTATAGATCTCGAATCCTCCAGGACCAGATGGACTGGTCAGCACAAGTGCGGTAGTTAGCTTCTGCTTCAGCTCTTGGAAACTATGCTCGCACTTGTCGGTCCACACAAATTTCTCTTCTTTCTTCAAGAGTCTTGTCAAAAGTGACGCTAAAGCTGAAAACCCTTCCACGAATCGTCTGTAATAACCTGCCAAACCCAGAAAACTTTTGATCTCTATCACGGTAGTCGGTCTTGGCCAGTTAATCACTGCTTCAATCTTACTCGGGTCCACGGAGATTCCTTCACCTAAAATCACGTGACCTAAGAAAGCAACACGAGTCAACCAAAACTCGCACTTGCTGAACTTGGCGTATAACTGATGAATCCTCAGAGTCTGCAGTACTAATCTAAGATGACTCTCATGCTCTTCATCACTTCTCGAATACACCAGAATATCATCGATGAACATGATCACAAACTGATCTAGATATTCCTTGAACACTCGGTTCATTAGATCCATAAAGGCAGTTGGAGCATTCGTCAACCCGAACGGCATTACAGGAAACTCATAATGACCATATCGAGTACGAAATGCTGACTTTGGAATATCCTCATTTCTATTCCTCAGCTGATGATATCCTGTGCTCAAGTCGATTTTCGAAAATATCGACACTCCTTCCAACTGATCGAACAAGTCATTGATCCTCAAGAGTGGATACTTGTTCTTAATCGTCACTTGATTGAGTTGCCGATAGTCAATGCACGGCGCAACGAACCATCTTTCTTCTTTACGAATAACACTGGTGCTCCCCAAAGTGATGCACTGGGACGAATGAATCCTTTATCCAATAACTCCTGCATCTGCACCTTCAGTTCCTTCAACTCAGATAACGCCATCCGGTAAGGAGCCTTAGAGATTGGCTCTGTCCTGGGTGTTAACTCAATCACGAACTTGATCTCTCTCTCTCTGGCGGCAATCCTGGCAATTCCTTTCGAAAAACATCTGGAAATTCTTGCACCACAGCAATGTCTTCCATTTTCAACTCCTCAACTATTGTATCCACAACAGTTGCCAAGTAACCTTGACAACCCTCGTCTAACAAACGGATTGCCTCCGGCGACGAGATGAAGGTAATCAAGGATCCTCCTCGATTCTCGACAAACTTGAAGCTCTCACTCTCTAATGGGTCAAACTGAATCACTTTGTGATAGCAGTCCATCTTAGCTTGTTGCTTGGTGGGCCAGTCCATGCCAATTATCAAATCAAAGTCCTACATGGCTAGGACTAACAAGTCTATTTTCCCCTCTCACTCACCAATCGCTAACTTGCAACCAGAACAACCTAAAGCAGCTATCACTTTATCCTTCAACGGTGTAGATATACTAACTGCCGACTCCATAATACAGGACTTAATCCTATCAACTTAACATATTGCTCAGCAATAAAAGAATGAGTTGCTCCTGGGTCGACTAAAGCGTAAGCAGGATGGTCACTCAACGAAACCATACTTGTGATCACATCAGGTGCAGCCTCTGCCTGACCTTGAGTGATAGCATACACCGTGCCTTGAACTGGGGGTCTAAGCTGTCCACCTTATGGTGCGTTCTATGGCGCGTACCCTCTAATTTGACCCATCGGTGGCGGCAGCGCGGCGGCGACGACAAGCTGCTCTATGGCGCTCCTCGAGAAATACAGTTCATTGAATGCTCTGAGGAAGGCATCCCACAGCGGGACTAAGCCTCCGGAAAATACAGTCTCTATGGCGGCTCTCCACCAGGTAATGGCATTACCACGTAGCGATAGGCGCCAAGGTTACTTTCTCTTCCTCATTGCACCTCAAGAGTGCAAATGCCTTAGCTAAGTCTTGTATCCAAAGAGATGCAGTCTCTGAATCTCCAGTACCCGTGAACCTTGGCAGGTTCAGCTTCAACAATTGCTCTTCCCACTTTTGGATTGGCCTCTCCCTATCCACAACTACGTTCCCAGCAAGAACTTCGGCAGGTGCGACGACAGGTGCGGCAGCGGCCGTGGCAGCAACGGCAACATTGGCAGCGGCAGTGGCGGCGGCTTCGACAATGGGGGTAAAGGCGGCAGCTTGATTCTGGGCCTGCTGCCCCATCATTTCTCTTATGGCATCCAGAGATTGTGTGATTCCAATTGATCCCAGATCACCAGGGCCTACCACCCCAACACCAACAGGAGGTGGTGCTTCGCCACTAGCGCTAGCCTGTGCTGGCGCTTTACCCCGGCCTCCTTAGGTACCGACCCTAGTCGGTGTCTTACCCCGAGTTGCAGCCCTGACTGCTCTCTTATTAGGAGTCTTCTGCTCCTGATCGCTGATGCTAACAGTTTGTTAAAGAAACCTGCTTCCAATTCCACACCGAATTAGAAGCTGAGTAATTAACACAACAAGCAACTCTATCAAACAACTATCATAGAACATCTATTACGGGTCATCCTCCTCGATCTCTCCTTCTTCCACACTCTAGCTGGAGCTTACTACTGAGTACACTAGAGAATCTCGATCATCAAGCTTAGGGTCTTTTGCATCCACCACCGAGCCATTCTTAGGGTCTGCCATACCCTTTCCAAAAGCAACCTCCATCACATACAGAGGTATCTTAGATTCCGGTACTGGGCCCTCTCTTTGACCATTACGTTAATGGCGATACCATGCCCTGTATTGATGGGGCACCTTTTTAGGTAAACCGTCATCAACCCAGTCTATGGATTTCAGCAGCACGTATTCTAGTCCGTCCTGGTGCCCATGGTAACTCTGTTCTGTGAACTTCTTCGGTTGTCCAAAATGTTTAGGATGGGCTGCAATCTATGGATCTGAAATGTTATCCCACAACGGGGTGAGACGACGTCTCGGCGAGAGAGGGGAAGGGATAAGAGGACAAGGGCCCTACTTGGCCATTTTCTTCTCTTCCATGGTCTCCTTGACCAACCATAGCCACCAGCTCCTCCTTGGCCTCCATTAGGCCACCAATGCTCACTTTAGGACACTTGAATTGGTCCAAGTTGGCTAGGCAAGAGGGGAGCTACGAATTTCAATAATTTTGGCTTCAATTGGACCTTGATTTCTTATTGAATTAACATAATTTGGCCCTCAACAATTCAATTGACACCTCAATTATCAAATTGGTATTTTTCCTCACCAATTGATTCCATTTGCTTCCCAATTACGCAATTAAAAACGGTCCCAGCCTTTTTCTGAACAAAAACGGCCCTAGGACGACTTTGTTCCAAAAAGTCTCGGGTTGCAGATAAATCTTCTAAGACTGAGCCGACGTTCTTAGAATTTATCGTGACATGACAAAATCTTAAATTTCTGAAATCAAACTTAAATTCACAGTTAATTTCCATTCGACGCGTTTTTAGCGTGACCTAGGCTACCAGGTAACTTTCAGAAATTTTTAGTGCAAATGACCCGTGGTCGATTTTCTTCGACCCACGATGAACCCACTCGACTCATTGGAGACTGTCGATTGTCGTGAAAATCTTGAGGATTCAAATACGGACACAGGGTACCAAAAAAAAAAAATCAATCCAGTGTCGACCGACGAGAATTTTTCAATTTAGTGGTGTCACCCACGATTAGCCACACATCTTTGTCGACCGACCTATCTCTCATCTCAAATCGATTTATATCTATGCCGTAATGACCTCTAAAGATGGACACGGTCGAGAAGTCGATTCCTAGTCTAATTCTCAAGTCTATTACGTTAAAATTCCTTAATGGTTTTCCCAGATTGTCTAGTTATCTCAAGAGTGATCAACTCTGAGAACAGCCCTATAGGCTCGTCAATGAAATTTTAAGTAGTGAAAGGAGAATTTTCTATTTGGAATAAAGCTGTTAGATGTTTATATTGCTCTGTCACGACCTCCATGAAGCGGGTTGGACCACTTAGGGTTTGGCTAATGGATTGCTAAGTATAGACTTAGCTTAAGCTCTCCCAAGCCCATACCAATTCGCAACTTAGGTTCAAGTTCTTAGCATGCAAATGAATTTTATCGAGGAGTCGCCATTAATCAGTTTACGGTAGGCCGATTAGACACCTAAGGAAAATAACGGGAGAATTATTTTACTCCTACAAACCAAACACTTTGCATACGAAGACTTGGTTACACTAGATTTTTCTAATGCCCTTTCAGTACTATTCTTTTTATTTTCAAAAATGCTTTTGCAGGTAGCTTGGATTTATTTTAACGTAAATTACTATCATGCAAAAGGGTAATCACACGGGTGCTTAGTCATTATTAAACAATCAAAAGACTTCCACTAAAAGAAATAAACACACAAAGCAGACAATTATTTTTTTGGGCTTTCTTTTATCTTGAAATTGATATGTGCATTTTTACTTCATGACCTAACTTTACTAACAAGCAAATTCTAATTAAATGAAACTAACATGTAAACTAATGGACATGCACCTAATATTTTTGTATTTTTATTAAAATTCGTAATAAAAAAACTAATTAAATTGTCTAAAATGAATAATTTCTAAATTGTTTTAGGGGTTAATTTGACCTAAACCCCATCCTATATTAGAAAACTATTTTTTTTTAGAAAAGAGATTGTTAAAATGTGCAAAAATTATCTAAAACCCTAAAAAAAATGTTTTTTAGATCTAACCGTAATCTATGTGCAATCCTATTTAAACTAGATCATGGAGTCCTATTTAACCTAACACGCGATCTAAAAATGCAATCCTAATTTACGAAACCAACATATTCCGATGCAAGATTTGATTATTATTTATTTTTTGATTTTTTTAGTGTTTTCAAGACAAGCAATTATCAGATAAACATTACATCTAAACTAATCAATATATCCACCAAATGAAGTATTAAAATAATCAAAAAAATAATCCGTTGTCTCACTATTTAATTAACGATTATTTTAACCCTAAATATCACAGCATATAAGAAAGTTCAAAATGATTAAAATTTTGATCCGAAGTCTTACGGATCAAATTAATCATTATAATGATTTAATAAGTTAAATACTATCAAAATGCCCCAAAAATTAATATAATTAAAAAATGATCCAACATCTTACAGATCAAATTAGAAATTATAGTAATTTTGGGCAAAACCCTATAGATAATGCCTAAAGTGTTCAAAAAAATGAACATTGACACCCATTGTTCTAATTTACACAATAATAACGAAACTTGGTAAAAAAAATAAAAAAATAAACTACCTAAGATGGGGACTCATGGGAGGACCGCAGCGCGACGGGAGTTGGCGCGGCAATGCGGTGACAGATGGCTGGACCAGCAGCGGGCAGACCAGCAGGCGTCGGGCGGTGTAGGCGCGGGTGAGGCATTGCAGAGAGGGGTGTCGAGCGCTAGTGTAGATTGTTGCGGCATCGGCGATGGGCTGGGGGCAGCTCGATTACAGCGGGCGAAGCTCAGAGGCAGCAATGGAGGCAGAGGGATGGACCGTTAGCGTGATCGCGAGCGACGCTCGGCGTTTCGGTGGTGACGAGAGGGGTCGACACCTACCGAGGGGAGGTGTCGGCATCAGGTTGTTGTAGCGTCGACTACGGTGGTGCTCGTGCGGCGCGCAACAAAGGGCACCAACGGACGCCGACGGAGAAGTTTTGCTGGTGCTTGAGCAGAGGCAAGCGGCACTCGGCGTTCTGGCGACGATGCAAGCGCGGTGGTGAGCGAGCAGGGGCAACGTTCAGTGGCGTCGTGCAGAGAGGGGCTCGTGAGTGCTGTAGTGGTGGCGGTGGTCGGCGACGGAGCTGCATGGGACGGGGGCCGGGAGGTCGCGAAAGGGCGAACGACCGTGGCGTCTCGTGCTTGGGCGGAGGGGGTGTACGATCGCGGCGGCGCGGTGCGGAAGAGACGGGTAGCAGCAGATGCTGGGGGGGAGACTTCACAAAAAAGATGAACAGCTCTTCCTCTTTTCTTTTTTCCCTTGTTTTTTCTCTTAGCTCTCTGCCTCACGTCCCCTCCCTTTGTCTCTTTGTTGTCCCTGTACCCTTCTTCAGCAAAAAGGACAGCAAATGGTTAACCTTGACCCCTCCCAAAAACGAAAGAAATTTTTCTTCTTTTTGAATTGTGACCTAAAAAAAAAAGGAAAAAGTCCCATTTTTCTTCATGAATTCTTTCTTTCCCGCACGAATTTTTCCCTCGAATTTTTTTCTGGTCTCCCTTGGTCACGAAAGTTGTGGCTCTCTTTCATAATGATTCCAGATGGCCACTTTCCATGGCAATTTTCGAGCTTCCATGTTCTGTTGCATTAATTCATGGCTGCATATCGGAGCGTGATTTCACAATCAGCTCGATTTTGCTTCGATTCTTTCCATTTTATCAAAATTCTTGCTCTTTATTTACCTGATTTCCTAAATCTTGATCCTCAACCAGGAATTGCTTCCCCATTTACCAAGATCAGAATTTTCAACTTCCATGCATAATCAATCAGATTGATTTTCCCTTGTTTTTCCTTTTATTTGTGTTTTTTATTTTATTTCATTAGGGTTACCAAAATTAGGTGTCAATAGCTACCCCTTTTTGAAGTTGAGCTCGTAGAGGTTGCCTTCATAGACAAGTTGAGACCTAAATTTTGATCATGCACATGCACTGAATGACTTTTTTATTTTATTTTTTGCAAAATGAATCCCATTTTGAAACGCAATTTATATGATGCATGGAAATGCTAATCCAAATGTATGGTGCAAAAATAGAGAGAATACCTGTAGTTGCTTACCGATCAATGCGGTGTAGCATCTTGAGGTACGGGATAAATCTTCATTTACTCCACAAGTACCCGATCTTCATTCAGGTTCTTGAAGAGTCTAATGTTTATCAAAATACGTAGATTCAGACTAAGGTATGACAAAAAAGATCGAAAAACATTCATATCTAGAATGAAATGTTTAGCGAAAAGATTTAAGACATTCAAATCCAGATTGAAATGTTAAGATTTTGGGAACTCCAAATACCTAGATCCAGACTAAGGTATAACGAGAAAGATCGAAAAACATTCACATCCAGAGTGAAATGTTTAAATGAAAATATTTTGTGACATTCAGATCCAAATTGAGATGTCAACAACGGATTGAAAGATTTTGGTGAAATTCACGGACTCTTAATTTTTGAAAAGGAACTCGGGCTATAGAAGCACGCTGAGTCGATGAGAATGACTCCAGGCTATGAAAGCATGCCAAGTCAATATAAAGGGACATTGGGCTATAGAAGCATGCCAAGTTGATGAAAGAGACGTCGGGCTATAAAAGCACGCTGAGTCAATGAAAATGACTTTAGGCTACAAAAGCACGCCAGGTCAATATAAAGGCACGCCGGGCTATGAAAGCACGCCGGGTCGATAAAGAGAGACATCGGGCTATAAAAGCACGCTGGGTCAATTACTTGTAGAGATGAAATTCAAGAATGTTTGAGACGAATCTCGAGACTTTAGGGAGTAACTTGAATGTCAAGTATTACTCGGTCTTCAAGGAAATATCAACCTGAATGAGAAACGGCTTTTCCAGGACCCATACATTTCTACGGTCGCTTGTTAGAGCAACAAACATTGTCTAGAATCCGTATCATTCTACGGTCGTCTAAATGTGAAATCACTTTCTAGGACTCGTACCTTTCTATGGTCGCCTGAATGGGAAACATATATTGTCTAGGACCCGTACCATTCTACGGTTGCCTCAACAGGAGAACACTTTCTAGGACCCGTACCTTTCTACGGTCGCCTGAATGGGAAACAGCCATCGTCTAGGACCGGTACCATTCTATGGTCGCCTAAATGGGAAAACACTTTCTAGGACCTGTACCTTTCTACGGTCGCCTGAATGGGAAAAAAGCTTTTCTAGGACCCGTACCTTTCTACGGTTGCTTAAAATGAGGTTTTGCTTGGCCAGAACCCGAACGTTTTTTCAATCGCCTAGCATTGCAACATATATTATTTGACCAGCACTCGAACCTTTCTTTAGTCGCCTTAATTAGAATGAATCTGGAGAAAAGTCTTTGGGGAGATAGATCAACCGAGTCGAGTGTCGATGCACTTGAGAGAGAATACCTGCACAATGACAAGTATTTAAAGTATGGGTAGAGATATACTTACCTGGTGATATCTCTGGTTCTTGGGGATATGTCTCTTGGAACTTAGATATCATGTGGAGGTCTCTCACCTCCTGGTAGAAATAAATTTTGAGACATCAAGGATACATCTTGAATGTTCATGAAAGTTTCCCATCTCCTAATATCATGACGCATTTTGAAAGGAACCTGAATGTCAGGAGCTTTTGGGTATTTGAGAAAACATTACCTGTTAGACATGGTTGGAGCAAAAATGCATTCGCCAAAGAAATAAGCAATTAAGGCTATTCTGGAATGCACACTTCAAAATCCACTGAAGTTTTTATCAATTCAATCGAGGTTCGTGCATAATGACCTTTGTATCACCCAAATTTCTACTGGAGAGAATTATCGTTCAAGACAATTTTCATTCATGACATGGATTATCTAAGAATACTAAATGAGAGACTTTCAGTTAGAAAAGACTTTCACACACTCTCATTTAGAAGGGCTATTTTATGAGAATCACTCCATCTCATCACATCGACAAGGGTCCGAGTATTCTCGCAAGCAGTACGACCTTACCAATCTAAGAGGTCTTTAATAGGGACCGTAATGTGGGCTTGGTCAATGGCTTAACAATGGGAGTCTTTGAGTCAAGGCAATTGAAAGAATGATATTCTGCAATCATCTTAGGGTTACAAGTCAAGAACCCTACAAAATGAGAAAGAAATGATCTTGCCCGCACTTCTTTGAGCGATGCTTAAGACATGTGAATCTCTACGTTAATTCAAGTCCCTAATCAGAAGAGACTTTGCAAGGGACGTAACGTAGGCTAGGTTCATGGGTTGAGAAACGAAAGATTGTTAGGCTTAAAAAGTGTTTAGGGGGGTCAGAGTTGGTGATCATCTTGACATTTCTACCAATTTTCTTCTTCACCATCGAAGACTTTCCTGATATCAAAACTCTATTGATTGTAACATCTCGGCATTTCAGTTGTTCAAGTATCGCTTCACTGGGGATACGACTTGCTGCAACCAATGTTTGATTTTTCTCTAAGGGCATTGGCCTTGCTTTTACCAAGCACACTGCTTTTCCGATGCCCCTGATTTTCATTCATCTTACGCCTATGGGCATCAACCTTGCTTTTACTAAGCATATTGCTTTTTCATGCCCCTAGTTCTATATCGTATGATTCATCATTTGGACTCTGTCGGTGCTTTGGACCATGCTCCTTAAATGATTGTCTTTTGCCTTGCCCCAGTGTGGGGGATCACCAACTAGGTTTAGAGAAATGAAATTGCAGGCTTAAGTGGGCTATGCAATGGACAAAAGTTGTAGGATAAAGAAAGAACTGCTCTTCATCATCCTAAAGCACTTAAATTACCAGATGAATTCAATGTAATAGCACGACTTGAAGATTGATGCAAGTGTGAGCAAGAAAATTTCTTTTCATTTTCCTCACCTCATGATACCATCTTACCTCCCATTTGCCCCGATGTGGGGTGGTTCTTGATAAGCGTAATTTGAAAGGAATCTCCATAAGTGTATGAGACTCAAATGAGCTAAGCAATGGATCACCTGTAGTGTTTGTGATAGAGAAATAAACTGCCCCTCATCATTTCGGTTATCGTACCTTTTACTTGAGAACTCTTTACCTCATGGATATGAACCTTTCTACACTCACCTCACAAGTGTATGAGTAGGGGACTGTGTATAGGATAGGGTTTGCCTTTCATCATCCTGACTCGTCTCATTTAGTATGCTCAATCCATTCCACATCATTCATTAAATTAGTTCATCTTGATGTTTCTTAGTGGAATTGGTGGACAAAACATGTAAGTCTCCATGCATACTAAATGGTTTTAAGCATTCATGTAGGGGGTTACTCCACAATGGGATTGCCTCAACAATGGATATCTTTGGATTGTCCCTATCATTCAAGACTGAAAATTCACTTTTGCCCCTACACAAGAGAAAGTGCATGAATATGATACTATGCAAGATCAAAGTTGTTAGAGAAAACTCCTTTGAGATTTTGAAGCTGACAAAACTTGTCCAAAGTCTATTATGAAGAATTCCAGAATCTATGTCAAAGTCTAAAGACGCCGGACTCGTGTCAAAGTCCGAAGACTCCCAGACTTTATGTCAAAATCTGCCCACTCTGATAAATTTCAGACTGAACAAAAGTGAAAGATGAAGACTTTTCCAGATAAGGGATTATCTTTCTTTCTTCAATGATTCGATTCGTATGGATTATATATGGACTTATGGTTGGAAATTTCACCTATGAGATTGGATATCTTTATTAGAATCAATTTGGATACATCAAATCTTTTTGAAGGGCAAGTAATTTTGGAAATAATCTACTTATGGAAACCAAGATCCTGATTGTATGGGCGAACAAGATTGATGGGCTTTCATCACAATCTTTAAATGGCTCGAGATTTCCTTGATCGATTCTATCCAACGTGTTGATTGGAAGAATTCATTTGGAAAGTGCCAACAGTCGAGAAGACATGAAGGATTGTTTAAGGAGGACTCTCCAGTTGTTCGATTTAGTGCATGAAAGAGAATTTCCAAAGTCTGAAGCTTTTCATTCCCTTGTTACTTCTTGCTCTGATCTCTAAATTGTACTCAAAAGAGAGAAACTTACATTGTGACTTCGTGAGAGCATAGTAGAGACTCATCACTGTGAAGTTGAGATCGCAAGATTGTAATTTCTCTTTTGATTCATGGTGGAATCCAGCCATAAGGTTGTCAGCGTGGGAGGGTGGACGTAGGCTTGATCTAAGCCGAACCACTATAAATTCTGTGTTTATATTCTCTTCCTTAAACTTCTTTATTTTTCTTATAGCTCTATTTAACTGCTAAAGTCTAAACTAGCTCAAAGTCTATTGTTCTTCATACTCAATTTCTAAGGTAAAATATTTTCATTGTTTTTCGCAAAAAATTATTTTCATAACTATTCACCCCCTCTAGGTGATCATACTAGCACTAACATTTGGTATCAGAGCATGTGTGCTTAATTTTGAAGTGTTTTACTCTTAAGCTAAAGATTCTCTATGGCTAGTATTTTGGCTTCAGGTTTGGTAGAAGGTTAGAGCAACACCAGACCTCCTTACTTCGACAGAAATGAATACAATGTCTAGAAGAATAAGACGAAGGCATTTCTCAGATCTAGAGATCCTCTGGAGTGGGAGGTCGTAGAAAAAGGGATCAACCCTAAAGCTACATCAGCTTCAGACCGAGGAAAAGAAGTCATTGATGTTGACACATCAACACGAGCTGAATTTACTAAGAGACAAGCTCTTGACGCGAAAGCAATCTACTCTTCATCTTTGTGCCTTATCTCTTACTGAGTATAACCAAATTTCTTCTTGTGAAACAACAAAAGAAGTTTGGAACAGATTGCATGTAACCTACGAAGGAACTGACCGTGTGAAAGAAACAAAAATAAACATTTTGCTCAGACAGTATGAAGCCTAGAGAATCTATTACTGATATGTTCAGTCGATTTACAGAGATTGTAAATGGCCTGGCTTATCAAGGTCAACCAATCTTAGGACCAATGAAAGTCAATAAGCTGCTGCGTGGGCTTTCGAAAGACTGGAATCATGTGAAGACTTCAATTAGAGAGACTTAGAGGATCATGCCTCTATTAGTTGATAAACTGGTAGGCACGCTTCAGTCATACGAAGTGGAACAAATAAATGATGAAGAAGATCTTAAAGGTAAGAAGTCAATTGTTGTAAAGTCTAACGTTGATTATGATGATACAGACTCAGATGATGATATGGACAATGAAGAGCTTGCACTTATGATCAAGAAATTCAGAAAGCTGAATAGAAAGGCAAGAAGATTCAACTGGAAGAAACAGAGCATGCAAAATTTCCAGAAGAGACCAACTGAGGACAATGAAACCAGCAAAGATGTGATATGCTTCTAATGTAAGAAAAAAGGGGCATATCAAACCTAACTGTCCTCTATTGAAGAAGAAGAAAGCAAAAATTGAAAAATACAAAAAGACACTCAAAGATGAAACTTGGAGTGACACCGAGTGTGAGGAAATCGAAGAAGAATATGCCAACATATGTCTAATGGCTCATTCCGACTTAGACTCAGAATCAGCAACTGATTCTAATTTAGATTCAGACAAAGAAATTGAGGTCACTATCAAAAGGAAGATCAAATGATATTTGGATAGTGGTTGTTCGAGGCATATGACCAGAGATTCAAGCTCCTTTATAAAGGTTGTGAAACTGAATGGAGGAAAAGTATCTTTTGGAGGAAACAACAAAGGAAAGATTATAGGATGTGGAACTGTGAAGATTAGAAGCCTGACTATTAACAATGTTTCCTTGGTGGAAGGTTTGAACTATAATCTGTTGAACATAAGTCAGCTTTGCGATAATGGTTTCAGAATAAACTTCCAAGAAGGCACTTGTTCTAGAACAAGACAAGATTTCTCTCAATATTTCACTAGGCGAAGGCATGGAAACATTACCTTATGGACATAAACCCATAAAGTTCTCAGTGTCTTATTTCCATTCAAGATGAAGCAAGTCTCTGGCATCGGAAGCTTAGTCATGTTAAATTGAAGCAAATTGCCAAGATTTCTTCTAAGAAGCTTGTTCGAGGACTTCCTAATCTTGCTTACCAGAAGAATGAGTTGTGCACTCCCTGTGTTAAGGGAAAATAAGTAAGAAGTTCTTTTAACCAGTGAATCAAGTCTCTACCAATTGAGCTCTGCAGCTTCTTCATATGGACCTTTTTGGTCCAACCAGAACTCAAAGTATTGGTGGAAAGAAGTATTGTCTAGTAATCGTGGATGATTACTCTCGCTTCACTTGGGTTTACTTTATGGCAAGTAAGTCTGAAACTTTCTCCTATTTCTCAAAGTTTGCCAAGAAGGTTCAGAATGAAAAGGGTTATGCTATTTCAAGCATACGAACTGACCATGGAGGTGAGTTTGAGAACCAGGACTTTGCTAAGTTCTATGATGAATCTGGTTTTCAGCATGTTTTCTCTTCTCCATACACTCCAGAACAAAATGGGGTTGTGGAAAGGAAAAATAGATCCCTACAAGAGATGGCCAGAGCTCTCTTAATAGAGAACAAGATATCCTCTCGATTTTGGGCAGAAGTAGTTTCTACAGCTTGCTATATTATCAACAGAGTATTCTTGAGGCCTATTCTAGAGAAAACTCCATATGAAGTGTATAAAGGAAAGAAGCCAAATGTTTCCTACTTTCATGTCTTTGGTTGCAAATGTTTCATTCTGAAGAATGCAAATGATCGATCTGGAAATTCGAGGCAAAATCAGATGAATGAATCTTCCTTGGTTATTTGACTTCAAGCAACGCTTATAGAGTCTTTAACAACAAGACTCAATCTGTGGAAGAATCTATGAACATCAAGCTTCAAGATTATGTGGAGAATCTACCAGACCAGACTCAACTTGAAGAGTCTGAACCTGCTCCAGACTTTACAAGGTCTATTTCCCCTAAAGAAGTTCACACTTCTGGAGAACACCAACAAGCAGAACGAGAAGATTCAACCAAAGCAGAAGATCAACCAACTTTCAAACCAAGCAGCAACTGGAAGCACAAGTCAAGTCATCTCAAAGAACTCATCATTGGCAACATTGATGAAGAAGTTTGCACCAGATCCGAAGGAAGATAAGAGTCCAGTGCTTTAGCACTTGTTTCCGAGATAGAACCAAAAGGAGTAGACGAAGCCTTGTCTGATGAAAGCTGGATAGAAGCTATGCAGGAAGAATTCAAACAATTCAGCATCAACGATGTATGAGAGCTGATTCCAAAACCCAAAGGCAAATCCATTATTGGAACGAAATAGGTTTTTAGGAACAAGATGAATGAGAATGGTAAAGTGGTTAGAAAGAAAGCAAGACTCATGGCAAAAGGTTATACACAGCAAGAAGGGATAGACTATGATCAGACCTATGCACCAGTGGCGAGGTTAGAAGCAATTAGATTATTGCTTGCTTTTGCTTACTATAAAAATTTCAAGTTATACCGGATGGATGTCGAAAGTGCATTCCCGATTGGATTCATACAAGAAGAAGTCTATGTGGAACAATCATCAGGATTTGAAGATCCAAGAAAGCCAGACTTAGTCTACAGACTGAAAAATGCCTTGTATGGACTGAAGCAAGCACCTCGAGCCTAGTATGAGAGGTTGAGTAAGTTTCTAACTCAAAATATTTTTGAAAAAGGAAAGGTTGATACAACCCTGTTTATAAAAAAAGAAGGAAAAGACTTTCTACTGGTACAAATTTATGTAGATGATATTATTTTTGGTTCACCTAACGAATGTCTTTGTAAGAAATTTTCAAGATCTATGCAGAATGAATTCAAGATGAGCATGATGGGTGAGTTAACTTTCTTTCGGGATTGCAAGTTAGACAATCGCAGAAAGGTATATTCATTCATCAAGAAAAATATGCCAAAGATCTCATCAAGAAATTTGGTTTGGAGAATTGCAAGAAAACAGAGACTCCAATGTCAAGTTCTTCGAAACTAGATAAGGATGAAGAAGGGAAGAAAGTAGATTAGAAGCTATATAGAAGCATGATCGATTCACTTCTTTACCTTACTTTTAGACCTGATATTTTATTCAGTATGTGCATGTGTGCTAGATTTCAATCTGATCCTAGAGAATCTTATTTAAGTGTTGTAAAACGCATTTGTGGTATCCAAAAGAATGAGACTTTACTCTTCTTGGATATTCGACGCCGATTTAATAGGTTGTAAAGTCGATAGAAATAACACATCTGGCATTTGTCAACTGCTGGGAAATATGTTGGTATCTTGGCTCTCAAGGAAGCAAAGTACTGTGGCGGTATCTTGGCTCTCAAGGAAGCAAAGTACTGTGGCTCTTTTAACTGCAGAAGCATAGTATGTCGCTCTTGGGAGTTGTTGTTCTAAAATCCTATGGATAAGACAACAACCGAGAGACTTTGGGATTGAAGAATCATGTACCGAGATTAAATGTGAAAACACCAATACTATTAATCTCACCAAGAACCCAATTCTTCATTCAAGTGTGAAGCATATAGAGATTCAACATCACTTTATAAGAGATCATGCTCAGAATGGGAAGATTATGATTCAATTCATTGATTCAAAGAATCAGCTAGCAGACATCTTTACGAAGCCTTTGGAGAAAAATCTATTTGAGTTTATTCGTACCAAACTGAATATTATTTCTATTTCAGATTAAAGTCTGAAGTTGGTCAGACTGAGACTTTCCAGATGCTACTTCAGTAAAAGAAAGTCTCGAATCCAGGTATTTTATTTTTTGAATGAAATGGTATGTTTAATCGAATCGCTGTTTGCCTATTTTATTTTTGGAAGTTATCTTTTTCGAATTTTTGAATTTTTGGCAGTTTTTATTTTCAGTTTATTTCAAAAAGGCAGTTTATTTTTTTCTTTGTCATGGTTCGTTTATCCCTTTTATTTGTGACATTTCATTTTCTTTATAAACCTTTTTGTATTCCTTTCGAGAACTTTTTCCAAACCCTAGAATATAGACTTTCTACTCTCTTGTTTCTACTCTCTAGTTTTTACCCTCAAGATTGTTCCGCAAGTCTCCATCTTTTTCACTCGAATCAGTCTGAGAAATCCTTCAAGCCTACAAGAATGTCTTACCAAAGGAAATCCTCTCGGATTGCTAACCAAGGACCGAGGAGCATGCTAGAAGGGCAGACACATTTCGATCTTACTGAGGACGACTCTCCGTGCAACTCTCCACAGCATTCTCAGCAGCACTTTACTCAGGATGTTTCGCGCCAACCTCTGCAGGAGGAAGTTGTAGAAGACGCAGAACCTCTCAGAGCCTCCAGACCCCCAAGTGCACTATAAGCTTTACACTCATTTAAAGCAGGGTGGTACTCTCATGTCTTTTATCGATGAGTTTCTAAGAGAGAAAGGCTATAAGAACGAGACTTTGTTCCTATGAAGGATGGAACAGTTAGGTATAACACCTCAAGGATCGGCAGACAATGCCTTTCTTCATTTGTCTGTAGACCCTAGGTTAGGTTCTAATCATTCTGAGAACAAGGATAATGATGAGAAATTTTATTCTAATCTTCAACCAAGAATGGGTGTTGCTGCAGACGTTCCTGGAGAAAGAATGAGATTGTTTCCTTCTAAGGAACATAAAAAGGTTTATTCTCAAATGCTGAAGAGAGGGGTGATGAACCCTTGTACTGTTGATTTTGACTTCCTAGACTCAATGAGGGTTAACTTGAGGGAGAAGTTAGCCTTACTTCAACTAGAGAATTTTTGTTCTAAGACAACTATTGCTTATCCATAGTTGATTGCTTATTTCTATTCGAATCTTTCTTTTCTTAACCAGAATCATATTAGATTTACTGTGTATTATAAAGACTATGTGGTGGATGTAGACACATTGGCAGACATTATTGGGGGTGGAAAGGAGTGGTTTCCAACTAATAAATGTCTCTTTTGGTCAAGCAATGAGGTTTCTTGTCAAGGACAGAGTGATGGAAGGAGGCATCACTTATTCTCGATTGTTAGCCTCAAATGTTATGTTGCATAAAGTGGTCATCAATTGCATCAGACCAAAGGCTGCATAAAAAACGGATGTTTCCAGGTTCGAAGCACGGCTCATGTTTGCAATCTACAATGGGATGAGATTTTCACTCCCTCATACCATTTTGATGCACATGTATGGGACGGTTGTTAAGGATAAGGGACAATTACCTTATTATGCGTTGGTTACCAAGCTGTTCAGACAATTTCATATTGAGTTTCCCGACTCATTTTGTTCTCGAACTGTTGCTCCTATGGTTATAAAACTAAAAATGATTTCGAAGATGAGGCTGAAAGATCTGAACAAGGTTATTGAGCGCATGAAGAAGGAGTCCTCTAGCAAAACCAAAGTAGATTCTGCTGCAAGGAAGAGGAAAGGCAAGGAGATTGTGAAAGAACCTGTAAAGAAGAGAAGATCTCTCAGCTTGCAGGACGAAGAGGATGATGATCATGATCTCACAATTTCTGCCCTTGCCTTGAAGAATCTTCGAGGTTGTGTTGGTGCTGAGAAACCTATTGAAATAGTCAGAGAAGAAGCAGAGCCAGAAGAAGAAGAAGAACCAGAGAAGGAAGAAGCAGCAAGAGAAGAAGAAAGAAGAGAAGAAGAAGGAAGAGATGAATAAGGAAGAGGTCATGCGGATGAATCTTATGAGGCGACCATTGTCATATCTTTATCTAAAGATTTTGAAGCAACTCGGAGTGGTCAAAGTGGAGTACGTATAAAAGAAACACATCACTCTCAACTTGCAAACGAGAAAACTCAAGAAGAAGAAATCCTGTCTCCACCTGTAGGCACAGAAACAGGGGGAGCTGTTGAGAAAACAGGGATTTCTTCTCCTTTTTTTGTGAGTGATGGTATCGGTAGATCTCCGGAACAACCCGAAGATGACTATGCTTCTCATTTTCCTGAAGCTAACATTGTAGAATCCACTCCTAGTCAACAGCTAGACAAGTTGATGTTCCCTCCACTCAATTCTCCTCGAACTCCATTTGCTGTATCTAGTGTGCAATCTGAACAGAATGCTAATTATCGACGAATGATGAAACTTCTTTTGGAAGTCAAAGCTCAGCAATATGCAATGGAGATTGAGATTCAGAAACTGCATACTGCGTTGAAATCATATTCTAACTTTCACACTGAAAAGGTACAGTCCTTAGATACTCAAGTACAGACTTTGAATCAACAAATATCTCAAATTATGGCCAAGCATGATCAGACTCTACAAATTATTAAGACTGTTAAGACCCAAGTAGAGAATGTTCATCTTCAGTGCCAGAAAGTCGAAGAGCCAGTGCAGTCAATGGGGGATTTCTAGCTCATTCGAATTCCAAGACAACCTTGACTCTTTTTATCTCTTATCTATTTTGACCTTCTCCAATTTTTGCTATTGACAAAAAGGGGGAGGATTTGCAGATTTTGAACTTATTTTTTAACATTTTTTTGCAGATTTTAAGTTCGTTTTGAATACTTATACTACAGGAACTTTTGTGGTGATATTCTTTCGTGATGATGGTTATGGATGAGGATGTCTAAATCTTTTGATATGTGCTTAATGTTTTCAAGATTAACATGTTTTTTTGTGGTTGCAGAATCGATGCTATCCAAATCCTTAACTAACTATTTTTATAAGATATCATGTACTTGCTAAGAGTTGTTTTTGCGGAGGTTATAAATCTTTAAATCTACAAGGAAGTTTTGTCACCATAAAAAGGGGGAGATTGTTGGAGAAAACTCCTTTGAGGTTTTGAAGCTGACAAAACTTGTCCAAAGTCTATTCTGAAGAATTCCATAATTTTGTGTCAAAGTCTAAAGATGCCCAGACTCTATGTCAAAGTCTGAAGAATCCCAGATTTTATGTCAAAATCTGCCCACTCTGATAAATTCCAGACTGAACGAAAGTTAATGATGAAGACTTTTCCAGATAAGGGATTATGTGGCATCCTAGAATTTCATGACAATCCCTAGATGTGCTATGAACCATAAATAGGTGATGGAAGCGCCATCGGGTTTTACTATAGCCATTAGACCAATGAATTATAATAGATCAAGGCCTAGCATTTAATGGAACAATTATTTTGTTGGAGACGCATCCTATGTCCATGTGAGATTAAGGATTGTATTAAAGGGTAAATTGATAAGGAAATTTTGTTCTTGGCCATGAACTTTATAAGATAAAATTTTATTAATCTATGTTACAAAGTTTTATGGCCATATGAATTTGTAATTTGGTATTCATATAAGTGGGGATTAAGGTGGATTATTAAAAGTAAACATGGGCTTATTTAAGTATATTTCTTTTGGGCCATTTAAGTTTGGACTTTAGGCCCAAGAATGTTGGGCCTAAAGTGGGCCAAAAGGCCTGGCCCATAGAGCCCATGAAGGGCTGTCGACCGGACCAAGAAGGGGAGGGGGGAGTGCATGTCCTCCAACACTTGTCTTCATTGCCTCCACTTGTTCTCTCCTTTAAGCCACTTGTTCTCCTCATGAGAACACTTGTCTCTTACATGCAAAAATAGAGATAAATTGATAATCAAAGAGCAAAAAGGAAGGGGTTTCGGAAGTGAGAGGAAAAGAGAGAAAGGGAGGTGAGCCGAGGGAGAGAGAGTGGGTTCGTGGGTGCTTTGGCGAGGGAAGAGGAAGACCAAGCCCCGCCGTGCGTGCGCCTAGCTTCGCCGTCGACCGTTGCTTGCTTGATTTCGTCGGATCTAAGGCAAGTAGAGTCCGTGAAACTACACCTTGCTTGCTGTGGTTGTGATGTTGAATGCTGGAAATGCTTGAGCTATGATGTTGAGTGCTGGAAACTCGAAGGAATGGTGGTGGTTTCTCAAAGTGAGTCACTGCATGTAGGAACAGTCCGACCTTTTGGTGATTTCGTGTGCTGCATGTGACTTTTTATTTGGAATTTCACTTCGACCTCTCATGAAAGTTGTATAGGACTTCTTGACGATTAACATACTAAAAATTTAGATGAAACGGACAAGTATTGGTTGGTGAAATGATTTTCCTTTGAAGGAACTAGATCTGGAAACCGTTATGTTGACTTTTTGCTGATTTCGTGTGCTGCATGTGACTTTTTATGTGGAATTTCACTTCGACCTCTTCATGAAAGTTGTATAGGACTTATTAATGATTAACATACTAAAATTTTAGACGAAATGGACAAGTATTGAGTGGTGAAACCCATTTTCTTCGAAAATACTAGATCTGGAAAACTGTTCTTTGACCTCTCACGATTCTGTGAAATTCATAAAATGTTCCATTTCGAATTTCACTTAGTTCCCTTGACAAAAGTTGTAGATAATATTTTTAGGAACAACATACTAAAATTTCAGAATAAATGGACCAGTAATGACCAAGGAAATGAATTTTCTTCAACACGGGTAGATCTGGAAAACGGTACTGAGAGTAGGAAAAGTAAATCGACTTTAACTTTTAATCCCGAACGAATTGGACTTTGATTTCTTCAGGAAACTTGTAGCTCTAGATCTTAACTACAACGTATCCAAAGTTCAGAATTTTCTGAGTTCATTTAAGGGTTCAATGGAAATTGTTTTCGAAACTGTGCATGGGTGTTGTTAAAAATACTTTTTCAGTGATATACGGACCTGTACGTATTCCGTGAATCCTTGTTTGATATGGTGTTCTTCACGAAATGTGTTTTCTTAGATCTTATCTACAATGTGGTAAATTTTCAGAATTTATTTCCATTGTTTACTAATTTTCCAGAATATTTCATGAATAGCACGCCTTCTGTTTAAGCTGGAAATTGTTTTTCTAACTGATTATTTGAATTGTTATATAAATCTTGATATTTTGGATTATTAATCGTGCAATGATGTGGTGACATTCATGCATTTCATATGACATCAAAAGATTGATGGATTTTCATGAATTCAATGAAGCTTTTCAAAAACCATTGCATCAAAAGGGTATTTTTCCAATGCATATTATATGATTTTAAAAGGGGTTGATTCCAATCATTGGCATATTACATGACATCAAAAAGCTGGTTTAGACCCTTGATATTGTTGCATCAATGCCATGTTGAAAATGAGACATATATGTGATTATGAATTGTGATAATAATGATACCGTCGGAGGTGTGAGCCGACGATGCCCTAGGAGTGTCGGGATGCCTGGTGGCCTAGTGGCGTAATTCCGGAGGGTCCTCGGGAGTTTCGAGATGCCCGGTGGTATACGGTACATAATTCCAGGGGGAAATGCCTGGTGGTATGTCGGTATGTAATTCCAGAAGCCCTGGAGGTGTGTGCCGGGGGGATTCCTCGTGATGCCAATTGGGGTACGAGATGCCCGGAGGTGTGTGCCGGATGCCCGGAGGTGTGTGCCGGAGGCTCCTCGCGAGGCCAGGTTGGGTGCGAGCGATAAATGAGGGATGCAAACATTGGTCTCTAGAAGAAAAATGATGAGATCCTTTTGAAAGATAAAGCTGGAAATTGAATCATGCGCATGGGTGTGTGCATATGGCATGATCTGCTTATGAAAGTAAATTGATACTATTTGACATTGAGAATGCGATCATGAAGGCTTGAATGGATCTCATGGTGATATATGCATGGCTGTTTGATGATATATGTATAAGTGCATGGTGGTATATGCACATTGCATGGTGATATATGCATGGTTGTTTGATGATATATGCACAAGTGCATAGTGGTATATGCACATTGCATGGTAATATATGCATGGCTGTTTGATGATATATGCACAAGTGCATGGTGGTATATGCACATTGCATGGTGATATATGCATGGCTGCATGGTAATGTATGCTCAATAGCATGGATGATATGTACTCTACTTGTGATATTATGATTGTCTTGCTTGTTGCATTGTGTAGTTTGATGGATCTTTACTGCTGAGTGGTTGTACTCACCCCGTTTGAGGACTAACATTTCAGACTAGACAAGATACCTCTGCTACCATTGCCACCGATAGATGGAATCGAGTGGTTGGATATGACTGTGAGGAGGAGGATAGCAAAAGAAGGAACTTTTGGACGCCGACACTGGTCGATGGACCTTAAGTATGCGACTGTTGTAAAAGATGTTGGTCAACTTTTGAAGTATAGCCGAGTATAGAACACTACGGCATTTTGATGTACCGATGAATGATGTCCATCTGGTTTAAGTAAATAAAAGTGTTCGGCTTTTACCGTAAATGTTTAGTTGGTGTGCATCGTTTTCTGAATATAGGGAAGGGAGTTGATGGATGTGCTTCCGCTATATAAGTTACGCAGGACCGATCTAAAAGATGTAAACCCCTAGGATTGATAGACCTTCAGGTCAAGCAAGAGAATGGTAATAGAGCTGTGGCGACCCTAACGGTTCGGGGGCCGTCGAGGGGTGCCACATTTAGTTGGTATCAGAGCTATGGTCTATTTGGAGTGATAAGGTGCCTCAGATGGAAATGAGGATAGAACAATGCACACCATAGGAATACTAACTGGAATAGTTGACTAACTTTGAACAACGGGTGATGGGTATTCACTCGTAGATCCCTAGTAGTTTATTATGAGTTACTTTTAGGTGTCAGTAACATGTTTTTGTTACTTATATAGCAGTAATAGCTTTAAATAAAGACATTGAGTCATAGATTATTCCTGAGGCAAATGCTTGAAACTGCAGGTGAGTCATGGTACGAGCTGGAAGTTCTCATCCATCGAGGGCTGAAGCCTCTGCTGCAAGGGCTGAACCCCGAATGGAAGATATCTTGCAGGCATTGGCCAATATAGGAAATCTGATGGAAAGACAAGCGCAGCAACAACCCGGAGTGGAACGTCGTCCTCAAGGACTGGTGGAACAATTTCTGAAGTTGAAGCCACTAAAGTTTAGTGGAACAGGAAGTCCTGAGGAGGCGGAACATTGGATTGATGGAATGGAGCGAATTTTCCGGTTGTTGAACTGTGGCGATGCTGAAAAGATAACTTTGGCAGAGTACCAGCTGGAGGGAAATGCAAAATTTTGGTGGAGGGCTTCTAAGGATACAATCTTTCCACCAGGTACTGATACAAACTGGAATGAGTTTGTTAGAGCTTTCAATAGAAAGCATTTCTCTGATTGTGCCAAGGATAGGAAGATCACAGAATTTGTTCAGTTAGACCAAAGGGAGCTGACAGTAGACCAGTATGAAGCAAAATTTTCTGAATTGTCTAGGTATGCTCCTAGGTTGGTTGAGGATCGAGAGGAAAAGGCTAAGAGATTCCTAAAAGGATTAAGGACTGATATTAGAAAACAACTAGTGCCTCTGAATATAAGGGATTATAATGAGATTTATGAGAGGACACAGTTGGTGGAGCAAGAGTTAGTGAGACAAAGAAAGTCGAGAATCTAAGAGGCAGATGACCTTTAATGATGTTCGAAGAGGTAAGAGACCTTATCCTGATCAAGGTCAACCCTGGGAATCTAAGAAGAGGAATAATTTTGGGAATTCTAGAAAAGTAAGGAATGGCCCGGTTCTAGGAAGAGCACCCTACCAGGGTAATTTTTGCCAGAGGTGTGGTAGACAACATGGGCCAGGACCTTGTAATAGCCAACTGAGATGTAATGGATGTGGGCAAATAGGACACTTTAAGATAAATTGTCCACACGATGGGTCGCAGCCGAATGTCAGCTCGGTGCGACAAGTGCAACAACGTACTGCTGGACCAAACCCACCAAGGAATCCACAGAGGCCACCAGTACAAGGACGGACGTATGCGGTCACTCAAGAGGAAGCGGAAGCTTCTGAAAATGTTATCTCAGGTACAATTTCTATAGATGATAAGAAGGTATATACGTTATTCGACATGAGTGGCACGCATTCATTTGTGTCCGAAAAATATAGATGATTGTGAGAAATAGGAACAAATCTTAGATATGCCTCTTCGTATTTCTACATCACTGAAGGACATGTTGTTATCTACGTTAACATGTGAGATGTGTAAGATAACCCTAGGGGAATGAGATCTGGAAATGGACTTGGTAGTGACAGTTATGTATGACTTTGACGTCATCGTAGGAATTAACTAACTTTGTAAGCAACGGACTAGGATGAATGATCTCCTAAGATAAGGCTTGCCTATGCGCTAAGATTAAAACTGTGAGACTTAGTACGGGATAGGCTTAGTGGATAAAATCTCTGTAAATTAGTCCCTATTGAAACGAGACCCTCCAGTGGATGTGTAGTTCGGGTTCAAACAAGGCGAAAGCTAGTGTACCTGTAACGACCCAGTCCAATGAGGGCAGGGACCGGACGCCGAGGTCAGAGGACCTGAGCAAGGATTGGCTCCTGGCAGGCTTCTAGGATGGCAAAAAGGGGGCAGGAATGAACCGAACTATGAACGGAACTGGGAAGGCAGTGTTTCTGGGATAATTCTATCAGAGTGGCGCAACGGAAGCATGGTTAAGCTTGTAGAACTCTTGTTTGTGAAAAGAAGGATGGGTCGATGTGTTTGCGCATTGACTACAGGCAATTGAATTAGATGACCTATTTGACCAACTGCAAGGAAGTTCAATCTTTTCTAAAATTGACTTGAGGTCCGGATAACATCAACTAAGGATCAAGAAAGAAGACTTTCCTAAGATTGCATTTAGGACTCGCTATGGACACTATGAGTTCCTAGTTATGCTATTTGGATTGATGAATGCCTTAGCTGCATTCATGGATTTAATGAATAGGATATTTAAGCCTTATTTGGACCAAATTGTGATGGTTTTCATTCGATGATATCCTGATATATTTTGAAGGACTCGAAGAACATGCGCAGCATCTAAGCGTAGTGCTGCAAACAAGCTTAAGAAGTGAAATATGGAGAGTGAGTTATGAATTTGAGGATTAAGTTATGATCATTTGAGCTAAGTAGTGACCTCCTATTAGAGGAATCTCATTGGAAGTCTTGATGCATTACATGGAAGCATTTAGTATGTATAGAATGATCTTGGAAGTCGTGAGTTTGAGTGGTCATATGAGACATGAAATTACTTATGGTTTATATGTTGGAATAATAGGTTTAATCGATGGAGGTCAACTTCTAAATTTTTGGTGATGATCTCAGTTTGAAAAGGGTTCTGTGGAATTAGTGGACATGATCAATTGTGGTTATAGTCTTTCCAAGGTGAAATGGTGAAAGTTCAATTTGTGGATTTGATGAGTGATTAGTCCAAGTAATGATCTTTTAGGGTGAGACATAGGGTATACTCGATGGAAACTAGACGAGTTCTTATCTTGGTAGATTGTCAATCTTTGAATTGAATAAGTCTTGGTGGACTATCGATATTTGAACCGAATGAATGGTGCTGTATTTTAGGCTTGAATCTATGTTGCAGTGAAGGCGTAGTGAATGTCTCTGTTGGACTAAACCGGATGAGTTATTGGTGGTGTCGATTTTGATGGTTCCAGGCTTGAATTGATGGTGACAATGGTAGAGGAATAATTTGGCTAAATAGTGTGTTCGATTGAAACCATTAGGTATTCCAAAATGAAAATGAGAACATGTGACGATGGATTTTGTGCAAGGATTACCAAGGACATCAAGTGGCCACGACTCTATCCAGGTGATAGTAGATCGCTTGACTAAGTCTGCCCATTTCCTAGTAGTTCGCATAGACTATCCGAAGGGTAAATTTGCTGATATATGTGTAAGCCAAGCGGTACGCTCACATGGCGCTCCTGTAACTATCACATCTGATCAAGACTCAAGATTAACTTCAAACCTTTGGCGAAGTCTTCAAACCGCCTTAGAGACTAAAGCTCTAGTTTAGTACCGCTTTTCATCCACAAATGGACGGACAAACGAAAAGAGTGGTCCAAGCATTAGAGGACGTGTTAAGAGCTTGCATCCTTGTCTTTAGATGAAGACTAGCCTGATCCAAGACACATACTCGATCATGAAGCCATCAAAGTGGATGAGAAAGTGAAGTACATTGAGGAGCCTGTGCAAGTGCTAGATCGAAAGGAGCAAATTCTTAGGACCAAGAAGATACCATCGGTTAAGATATTATGGCGACATCATGATGTGGAGGAAGCCACATGAGAAAGTGAAAATGAAATGAGGGAAAGGTACCCTCACTTGTTTCAAGAGGCATAGGTAACGTCTAATTTCGAGGATGAAATTCTCTAAGGAGGGGAGAATTGTGGCATCCTAGAATTTCATGACAATCCCTAGATGTGCTATGAACCATAAATAGGTGATGGAAGCGCCATCGGATTTTACTATAGCCATTAGACCAATGAATTATAATAGATCAAGGCCTAGCATTTAATGGAACAATTATTTTGTTGGAGACGCATCCTATGTCCATGTGAGATTAAGGATTGTATTAAAGGGTAAATTGATAAGGAAATTTTGTTCTTGGCCATGAACTTTATAAGATAAAATTTTATTAATCTATGTTACAAAGTTTTATGGCCATATGAATTTGTAATTTGGTATTCATATAAGTGGGGATTAAGGTGGATAATTAAAAGTAAACATGGGCTTATTTAAGTATATTTTTTTTGGGCCATTTAAGTTTGGACTTTAGGCCCAAGAATGTTGGGCCTAAAGTGGGCCAAAAGGCCCGGCCCATAGAGCCCATGAAGGGCTGTCGACTGGACCAAGAAGGGGAGGGGGGAGTGCATGTCCTCCAACACTTGTCTTCATTGCCTCCACTTGTTCTCTCCTTTTAGCCACTTGTTCTCCTCATGAGAACACTTGTCTCTTACATGCAAAAATAGAGATAAATTGATAATCAAAGAGCAAAAAGGAAGGGGTTTCGGAAGTGAGAGGAAAAGAGAGAAAGGGAGGTGAGCCGAGGGAGAGAGAGTGGGTTCATGGGTGCTTCGGCAAGGGAAGAGGAAGACCAAGCCCCGCCGTGCGTGCGCCTAGCTTCGCCGTCGACCATTGCTTGCTTGATTTCGTCGGATCTAAGGCAAGTAGAGTCCGTGAAACGATACCTCGCTTGCTGTGGTTGTGATGTTGAATGCTGGAAATGCTTGAGCTATGATGTTGAGTGCTGGAAACTCGAAGGAATTGTGGTGGTTTCTCCAAGTGAGTCACTGCATGTAGGAACAGTCCGACCTTTTGGTGATTTCGTGTGCTGCATGTGACTTTTTATTTGGAATTTCACTTCGACCTCTTCATGAAAGTTGTATAGGACTTCCTGAAGATTAACATACTAAAAATTTAGATGAAACGGACAAGTATTGGTTGGTGAAATGATTTTCCTTTGAAGGAACTAGATCTGGAAACCGTTATGTTGACCTTTTGGTGATTTCGTGTGCTGCATGTGACTTTTTATTTGGAATTTCACTTCTACCTATTCATTAAAGTTGTATAGGACTTCTTAATGATTAACATATTAAAATTTGAGACGAAATGGACAAGTATTGAGTGGTGAAACCCATTTTCTTCGAAAATACTAGATCTTGAAAACTGTTCTTTGACCTCTTACGATTCTGTGAAATTCATAAAATTTTCCATTTCGAATTTCACTTTGTGATCTTGAAAAAAGTTGTAGATAACATTTTGAGGAACAACATACTAAAATTTCAGAATAAATGGACCAGTAATGACCAAGGAAATTAATTTTCTTCAACACGGGTAGATCTGGAAAACGGTACTGAGAGCAGGAAAAGTAAATCGATTTTAACTTTTAATCCAGAACGAATTGGACTTCTATTTCTTCATGAAACTTGTATCTCTA
This sequence comes from Eucalyptus tenuipes, assembly GCA_014182365.1. Taxonomy (NCBI): domain Eukaryota; kingdom Viridiplantae; phylum Streptophyta; class Magnoliopsida; order Myrtales; family Myrtaceae; genus Eucalyptus; species Eucalyptus tenuipes. The sequence goes on from CM024543.1 coordinate 12,835,130, forward strand.
GATCTTAACTACAATGTCCAAATTTTAGAATTTTCTGAGTTCATTTAAGGGTTCAATTGAAATTGTTTTCGAAACTGTGCATGGGTGATGTTAAAAATCCTTTTTCAGTGATATACGGACCTGTACGTATTCTGTGAAGCCTTGTTTGATATGGTGTTCTTCACGAAATGTGTTTTCTTAGATCTTATCTACAATGTGGTAAATTTTCAGAATTTATTTCCATTGTTTACTAATTTTCCAGAATATTTCATGAATAGCACGCCTTCTGTTTAAGCTGGAAATTGTTTTTCTAACTGATTATTTGAATTGTTATATAAATCTTGATATTTTGGATTATTAATCGTGCAATGATGTGGTGACATTCATGCATTTCATATGACATCAAAAGATTGATGGATTTTCATGAATTCAATGAAGCTTTTCAAAAACCATTGCATCAAAAGGGTATTTTTCCAATGCATATTATATGATTTTAAAAGGGGTTGATTCCAATCATTGGCATATTACATTACATCAAAAAGCTGGTTTAGACCCTTGATATTGTTGCATCAATGCCATGTTGAAAATGAGACATATATGTGATTATGAATTGTGATAATAATGATACCGTCGGAGGTGTGAGCCGACGATGCCCCGGGAGTGTCGGGATACCCGGTGGCCTAGTGGCGTAATTTCGGAGGGTCCTCGAGAGTTTCGAGATGCCCGGTGGTATACGGTACATAATTCCAGGGGGAAATGCCTGGTGGTATGTCGGTACGTAATTCCGGAAGCCCTGGAGGTGTGTGCCGGGGGGATTCCTCGTGATGCCAGTTGGGGTACGAGATGCCCGGAGGTGTGTGCCGGATGCTCGGAGGTGTGCCGGAGGCTCCTCGCGATGCCAGGTTGGGTGCTAGTGATAAATGAGGGATGCAAACATTGGTCCCTGGAAGAAAAATGATGAGATCCTTTTGAAAGATAAAACTGGAAATTGAATCATGCGCATGGGTGTGTGCATATGGCATGATGCATGATCTCGCTTATGAAAGTAAATTGATGCTATTTGACATTGAGAATGCGATCATGAAGGCTTGAATGGATCTCATGGTGATATATGCATGGCTGTTTGATGATATATGTACAAGTGCATGGTGGTATATGCACATTGCATGGTGATATATGCATGGCTGTTTGATGATATATGCACAAGTGCATGGTGGTATATGCACGTTGCATGGTGGTATATGCATGGCTGTTTGATGTTATATGTGCGCATGGTGGTATATGCACATTGCATGGTAATATATGCATGGCTATTTGATGATATATGCACAAGTGCATGGTGGTATATGCACATTGCATGGTGATATATGCATGGATGCTTGATGATATTTGCACAAGTGCATGGTGGTATATGCACGTTGCATGGTGATATATGCATGGCTGAATGGTAATGTATGCTCAATAGCATGGATGATATGTACTCTACTTGTGATATTATGATTGTCTTGCTTGTTGCATCGTGTAGTTTGATGGATCTTTACTGCTGATTCGTTGTACTCACCCCGTTTGGGGACTAACATTTCAGACTAGACAAGATACCTTTGCTACCACTGCCACCAATAGATGGATCGAGTGGTTGGATATGACCGTGAGGAGGAGGATAGCAAAAGAAGGAACTTTTGGACGCCGACACTGGTCGATGGACCTTAAGTATGCGACTGTTGTAAAAGATGTCGGTCAACTTTTGAAGTATAGCCAAGTATAGAAGACTACGGCATTTTGATGTACCGATGAATGATGTCCATCTGGTTTAAGTAAATAAAAGTGTTCGGCTTTTACCTGTAAATGTTTAGTTGGTGTGCATCGTTTTCTGAATATAGGGAAGGGAGTTGATGGATGTGCTTCCGCCATATAAGTTGCGCAAGGACCGATCTAAAAGATGTAAACCCCTAGGATTGATAGACCTTCAGGTTAAGCAAGAGAATGGTAATCGAGCTGTGGCGACCCTAACGGTTCGGGGGCCGTCGAGGGGTGCCACAGATTATCTTTCTTTCTTCAAGGATTCGGTTCGTATGGATTATATATGGACTTCTGGTTGGAAATTTCACCTACGAGATTGGATATCTTTATTAGAATCAATTTGGATACATCAAATCTTTTTGAAGGGCAAGAAATTTTGGAAAGAATCTACTTATGGAAACCAAAATCCCGATTGTATGGGCGAACAGATTGACGGGCTTTCATCACAATCTTCAAATGGCTCGAGATCTCCTTTATTAATTTTGTCCAACGTGTTGATTGGAAGAATTCCTTTGGAAAGTGTCAACGATCGAGAAGGCATGAAGGAGTATTTAAAGAGGACTCTCCAGTTGTTCGATTTAGTGCATGAAAGAGAAATTCCAAAGACTGAAACTTTTCATTCCCTTGTTACTTCTTAATTTGAGCTCTAAATTGTACTCAAAAGAGAGAAACTTACGGTGTGACTTCGTGAGAGAGCAGTAGAGACTCATCTGTGAAGTTAAGATTACAAGATTGTAAATTCTCTTTTGATTCATAGTGGAATCTTGCCAGAAGGTTATTAGCGTGGGAGAGTGAACGTAGACTTGATCTAAGCGGAACCACTATAAATTATGTGTTCATATTTTCCTCCCTGAACTTCTTTATTTTGGTCATAGCTCTATTTAACTGCTAAAGTTTGAACTAGCTCAAAGTCTATTGTTCTTTAGACTTAGTTTCTAAAGTAAAATATTTTCACTGTTCTCTGTGAAAAATTGTTTTCACACCTATTCACCCCCCTCTAGGTTTTCATACTAGCACTAACAAAAGTAAATTCAAATTGCACATCCATTTTAGCTCGGATTGAGATTTTGTCTCAGTCATGTCACTATTAGAATTTGTGGTGCCCCCAATTCGTCATCTCTTTCACCAAAGATGGATAGTCCTCTTTCTTTCACCAAAGAAGTGTGTTCTCAAACTAGTTGGGCCAATTGATCTATCATTGCAACCCGATGTGCCTTTTTCATATGCTTTCTCATCAGGCCGAGAAAGTAATGCTCTGAAACATGAAGTAAATGAGTCAGAAAATTAAATGGCGCTAACCTACTGCATGCTAATGGCTTCAAAAATGATTTTTTTTTTTGGGAATTTTTGGATGAGGAAGCATGAAGAAGCTCAGTCCTCAGAATTCTCCTTAGATGATAATTTATTTTCATTGTTGGATATCGTCACTGGACTGGTTTAGCATATCCCATCATGTCCTCAAAACAAAACTTGTAATTTTATTGATATTCATCAATCAAATTACATTTATTAAATCGAAAATGCAATTCTCAATCCCTAAAAGGAAAGCAAAAAAGAAGAAATTGAAAATATTTCTTAGAAAGTAATAAAAATTCCTACGCAGGGGAATGTGCGAAAGCAATGAATGAGTTACTCTCACGGGCTAGGGCCCATTTCTTCTGGAGGTCCTTTGTCAATGGCGCCTATGACGAGGTCATCGAACAAACTGGTGATTCCTTCCAGTGCATCATTAGGGTTCTCTGCCTTTGGAGGTGCCATATCATACATGCCAGCCCATCCATCTAGGACAATATCCCGAGGGTCAATGTAAAAGCTGGAAGGAGCTGGATACTTCACATAGTAGTCGAATTTGTGACTTGGCTGTCCCAGGGTGTCCATCACTTCTACTCCATCGTGCATCATTCTAGGAGGGCGAGGAAACATCTCGTGAATGTTGGAGGTAGCGAGTTTTGCCTCCTTCACCCTTCCTTAGGTGGCAAGTTTTGCATTTCTTGTCTCCGTCCTCCAGAATTTTCTCCACCTCTTCCATGGTGTCCTAATCCAACAGAACGGGACCTTCGAGGGGCTCCAATGGGGTTTCGAATGCCTTGACCCCATCTTTCAACACCATATGGTTGCATCTGAAACCTCAAGAGTGGAAATGAACTCTACGACGGTTTTCCACATCGCATATAAAACAAGACTGACGACGAAACATTATCATGGACCGACAAAATTGCAATGAAGTAAGTAAATTGCAAAGTGAGAGTTTAGACAACTTACTTTGACCAGGAAGGGATGACAATCACATAAACACACGCATGAAGTGTAAAGCTCGATTTCTATCTAGACGGCTTAACAAAGTAGGGCTAAGAGGATGATCAGACCGTCACAGTCTTGCGTTCAACGTGTCAGGTCTTCTTAACTCTGGCTCAGTCGAATAGAATGTCCTATAGTCACGCAGTCTCGCGGATATGGACAAACACAGTCGACACCGTGAAAAACTTTCAGGGAAAAGAAGGTCAACCTCTACATAGCAATCTCGCTTCTGAGGAAGTATCATTCTCAACACCATCATAAAAATCCTATCACAGCCCAGGTCCGACAGCAGGTTGTTGTGCAATAGCGTAGTGCTAAAAGAAATAAAACATGCACAACAATTTAAATGCAAACAACACTTCTAATTGTGAAAAATAAATCATTACTTCCAACACTTCCCTGCAAGACAAGGATTAGCAAAGACTACTCCGCCTTATACTTCCCATCTGCAAGAACATTTAACACTTGATATTAGGGACATACCTAGTATCCTTGCTGCCAAAGCAAAAACATTTTGAAAAGAAAAGAAAAGCTGGCCTAAGTCCACTAAAAGTTTTAACACAAGTCCCCAGTGGAGTCGCCAAGCTGTTGCGACCTCCCCGAAGCAGGTTGGACCACCTAGGGTTTGCCTAATGGACTGTTAAGTCTAGACTTAGCTTGAGCTCTCCTAAGCCCATATCAATTCGCGACTTAGGTTCAAGTTTTCAGTATGCAAATGAATTTTATCAAGGAGTAGTCACTAATCAGTTTACGGTAGGCCGATTAGACACCTAAGTAAAATAACGTGAGAATTATTTTACTCGTACGAACCAGAGACTTGGGTACAGGGACTTGGTTACACTAGATTTCTCTAATGCCCTTTCGGTACCATTCTTTTTATTTTCAAAAATGTTTTTGCAGGCAGCTTGGATTTATTTTAACCTAAATCACTATCATGCAAAAAGGTGATCACACGGGTGCTCAGTCATTATTAAACAATCAAAAGACTTCCATTAATAGAAATAAACACACAAAGTAGACAATTATTTTTTTGGGCTTTCTTTTATCTTGAAATCGAAACGTGCATTTTAACTTCATGACCTAACTTTACTAATAGGCAATTTCTAATTAAATGAACCTAACATGCAAACTAATTGACATGCACCTAATATTTTTGTATTTTTTATTAAATTCGTAATAAAAAACTAATTAAATTGTCTAAAATGAATAATTTTCTAAAATGTTTTAGGGGTTAATTTGACTTAAACCCTATCTTATCTTAGAAAACTTTTTTTTTTTAGAAAAGAGATTATTAAAATGCGCAAACATTATCTAAAACCCTAAAAAAAATGTTATTTAGATCTAACCCTAATCTATGTGCAATCCTATTTAAGCTAGATCATGGAGTCCTATTTATCCTAACATGCAATCTAAAAGAAATGCAATCCTAATTTACGAAACCAACATATTCCGATGCAAGATTTGATTTGATTTTTTTTTTTTTTAGTGTTTTTCAAGACAAGCAATTATCAGATAAACATTACATCTAAACTAATCAAGATATTCAACAAATGAAGGATTAAAATAATCTAAAAAAATAATCCGTTGTCTCACGGTTAAATTAACGATTATTTTAATCCTAAATATCACAACATATAAGAAAGTGCAAAATAATTAAAAATTTTATCCGAAGTCTTACAAATCAAATTAATAATTATAATGATTTAATAAGTGAAAATACCATCAAAATGCGCCAAAGATCAATATAATTTAAAACATGATGAGACATCTTACGGATCAAATTAGAGATTATAGTAATTTTGGGCAAAACCCTATAGATAATGCCTAAAGTATTCAAAAAAATGAACATTGACACCCAATGTTCTAATTTACACAATAATAACGAAACTTGATAAAAAGAATAAAAAAATAAACTACTTAAGATGGTGACTCAAGGGAGGACCGTAGCGCGACGGGAGTGGGCACGACGACGTGGCGATGGATGGCTAGACCAGTAGCGGGCAGACCAACAGGCGTCGGGCTAAGGTAGACCGGCAAGTGTTGGGCGAAATGGCGGCGTCGGGCGGTGCAAGTGTGGGTGAGGCGGGGCAAAGAGGGGTGTCGGTGCTGGTGCAGATTGTTGTGGTGTTGGCGACAAGATGGGGGCAGCTCGGTTGCGGCGGGCGAAGTACGAAGGAAGCGGCGGCGGAGGCGAGAGGGATGCACCACTACCATGATGGTGAGCAGCACTCAAAGCATTACGGCGACGGACGGAGGGGTGGACGCGGAAGGAGAGGAGGCGTCGGCGGGTGGTGCTGGTGCAGGCTCGTAGATATGGGCAGCGGCGACGCCGGTGGAGAAGTTCTCGCCGGTGCTTGGACAAAGGTGAGCGGCACTCGGTGTTCGGCAAGGTGCGGCGCAAACCCGTAGGTGCGGTGGTGAGCGAGCAGGGGTAGCGTTCAGTGGCGTCATGTAGAGGGGGGCTTGTGAGTGTTGTAGTGGTGGCAGTTGTCGGCGACGAAGCTGCACGGGACAGGCACCGGGCGGTCGCGAACAGGCAAATGGCTGTGGCATCGGTGCTTGGGCGGAGGGGGTCTACGATCGCGGCGGCGCAGCACGGAAGAGACGAATAAGATGAACAGCGCTTCCTCTTTTCTTTTTTCCCTTTTTTTTCTCTGAGTTCTCTGCCTCATGTCCCCTCCCTCTGTCTCTATGCTGTCCCTGTACCCTTCTTTAGCAAAAAGGACAACCGATGGTTGACCTTGACCCCTCCCAAAAATGAAAGATTTTTTTTTGTTTTTGAATTTTGACCTGAAAAAAAAAAGAGGAAAAAGCCCCATTTTTCTTCTTGAATTCTTTCTTTCCAGCACGAATTTTTCTCTCGAATTTTTTTCCGGTCTCCTTTGGTACGAAAATTGTGGCTCTCTTTTAGAATGATTCCAAATGGCTGCTTTCCATGGCAATTTTCGAGCTTCCATCTTCTGTTTCATTAATTCATGGCTGCAAATCGAAGCGTGATTTCGCAATCAACTCGATTTTGCTTCAATTCCTTCCCTTTTATCAAAATTCTTGCTCTTTATTTACCTGATTTCCTAAATCTTGATCCTCGACCAGGAATTGCTTCCGCATTCACCAAGATTAGAATTTTCAACTTCCATGCATAATCAATCAGATTGATTTTCCCCTGTTTTTCCTTTTATTTGTGATTTTTATTTTATTTCCTTAGAGTTACCAAAATTAGGTGTCAACAGCTGCCCCTCTTTGAAGGTGAGCTCATAAAGGTTGCCTTCAAAGACAAGTTGAGACCTAAATTTTGATCATGCGCATGCACTGAATGACTTTTTTATTTTATTTTTTTAGAAAATGAATCCCATTTTGAAATGAAATTTATATGATGCATGAAAATGCTAATGCAAATGTATCGTTCAAAAAAAGAGAGCATACTGACATGGATAGTCTTAGGATTAGCCTTGAACCAATTGAAGGACAATCGACCCTTTTGGCCGACCAACTGTCTAATGGAACGGTTCGGGCGAGCATGAGGCATGATGGCCAAACCTCGGGTGTACGTGATTCGGTTTTTCGAGATGTACCTAATGATCCATTTTTCGGCCTCGGAACCAACCTAGATGATGGATTTCTCTGGACTGCTTTCTTGAGGAAGAAAAAGACAAAATGGAATTCCCTAGAACATCCTAGCTTCTTCATGAAGGAGGTTGACTTAGCATTCCACATAGATTTTTCTAAATATGGTCATGATTATCAAGAATTTATCTTGGGAATTAAACAAAGTATCCAAGCCAAGTGTCTCAATAAAAATAGGATACATTAGAGGTAATTATGGCTATCCTATAACCATGGTACCACCTTGAGTTTCATAGGTTTTGACTTCCCAGTTTTTTCGAAACTATTGGATCTTTCCTATAGAGCTTTTTGTGCTTCGAATTTGGAGAAACTTTCATCATGAAAGTTGTTCAAAACATCTTGATCTATAACATTGCTAAATTTCATATTTTTTTGAGGTGAAATGGTTGGGATGAAGGCCCAATCAGTTACCGTATAGAACCTGTCCAGTATAGTGAAAACGGTAACTAAGTTGTTTTCTCGAATTTTAATAAAATCTTCCCTTTCAAATTTGGACATACTTCCATCAGCAAAGTTTTAAATGACATCTATATCTACATCATATTAAAATTTCAAAGAGTTTTGTGAAGATTGGGATTTCAAAATGAGTCTCTCTCTCTCTCTCTCTCTCTCTCTCTCTCTCGATCGTTGAATCTACTCAATGGATGAATTTTTGGGTTGTGTTCAATGATTTGTTGCTCTTTCCATAAAACAAATTTGGCTTGGATTCCTCATGAAAAATGTTTTCTAAGGTCTTCTCTACAATATATTGAAATTTTATAATTTTTTGAGCATGTTTAATAAGGTAATGGCACTGATTTCGAAAATTGCTCAAAATTATTTTCGGCTTAGAATGGGAGAACCACACGCCCAACTTGGAGGGAAAGGGGGCCGCACGCCCAACTTGAGGAGCAAGCTAATATAGAGACTTCTTGGCTTGAAGATAAGAATGCATCCAATGCTTTTGGACCTTAGTGTGTTAAAGAGAAGAAACTTGGAGAGAAAGTTGGCTAATGTGAACACATCTAAGCCTAATGATTACATGAAATCTTGGCAATTAATGAGAGAGGTGAGTCACCTACTTAGGTGTCCCCTAGAATCTTAGGTGAATCTTAGGTTTTGATGGCCCTAGATTGTAACCTTGGTGAACAAGGTAAGGACCAACCAATTAGAAGAAAACATTAGGCATTAAAGGGGCTTATGTGTCCCTTAGACACCAAAGGCCATAATGAGCTTAGATTGAGCCTTGGAGAGCATGTTGTTACTCTGGACAAGTCACGGGTCGATGCCAAAGCCGGAGCAAACAATTCCAAGTCAAGACTACAAGGCTGAATCGCATCTAGCAAGAGTCTAACAAGGTATAAAAGTCATTCATGGATTCACTTTGCATGGCACGCCTTCAGGCCTTTCATCCGGCTAAAAGTTCGAAGATAAAATAAATCAATTGATGCTTGAAACGTATGGACAGACAATGGACTTATATGCCAGCATTGGGGGATGCCGGGTCGTTGCCTGGGGTAAAGCCCAGGATGTCGTCCCGATGTTGAGATCGTGGACGATGGCGGCCCCGGTGAGGCCAATGCCTGGGGGTTGCCGTAGATGTCGTCCTGATAATGAGATAGGGACAATACCGATTGCCAAGGGAGGACCGATGCCCAGTTGTTATCGAAAGAGTCAATCAATTTAGACTAATATGATACTGTAAAAGAAAAATGAAAGTCCACGTGTGGTCCATGACTGATGCATGTATGATTCTTGCAAAAGCTGGGTTTGTTTTGATATGTATTGTTAAGTCTTTGCATCAATTTGAGCATATGTTTGAATTGGGTCACTTGGTGCTTGAACTAGTTTCATGAGATGCACACATCCCTTTTTTGACCAAAATGACTATAAGCCACAGATCTTTGGAAAGCTTGTTCATATGCACTAACTCATTGTCTTTGATTCTTGTAAGCACATAGATGGTTGAGAACCTTTCATATGCATAAGCAAGGCAAGGCACAAACCTTGCTATTGATTTGCCATCGACAAGTGGGTGGTGATCTTGTATCCAACGATCAACGGCGAGATGTCCTCTTATGGGAGAATTAGGGATTTCTACGTACTAAGTCATCAACTTACTCTTGTTGTTTTCATAATTTCAGGTTTGTGATGGGTGAACTTGGGTCCAAGAAGGGAATGAACCTAGCATGGGGGCCTTTTTTAGAGCAGCTCGGTAGAGGAGCTAGGCTATACCCTAACTTTTTGATTGACTATATATGGAAACGAAAATAAGTAGCCTAGGACTAGGAAGGGCATCTAACCAAAATAACTTTTGATATGTGAATATGTATATGAATATATATTGCTCTTATTTGCTTGGCTTGCATATGTCTTGCTCGACTTTCATGTTTGTTTGTACGGGGATTGTTTATGATCGCTTCCGCATGTGCTTAACTAAAGATAAAAGATTTTCGGGATGTTCGATGTTACCTACGGCGTCAATGCTAACCCGCCGGGTCATGCTCTCGTGCCAGAGGTGGGGCAAGGGTGTGACATTAACAATGGTAAATTTGAAGTTCAAAATCATACTCATAAAAGGAACTCATGAAACCCCGGGTCATTTTGACAATATAGTCCCTTAATAGTACCCTTTAAGAGAAATTGTGTCATTTACTACTTTTGTGGGAAGAAATGACATATAAAGTAACACTGTAATGAATATAAAGCTTGGTAGTCCAAGCGTGAGTCTACAATTAATGATTCTTTAACATTTGTTTATGAATTCAATTCCTACCAAAAGCCTCATTTGGTTCTTGATGGCTAGATGGCGGTACAACAAATTATGTTGTTTACCATAAAGGGATTCATAAATCTAAGGAAGTAAAATCATGATAAATCATAACTCATCATAATAAACAATATTTGACGACAAGTTAGTGGGAGATGTTGTTTTGATTTTGGATTCTGAATTCTAGTTTGCATTTAATGTTGAGAATTACTTTTATGTACCTGTCTTTAAACAAAACTTAGTTTCCGTATCATGTCTTAAAGTATGTGGCTATTCCTTTGAAGTAAAGAACAATGCTATATCTATGTTTTCCAAGTCAAATGAAAAAGGGTGCTGTAATATTTCAAATAGATTGTGCCAACTATGTTGATCTCCCAACATTATGTACGTCGCTTATGCAGTTTCCAATAGATTTTTACGTAAGGAACAGTCTTATATATTGTAGCACAAACGTCTTGATCATTTGTTTAGAGAAAGAGTAGAAAGATTGATAATGTTGACACTTTGTCTACTCTAAAAAGTTACCTAAAGACTTGTGTAGATTATTATAGAAATTAGATGATTGAGATAAAGAAAAAAACTGCAAGTCTAAAGTTCTAAACTATTGGAGGTCATTCACATTGATATTAGAGGACCATATATCATAATGTTATATAGAAATTTTCATTTCAACACAGTCACTGACGACTATTCCTTTTATATTTGATTAAAGAAAAATCTGAATATTTTGATAGATTCAAGTTCTTTTGGACTAAAGTCAAGAAACAGTTGTGAGAAGTCTTAAAGATTGTCAGATATGACCGCAATAGTGAGTATTTTGACAAATATGGCAATGCTAGATAACTTAAAGGACCATTTTTCAAATACTTAAAAGATTCTTGGATGGTAACTTAGTTTACTATGCTCGAAAATCTTGGACAAATTGGTGTAGCCGAAAGTGTAATTGCGTCATAATTGACATGATAGTGAGTATGATTACTAGGACTAATTTATTAGGTTTTCTGTGAGGCGAAACAACTTAATATGCATTAAACTATATTTCTACCAAAGATATTACATTGACTCATTTTGAGTTATGGACTAGACATAAGCTTGACTCAAAACATCTTAAGGTTTGGAGTGTCTTGCAAAAGTGAGGTTATATAATCCAACATTAAGTAAGTTGGATTGCAGAACCACTCAGTATTATTTTGTATCTTACACAGGTCATTTGAAGGGATATCGGTTTTAACCAGCCAGTCGTGGGCCTTCGAGGCCCATTTCGAACCGCTTCCAAGCCTCATATGGTGTCGCTGCTTCGGTGTTTGTCGCCCATATCCGCATTGCCGTCGTCGTGGACTCATTGGATTACAAAACGGTGAGTTTACTCATTAAACTCTGCTTAGGGAGTTGATTATGCTTAAGGGTGATTAGTTTATGCTAAGTATGGTTTAGGTGGTTAGTTAGAACGGATTAGCGATTTAATTACTCGTTATTGCATGCTAGGTGGTTAGATCAGCTTAATTAGCAACTAGATATATCATATTATTTATCTAAATAAGTTCGGAATTTTTCGGGCCCATTTAGGTATTTAATTAGGCTTTTCGGCCTAAGTTTGCATTTATGGCATTTAAATGTATTTATTTAATTAATTTTGGTATATATTTAATTATTTATTATTTTCCTGAAATTATCTTGGGATAGCCGATGACCGGAATTTCGTGCTGATTGCAATGGTATGATTGGTTTATTTAATTGAGTGTTGATTAGTGCAAATCGAGTGAGAATTGTAATTTTGGGTATTTATTCTAAAATTGAGAAATTTCGGTATTTAATTAGAAAATACTGGGCGTCGGTTACAATGCCAAAAATGTGTTTATATACTATATTAAATAGTGGGATTTTCTAAAAGAAAGATATTGTATTTTTGGCTTAGGCCGACCGTGTACCCACACACTACTATTTTTATTGGGTACTTTTAGCTTTGTGGTATATCAACTTGTGAGAGCATTTTTGCAAGTCAGCTTGTGAGAGCAGTATAGTGTATTAGCCTATGTGCTTTGATATATCAACTTGTGAGAGCAGTATACCTTATCAACTTGTGGGAGCACGATCTATATTATCAACTTGTGCGAGCTACTATCTATCTATATAAGCTTGTGAGAGCTATGACCATATATTGCAGCTTGTAAGAGCATTGACTGTTTATTTCAGCTTGTGTGAGTAGTGGTCATATCGAATTGATAGATAGTACTGATAATATCCATTGATCATTGGTTGGATTGACTGAGTTGATAGATTGGTTGAGAATATGAACTGTACTGACTTGCAGGAAGGAACTAAGGCAAAGGTAAGTCCTATATTTTGTGTGTGACTAGATGGCTTTTAGGCGTATTTCCTTCCTAGTCGGAGTTTAGGGGGTAGACTTGCTGAGACATCGTCTCACTACGTCGTGGGCTCAACCTTTTCAGGTCCTTAGATGGCGAATCCTCCTGAGCGTTTTGGCCACCCCATGAGGGTTACCGAGCGGGTTTCTAGTTATCCCGATCCCGGAAGTCACTGGGTCTATGAACTTGTAATGACCACTATCTGGGTCAAAGAGAATCCACCTCATAGGATACCTCATCGATTCAGAGCATGGTTCCGCTACGAACCCAATGGTTTCAAGGTGGGTCCCCTTAGGAATTTTGATATCCCCGCTATGGTAATTGATGCTGCTCTAGACGAGGATCCTACTGACCTCCCGATGGCGTGGTGGAGGATCCAACGTCCCGTCCGAACCCTGTGGAGAATGAAGAATCGGCGAATGAGTACGACTAGCTGGTCATAGAGCTGCTTCGTTTTGAGGATCGATCCTTTGTAGATTTTGTGAATATAGAATAGTATTTATTGTAAATGACCTAGTCTTTGTGTATAAAGGTGTGTTGTGGTTTTCAAAATTGTGGCCCTGCTTTTCTATCCCATCTTTTTGTTGTGTCGGGATTTATTTAATCGCTCCCGCATGCGTATTAAAATGAATGGGTCGGTGACGCGTCCTGGGACGTTGCAATTTAATCGACTACCGAGGGATGGGTACATGCTCGAGGATTGGGGTGTGACAGCTACTCTTAGACTATTAAAGATAATAATATGGTGGGGACCACTATGTCATTGTCTTTCGTTATATAGATAATTGTGGAGTCTTCTACACCACGGACTAAGTTTGTCGAGGTTCAGGATACTGTTATTGATACAATTTCTAAGGGGTAAGTACATTATCAGTGCCAAAAGTTGTGTACGGCGCTCACTTTGGTGCCAAAAGTTTCCGTCGGATCACTTAACTGCCAAATCGGAGAAAAACGATCACTTTGGTGCCATCAGCGAGAGATTCCGGCCAGATTAATTACATGGCTTTTGTATTTTTTTTTTTTTTAAAGTTGCAGTGGCACCAAAAGTGATCGTCGTTTTCCATCCTCCTCAAGAAACGACGTCATTTGCCGTCATATGTGGACATTCTCACAAAAACGACGTTGTATAGCTTATATGGGGTTTGAAATTAGGGTTTCTTTGTCGTTCGCCGCTCGGCCACCGTTGCTCAGCCACCATCGTAGTTGCTCGACCAGGTGAGTGAGGAGAGATTGAGATTGTTGCTCAAGCAAGAAGTGGCAGGAAGAATAGGAGGCAAGGGCGGAGGAGGAGGAGGAAGAAGAGGGGTCGAAGATGTCGCTGCTGGTGCGCTGTTGCTACTGCTGGTGCCGCTGCTGGTGTTGTTCTTCGGGGAAAAAGAAGACAACATGCCTTCTCTCTCTCTCTCTCTCTCTCTCTCTCTCTCTCTCTCTCTCTCTCTTTCTCTCTCACAATTTGGGGATTTAGGGTTCTAAGTTGGGGGAAAGACGCCAAACGGCGTCGTTTTGTGGTTTAGATGCTGACTGTACTCTTCGGAGAGCCACATCAGCTTAAAAAATTAATAAAAAATTGCCATGTCCGATTTCCGATCAATCTGATCGGAGTTGGCACTAAAATGATCATTTTTAAAACTTTTTGGCACTTAAGTGATCCAAAATAAACTTTTGGTACCAAAATGAGCACTGTACACAAATTTTAGCACTAATAGTGTACTTAACCCCAATAATGAAGTTTGTTAAGCCTCTCAAGTACAAGATGAAGTGGTTGCAGTAGCTCCACCTAAGAGATTTACTAGGGAAGAACGTTCAATTGTACCACCAGACTATATGGTCTATCCATGAGAGCATGACTACGATATTTGCTGTGTGGTCAATCTAGTGACTTATATAAATGTTATTTCTTATCCTCAGTCGGATATGTTCTTAAATGCGATGAAAGACGAAATGCAATTTGTGAAACATGATAGTGTTTGGGAGCCTATTGAATTGGCTAAAGGTCACAAGCCCATTCGTTGCAAATGGGCATACAAGACTAAAAGATATTTCGAAAGAAATATTGAAAAGTTTAAACTCAGACAAGTAGAAAAGTTTTCATTAGAGAGAATGAGTGGACTATGAATAGACTTTTTCTCAATCTTTTCTAAAGGTTATATCAAAGTGAATATAGTATTAACATAAAATTACGTTAGATGAATGTTAAAACTCTATTTCTCAATAGATACCTTAATAAAAAGGTCTGTATTGTATAACTCGAAGGCTTTACAGCAGATGATTCAAGTAAGCTTATGTGTAAACCGAAAAGCCTCATTTATGGTCTTAAGCAAGTTTGTAGACAATGGTGCTTGAAGCGTCATAGTGTTGTCGCCAATTTTAGTTTTGTTGAGAATAAAGTAGATTGGTATATATACTACAAGGTCAGTAGGAGAAAATTTAGTTTTCTCACATTCTATGTAAATAATATCTTGCTTGTGAGTAATGACATTGGATTACTACATAAGACAAAGCATATGTTGTCAATGAACTTTAACTTGAAAGACCTTGGTCAGGTATCTTTTGTTCTTGGCATTGAGATCCGTAGGAAACGTTCTCGTCGTATGTTAGATTTTTCTCAGGTTGTATATGTTGATTGCATTTTGAAAAAATTCAACAAGCCGAGAGTTACTTCTGTCGTTAGGGCTGATAGATTGAGTTTATTGCAGTATCCTTATTTAGATTTTGGGAAAACCCAAATGAAGGATATACTTTATGCTCATGCACTTAGAAGTGTCATGTATACTCAAGTTTCCACTTGGCTAGATATTGCTTTTGCGACAAGACTTCTAGATAGATATCAGTCAAGTATAGGACATGATCACTAGATTATTGCCAATAAGGTTTTGAGATATTGAAAAAGGATAAGAAAACTATAATGCTGACAAACATGTTCAAGATCTAGAGCTAGTTGGGTATTCGAATACAGACTTTGCTAGCTGTCAGGATGACAAGAAGTCAACAATAGAATATATCTTTATATTAGTAGAAGGTGCAGTATTATAACAAAGCGAAAAACAGAAATCTATCCATCCGCTACCATGTAAATGGAGTTTGTAGCATGCTTATATTTGGCTCCGGAACCTCATTAAAGAGTTGACCATATTTTATATTGTGAATAAACTCATACGGTTGTATCAAAATAATAACTTTTCGATGTTGTTTATCAATAACAATAAATATCTCGAGGGGTCTAAACATACGGCGGTCAAGTTTTTGACCATAAAGAAACGGCACAAAATGGTGACACTACAGTAAAGCCCATTTCCACAGATGATGTCAATCTAGACCCACTAACTAAAGACTTTGGGCCTTGTGTACTTGAACCACATGTCATGAACATAGGCTGAGAAGCATCATTGGACGCTACTATTTAGTGGCAGCTGTTTTGATTTTGCTCTGATAAAGCTTATATATATATATATATATATATTACACATTCAATAAAGTGTTCATGAATGTGTGGTCACCATATTGAGTTGATCACATGTAATGGAAATTTCAAGAGTTTGTGTAAGCCTTGAGTGAAGGCTAGGGGCATTTGATTATCAACCTTGGGTATATGTCTTGATTGCACATAAAGAAATGTTAACCATAAAGATAAGACATATGTGAGTTTATTAGAATCACAAAGATATTCTCTAGTGGCACATCCGATTTTCTGTGACACTTAAGATAAGATAATAGTGACCAACAAAGGAGATGACACATGAGATATTTCTCTTTATGAGGTGTTACCCATTATATTGAATCCATATCAGTAAACTTGAAAGCACTCATGACCATGGAAGGCTCTGTGTGTGTATATGCAGTTACCGCCATAATTCGGTATTTGAGATCTTATGGGATATGATTGACTATTAAGAGTTGTCACTAGACCAACATAAAGGTGTGCACATATAGTACATCTCAATTAATATAGGCCAAGTGGGAGATTGTAAGAGTTTTCCTTATGTGGGCTACATTAATTGAGATTGTAATTTACCATTTTCTAAGGTTATCTAATAAGGTAAGACATAAGGTTTTCTTAATAGTCAAATAAGGATTTGGCTTGTGTGGGCCGAGTTGGGTCCGGCCCGTGATGAGAGAGCTCGGCTGAAAACTCTATAAATATCATTAAGGCCCTTCCTCTAACCTTCATACTTCCACAAACATTCTCTCACCCCACATAATGTGACATCCTGTATTTCAACCCCGTCTCGATAATATGAAATGGGCATTTCGTCGACGCGCCTATGGTCAATTTACTCTGAGCAGGGCCCCTCACGAGTTAACTAATCTATTAGGTGAGCCCGTTGGGGGATATAAACGCGGCAGACTTGAGAATTCGGTCACAAATCGACCGCTCGACCATAATAATCGGTAAGGGTCAATACGACACCATTATAATCGATTAGTGATCGGATATAGATCGATTTGACGGAAACACATAATTGAATTGCGGGTGATTCCGCGTGATTGCGAAATTCGCGTCGAACGGCACTAACCCGATTTTCTATCGATTTTATACTCGGTACACGTAATTGAAACCTTGCGAGTTTTACAACAACCAAGAGTTGCCTACGAGTCGGAGATGCACAAACGTGGATGAAAAATTATAGACCATGGGTCAAACGCGCTAAAATCCCTAAAAACGACCTGATAGGTTAGGTTGTACTAAGATCGCGTTCGGTCAATTTTAACCATGAAATTGAATTCAGTTTCGAGAATCAAATGTTCGAGCATGTCACGATTTATTTTTAGGACCTCGTCTCATCTTTCGGCGAAATTTCGTCGAGTTCAAAATTTTGTGGAAAAATTGATTTCGGACAAATCGTAAAAGAATTAGAAATTCGTATGGGCTATTAGGAGGGCTTATTTGGCTGCCAAGAGGGTTTTTTTGGGAAATTAGAGCTTAAATTTGGGATTGATTGGGCCAAAGACGTTTGGGGCATGTAATGAAAGAATGGGATATTTCTTGAGGCTTTCTATTGGCCGCACCTTGGACTTTCATGCCTCTCTCTCTCTCCCCTTCCCTCTCTCCCTCTTGTGCGTGAACCAACCCCTTCCCTCCCCTCACGTTACTTTTTCTTTCCCTCCTGCTGCACTGCCCATGTTTCCTTATTCCTCTCTTCTTTTCTCTATTTATCTTCTCCACCGTTCAAACACCACCGCAGCTCCACTTCTCCCTCACGCCAGCAACTCCACTTCTCTTCTTGCTGCCACCACAACACCACCGCCACATCACTCATTCATCTTGCTGCTGCATACACCACAACACCATCTTCTTCAATCCACGTACAGCAACAACCTCACGTCCACACGTCTGCAGCACCAACAACTTCAGCTCTCTGTTCCTTTCATTTTTGCTGTCGCAGCTTCACCACAGCCATAGCCTCATGTCTAGCAGCAAGCCAGCGACCACCCAGCACTGTCCCAACCTCACAGCCGCGCCTGCCAGCCCTCGCAACTAGCAACCACAGAACCGAACCAACTTTGGCCGTGAACTCCACCTGGCCGTTTCCTTCGTCGTTTGAGCTCCGTTGGAGATGCGGTAGGCTCGGGTCTTCACCGCCTTCGCGCCGCCGTCGCCGTGAGCCCGCTGCCGCCCTAATACGGTGAATTAACTCCCTAATCCTTGATTAGCTTGTTAATTGCGCTTAGGGGGTTAGATTAGCCTTAAGATGGATTAGTGTTAATGTGACATCCTAAAATTCGAGCTCTTTGAGGGATGAATGAACGTGAATTTCGTCAATCCATTGTTGGTTGATCTCACTTAGAATTGATCACTCCCGAGATACTGACCTTGAAGGGAAAGGCTAATGAGGACAGAACTCGTACGACTAAAGAACTTGACCTAGGAAAACGACTTGGCCGTGAGACTTGCGTGAAGATGATCCTGCAGATAGGCAGGCTGATTTCAGGGACGACTAGAAGTTCATTCAGGTGGTTCTGTTTATTGTTATGGAGCCCGCGAACGATCCTATGTCGATTCTCGGTAATCGTGTACTTTGAAATAAGAATCAATCCTCCGCAATTTCATGTAGTCAAGGACATTCACGTGTCGAGTTATCTTGAACGTGGTTTGACACGAGTTGGTTACGTGTGAATTCTTGAAGCCGCCTGTTAGTCTGAGACGTACCAAAATGGCATCCGGGCGAAATTGACAAGGCATGAGAATTCAAGATTGGCTTTTGAATTATCGGGAACGTCTGAGATGGACTTTGAAGGATGCTACTTCGACAATCAACAACGCCAGTTGAGCCAAATATTTGGGAAAAAGGATTTATGGACCGAGGAAACGAGCCCATAAGGACGTGGGCCGAGCAAGGCCAGCGTGTGCCTCAAGCCCAAGGTGGGACAGCCACCATGGTAGGCCCGAGGCAAGCAAGTGAGCCCATTGGGCCCAACCAACCATTTTACACTTCCAAGCCCATTTTCTAACCTTGAGCCGTTTCGAGCCCAACCAATTCCCGAGCCCGTTTGTGACATCCTAGATTTTCAAATTTATTTTCTACTAAATAAATCGGGCATTTCATTGACGCGCCTATAGGGCTATTCTCAGAGCTGATCACTCTTGAGATAACTAGACTATATGGGGAAACCAATAAGGATTTTAAGGCAAATAGACTTGAGAATTCGACTAGGAATCAGCTTCTCAACCGTGTCTATCTTTAGAGGCTGTTGTGGCACAGTATAAAATCGATTTGAAATCAGAGATAGGCTGGTTCGACAGAGATGTGTGGCTAATCGTGGATGATACCACTAAATTGGAAAATTCTCGTCGACCGGCACTAGACTGATTTTCTTATTGTTTTGGTACCCTGTGTCCGTATTTAGATCCTCGAGATTTTCACGACAATCGAGAGTCGCCAATGAGTCGAGTGGGTTCATTGTGGCTGGAAGAAAATCGACCACGGGTCATTTGCACGAAAAATGCCTGAAAGTTACCCGGTAGCCTAGGTCATGCTAAAAACGCGTCAAATGGGAATTAACTGTGAATTCAAGTCCGATTTCAGAAATTGAAGATTCTGTCATGTCACAATAAATTATAAGAGTATCGACTCAGTCTCAGAAGATTTTTCTGACAACCGACACTTTTTGGGAAAAAGTCGGCTCGGACTGTTTTCGTGCAATTAAAGCCAGGGATTTATTCGGGTTGCAAAATTGAGAAGCATGAGGGATTCTTGGATGAGGAAAAATTATCAATTTGATAATTAAGACATCAATTGATTTTATGAGAGCCGATTGAGAGAGAATCAAGAAAGAACTAGTTCCAATGGAAGCTTTATTCTTCAAAATTCGTAATCCCCCACACCCTAGCCAATTTTGGACCATTGGCATGGTTATTTGGGGTGTTGGTGTGGCCAAATGAGGGCCAAGGAAGGATACTTGGATGAGGTTGAAACTTGAAGACCAAGTTTGGAAATATCAAGCTTGGTGGAGCCCTCCATCTTCCTCATCTCTATCCTCTCCATGTCTCTCTCATTTCCACCATCCAAGATCCTCTCTCTCCCTCCATCCTTGTTGTTTGAGGACCGCCAGCAGCCAAGGAAGTCGCCGGAGCAGCCGCACCACCGCCGGACAGTTTTCCTCCTCTATTTTCACTTCTGCCGGTTTCTGCTCCAGCTGACCTTTGGCTAAAGATCCGAGTAAAAAGTTGACTTCCCCAATGAATCAGCAAATGAGCCTCCCATCGCCGCGAAGAAGACATCTAGACCGTTCCATCAAGCCTGATGTCGTCCCGAACGGAGCTGCCAGTAGTCCCATATGGCCGCTACAAGATGCCGATCGCCGGTCCGTCGGTCCCCTGCCCGCCTGCACTGTTTCACGATTTTCTTTGTTTTTCTTCCGTTCCGACCATTCCTTTGGCCATTCCATCCACCTACGAAACCCCCTTGACCCCTGGGAGCCATTGGTTGCCGACCACCCACTCGCCGGAGCTCCGATCGGCCCGTTTTCGCCGTTGAAGCTGCTGGTTTCCTCTCTGCAACCTGCAAGCCAAGCCCACGGTTCAGTCCATTGGGATTCGGCCCAACTTCGGCCCAAGAATTCAGCCAAAGTCAGCCCAGTCTTGAGGCCCGCGAAGCAACCCAAGCCCATCTTCAAGCAAGCCCAGCTCGCAATTGTTCAGCCCAACTTCAGTTTTGGATCGGGCCTATTCGAAGCCCAAGTTTCAGCCCATCTTCAAAGTTCAGCCCACAAGTTCATCAAGCCCAGTTCCGAGCCCAACCCCGCGAACCAAGTTCGCCCAAGTTCGGCCCAAGCCCAACTTTTTCTGTGGGCCTGCAAGGCTTGTAGGCCCGGCCCAAGTGTCCACCGACGCCGCCGAAAAATTGGATTTCGATCGCTGTCGCGTCGTCATCGTGGTGTTGTAGTCTTCGCTTTGCACAAGTGAGTTTAACTCACTAATCCCTGCTTAGTTTTGCTAATGATGCTTAAGGGTTGATTAGTTTAAGTTAAGTATGATTAGGTGGTTAGATTAAACTAGATTAGTGAATATTAGTTAATTTCAATGCATGTTAGGTGGTTAGACTTAGCCATTAGTGAGTAGACACGCTATATTAATTATTGAATGGGTCACGGAATTTTTCTAGGTCCATATCGGCGTCCAATTAGGCATTACGAGCCTAAATTGGATTTTTAGTAATTATTTATTAATATTCGAAATTAATTAATTATTTTTCCAGAAATTCAACCGGGATGGTCGGTGACCGAAATTTTATGCCGATTGTCGTGGTGCAGTCCGTTTATTTAAGTGAGCTTTAATTTGTATGGAATTGATTAAATTATGAATTTTAGGGATATAATCCTATTGAGTTGTTTTTATCATTTGATTGAGAAATAAATGGGGTATTGATTGTTAGTATCGATAGTAGACTGGTGAACTATAGAGAAAGGCATTGTTTCATAGTGGAATCAGGGTAGAAAGTAAATTACCTAGAGGAGGGTACGTTGGCTCGATGATTAAGTATTGGCATCTAAAAGGACACGAGGCTCGGTGATCTGATGCGTCACTTTGGTGAACTCGGGTACCTTAGAGAATGCACGTGGGTCCAACGATTCAGTATGGCATCTAAAAGGACACGCGGCTCGGTGATCTGTTGCGTCACTTTGGTGAACTAGTGCCTTAGAGAATGCATGTGGGTCCAACGTTTGAGTAAGGCATCGTGAAAAGGGCACGTGGCTCAGTGATTTGATGTATCACTTTGGCGAAAAGGCCGCCTTAGAGAATGCATGTGGGCCCAATGTTTAATTATGTCACCTTGGCAAAGAGGTCGCCTTAGAGAATGCACGTGGCTCGGAGACTCGATATGTCATCCTGGAGAATGCACGTGGCTCGGTGACTAGATATTCCACCTTGGAAATCGTACTCAGGTTCGATGAGTAGGTGCGTCGTCTTAAGGAAGGCACGTGGCTCGGAGACTTGGTATGTCATCCTAGAGACTGCACGTGAGCTCGACGACTAGATATTTCATCGTAGGAAATGTATGGTATTGATTGAATGACCAGGAGATGGTCCGATTGACATGTAATCGACTAGGTTGATTGATCGATAGTTTGATCTGCATTGAATTGTTGGGTGCCTATTGAATTGTACTGATTTGCAGGTCGGAATCTGAGACCAAGGTAAGTCCTCTGACTCGTGTTGTGCATAGGCAGCCGTAAGGTGTATTGGTTTACTAATCGGGTCTTAGGGGGTAGAACTTGCTGAGACGTAGTCTCATCCCTGTTGTGGGACAACATTTCAAGCCCTTGGATGGCAGCACCTCCTCCTCCCTGTCCTCCGATGCATTTTGGTATTCCTGTGAATCTCACCAAAGAAGAATACCCCTTCCCGATAGACCACCACCCAGAGGGACTAGACTATGTGTTGATAGAGTCCAAGGTGTGGGTTGAAGTGAATAGAATTGACCTGGTGCCCCATGAGTATCGATCATGGTTTCGTCACTATCATGATGGGCGAAGAGAAGGTCCTATCCCGAAAGGCGATGTGCCTCTGTACATCTTGGAGGCAGCATTCGGGCTAGGGACGGTAGACCCTAAGGATGGGTCGGTGGTGGATGCTAAGGATCCTAAGTCACCAGTGCACTCAGCCAAGGGTGCTAACTGGAGCGAAGAAGAAAGGGAGATCATAGAACAGGAGAAGGGACAGGAGGATGAACCTATGGAGGAGGAACCGAGAGGAGAATCGGGAGTTGTAAGATCCCGATGAAGAATCTGAAGATGAAGAGCCGGAAGAGGATACAGAGGATGATTCAGAATATGAACCGGATTAGGATTGAGATCCTATCCTATTTTGCAAACTTTAAGAAGTGGACTGATGTGTGATAGATCAGACTTCTATAAATAGTATAATGATATGTACTATATGGTTCGCTTGTGTAAAAGTGTGGTTGTGATTTTCAGTTCTGAAAAGTATAGCCCTACTTTTCTATCCCGTTGTTTTATTGTCTGGGGATTTATTATACGCTTCCGCATGCGTATTAAAATGAAAGGGTGGACGTCGCTATTAATCGACCAGGTGAGGGATGGGCATGCGTTCGAGGATCAGGGCGTGACACCGTTCCTATTCATTTCCTAGCTCGTTTCTTAGGTCTGCCTTTCATTTAGGCCCAAGGGCAGATTGGGAAATGTGTAAGGTGAAAATGACCATTTTTCCCCTAGATTATGTGGATAAGTCAAAAGAAGAGAGAGAAGATGATGTCATGTGCATGGGGAGTTGAAACAAGCCTTTAATATGATGTCATATCAGACCAAACTTTCCTTCGTTGAAAAAGAAGATAGGAAAATCTGAGAAGTACAAAAAAGCTCTTAAAGCAGAAACCTAGAGTGACACCGAATGTGAAGAAATCGAAGAGGAATTTGTGAATATATGTCTGATGGCTCATTCAGAGTCAGACTCAGAATCAGAGACAGACACTGACTCAGATTCTAATAAAGAAATCGAGGTTAGTCGCTCAGAAATTCCTGTTAAAGTTTCTATCTATGTAGATGAACTTTGCCTCAATCTTAAATCCTGTTTTAAAAGGATTTTCGAACTAAAAAAGGAAAATTCTAAGCTTGGGCAACAAGATATTTCTTGGAAGGAAAAGTTTGAAAGTCTGAAAAGAAGTTTCGAAGATTTGAAAGAAAATTCTAACTCTCTTTCAAAAGAAAATGTTGTTTTGAAAAAGGAGATTTCAGATATTTCAAAAAGGTTTTCAAAAGGATTAGAAAAATTAAAGAAAATTCTTACAGCTCAAATACCCTATTTTAACAAATTTGGTTTGGGTATGAATAATGAAACCATTCATTTAATTGATTTTCCTAAAGTAAAAGAGAGACTTAGACAAAAACCTACAAAGACTTTTTACAATAATCATTTTCAAAAAGTGTTTGTAAAACCCGTTGGCCGAAGTGCTCTCGGATGTTCTAAGTGTAACAGCTCTGAACATTTTGAGAAAGAATGTCCCAAAGTTTGGAGACCAGTTAAGGAAATGATTGGGCAAAAAGTATTTTTAACACTAACACCCCTAGACTCAAGAAAATATGGGTACCAAAAAACGCTTGAGTTTTTCTTCTGATTATAGGTCACTATTAAAAGAAAAGTCAAATGATATTTGGATTGTTGTTGTTCTAGGCATATGACAAGAGACTCTAGTTGCTTCGAGAAGCTTGAAAGACTAAAAGGAGGAAAAGTTTCTTTTGGAGGAAATAGCAAAGGGAAGATTATAAGATATGAAACTGTAAAGATTGGAAGTCTGACTATCAACAATGTCTCCCTGGTAAAAGGTTTGAATTACAACCTTTTAAGTATAAGTCAACTTTGTGATACTGGATTCAGAATAAACTTTCAAGAAGGCATTTGTTCTGGAATAAGTCAAGACTTCTCTCAATCCTTTACTGGGCGAATGCATGGAAATATATACCTTCGAATGTAAATCCAGAGGATACACAAAGTGCCTTATTTCTATTCAAGATGAAGCAAGTCTCTAGCATCGAAAGCTTGGTCATGTAAATATGAAGCAGATTACCAAAATTTCTTCTAAGAAGCTGGTTTGAGGGCTTCCTAATTTGGCTTATCAGAAGTCTGAGTTATGCACTCCCTATGCCTTAGGAAAATAGGTTAGAAGTTCTTTTAAACCAGTAAATCAAGTTTCTACCAATCGCATTCTGCAGCTCCTTCATATGGATCTTTTTGGGCCAACAAGAACTTTAAAGTCTTGGCGGAAAGAAGTATTGTTTAGTAATCGAGGATGATTCGCGTTTCACTTGGGTATTCTTTTTGGAAAACAAGTCTGAGACTTTTTCATATTTTTCAAACTTTGCCAAGAAAGTTCAAAACGAGAAAGGTTATGTTATTTCAAGCATAAGAACAGATCATTGAGGTGAGCTTGAAAATCAGGATTTTGCAAACTTTTGTGATGAATCTGGTTTTCAATATGTTTTTTCATCTCCATACACTCTAGAACAAAATGGGGTTGTGGAAAGGAAAAACATTTTTTTATAGGAGAAGGCCAGAACTCTCTTGATAGAAAGCAAAATATATTCTCGATTTTAGGCAAAAGCAGTGTCTACTGCCTGTTATATAATCAACAGAGTGATTTTAAGGCCTATCCTAGAGAAGACTCCCTATGAAGTATATAAAGGAAAGAAGTCAATTGTTCCTACTTTCATGTCTTTGGCTGTAAGTGCTTTATTTTGAAGAATGCGAATGATCGATCTGGAAAGTTTGAGGATAAATCGAATGAAGGAATTTTTCTTGGATATTCAATGACAAGCAAAGCTTATAGGGTTTTCAACAAGAAAAGTCAATCTGTAGAAGAATCTATGAACGTCAGATTTCAAGATAATATGCAGAATAAACTAGATCAGACTCAACTTGAAGAGTCTAAACCAGTTACAGACTTAATAAAGTTTGTTTCCCTCGAAGAGATTTAGACGTCTGGAATACATCAACAAGCAGAACATGTAGATTCAAAAGGAATAGAGGATCAACAGATTCTCAAATCAAATTGCAACTGGAAGCATAAGTCAAGTGATCCCAAAGAACTCATCATTGGCAAATTGATTAAGGAATCTGCACCAGATCTAAAGGACGAGAAGACTCCAGTGCAATTGCAGTTGTTTATGAGATAGAACCAAAAGGAGTAGATAAAGCTTTGTCTTATGAAAGCTGGATTGAAGCTATGCAGGAAGAACTGAGACAATTCAGCATTAATTATGTGTGGGAATTGATTCCAAAACCCAAAGGCAAATATGTGATTGGAACAAAGTGGGTTTTCATAAACAAAGTGGCTTGTGGAAAAAAAGATACACACAGGGAGAAGGGATAGACTATGACAAAACCTATGTACCAGTAGCAAGGTTAGAAGCAATTAGATTATTACTTGCTTTTGCCTATTATCAAAATTTCAAGTTATTCCAGATGGATGTCAAAAGTGCTTTCCTTAATGGATTCATTCAAGAAGAAGTCTATGTGGAACAACCACCATGATTTGAAGATCCAAGAAAACCAGACTCTGTCTATAGACTGAAAGAGACATTGTATGGTCTGAAGTAGGCACCATGAGCTTGGTATGAAAGGTTGAATAAATTTCTAACAGAAAATGGCTTTAAGAAAGGAAAAGTTTATACTACTCTGTTCATGAAAAGAGAAGGAAAAGATTTTATACTTGTACAGATTTATGTAGATGATATAATCTTTGGTTCTCCTAACGAAAATCTAAGCAAGAAATTTTCAAGATCTATGCAGAATGAATTTGAAATGAGTATGATGGGTGAATTAACTTTTGTTTTGGGGTTGCAAGTCAGACAATCTAAAAACAGTATATTCACTCGTGAAGAGAAGTATGCCAAAGATCTTATCAAGAAATTTGGATTGGGAAATTGCAAGAGAACATAAACTCCTATGTCAAGCTCATCAAAACTGGACAAGCATGAAGGAAGAAAGGAAGTAGACCAAAAATTATACAAAAGCATGATCGGTTCTCTTCTTTATCTCACTGCATCTAGACTTGATATTTTGTTCAGTGTGTGTATATGTGCTAGATTTCAGTCTGATCCAAAAGAATCTCATCTAAGTGCTGTTAAACTTATCATAAAATATATTGCAACTTTTCCAAAGCTCGGTCTATGGTATCCAAAAGAATGAGACTTTACCCTACTTGGTTATTCTCACGCTGATTTAGCCGATTGTAGAATCTATAGAAAGAGCACATCTGACACTTGTCAACTGTTGGGACAAATGCTGGTATCTTGGTTCTCAAGGAAACAAAGTATAGTGGCATTATCAATAGCAAAAGCAGAATATGTTGCTCTTGGGAGTTGTTGTTCTCAAATTCTATGGATAAGACAACAACTAATAGACTTTGCAAAAGAAGAATACTGCACAGAGATTAGATACGACAATACTAGTGCTATCAACCTTACAAGAAACCTAATTCTTCATTCAAGAGCAAAGCACATCAAGATTTGTCATCATTTCATAAGAGATCATGTCCAAAATGGCGAAATTATGGTTCGGTTTATTGATTCGAAGAATCAACTAGCAGACATCTTCGCAAAACCTTTGGAGAAGAGCATATTTGAGTTGATTCGCAGCAAGCTCAACATCATCTCTTCTTTCGATTAAAGTCTGAAGTTGATCAGACTCAGAACTTCAACTTGAAGAAACTACTTCAGTATGAGAATTTCTCAAATCCAAGTATTTTATTTTTGGTTTATAAATGTGAAAAGGTATGATTATATTTGAATCGTCGCTTGCCTATTTTCTTTTTAGAAATTACTATTTTATTGCTGATTTTTCGAATTTCAAATTTTTAGTTACCCTTTTTAAATTTATTCTGAAAAGACATTTTTCTTTGTGACGTTTTGTATACCTCTTTTCAATTTCTTTAAATACTTCTTAGTATTTCTTTTGAGCACAGCTTTTCAAAACCCTAATACCAATTCTCTCTCTCTCTCTCAATTTTTACTCTCAACATCACTCTGCAAATTTCTTGCTCTCTCTGACTCGAACATGTTTGCGAAATCTTCCAAGTCTGCATCAATGTCATACCAGCGAAATTCCTCTTGCATTGCAATTTAGGGTCCTCGGAACATGCCTGAAGGACCAACTCACTTCGATCTTACTAGAGACGATTCGCCGCAGAGCTCTCCTCATCAATCTGTAGATGAGGAAGTTGAACAAGAAGCGATTCCGATCAGAGTAATGAGGCCTAAGGTACTCTTCAAGCATTATACCTTTTTGAAGCAGGGTGGTAGTCCAATGACGTTTATCACTAACTTCTTGAAAGATAATGGGTATGGCAACGAAACAATGCTTTTGAGAACATTGGAACGATTAGGAATAACGCTAAAAGGAACAGTTGAAAAGGCATTTGTGAACTTTCCTTCTGATCCTCGTTTTGGGTCAGAAAGTCAGCTTGAGAACAAGGATGATGATGAGAGAATTTTTACGAATTTCCAACCCCGGATGGGTGTGGCTGCTGATATTCCTAGAGAAAGAACGAAGCTTTTTCATTCGAAAGAGCATAAAAGGGTTTATGCTCAAATGTTGAACAAAGGGGTGATAAACCCTTGCACAGTCGACTTTGACTTCCTTGACTCTATACAGGTTAACTTAAGGGAAAAGTTAGCCAATCTTCAACTTGAAAAATTTTGTGCTGAGACAGTAGAAGCTTATCCTGAGTTAACGGTGTATTTTTACTCAAATTTGTCTTTCCTAGATCAAACTCACATTTAGTTCACTATTTGTAACGAAGTGTTTATTATGTATGTGGATATTCTGGCTAATATTTTACGTGTTGAACGTATTGGTTTTCAGCCCATTAATGTTAACATCAGTCAAGCTACTTGATTTCTGGCGAAGTATAGACTGCCAAGTGGGAGTATCACTTACTCTCGCATGCCAGCTTCACACATTCTGCTGCACAAGATTGTCATCAATTGCATTAGACCTAAGGCTGCCTCCCAGACTGGTGTCTCGATATTTGAGGCAAAGATTATGTGGCCTATGTGCAATGGAATTCCTTTTTCTCTGCCACACACTATTTTCTTGCATATGTACAGGACTGTCATGAAAGAAAAAGGACTACTGCAACTGTAATATTTTGTTACGTTCCACCACTCTTACGCCAAAAAGAAGCTACTCTGCCTTGATTACAAGATTGTAAAGATATTTTCAATCCAGTTGCCTTCTCTACTTCGAGCAAGAACTCTCACTCCTATGGAGATAGGAATGAAGATGATCTCCAAAATGAGGCTGAAAGATTTGTCAAAGGCCTTGGATCTTTTGAAAAAGGAATCGTCTAGCAGAATGAAGGAAGGATCCACTGTTGCAAGGAAGCAAAAAGGAAAAGACACTGTTCAAACGACTTCAAAGAAAAAGAAGTCTATCCTCCTGATGGCCGAAGAAGAGGATGATGATTTGATCATTTCTGCACTTGCCCTGCGAAATCTTCAAGGATATCCTGATTCTGAAGAGACAGAAGAAGACGAAGTTGAAGCCGAAGCAGAAGAAGAAGATGAACAAGAAGAATAAGGTGATGCTGAAAAATCAGCAGAAAATGAGAATGAAGATGAACATTCTGAAGAAGACACTGGTGCAATACCAGTATTGGATGAAACTGAAGACAACAAGGAAAATCTTGCATTAGAAAGAGAGGACACTTAACAAGAAAAGAGATCTAGCGCTGGAAAGGAAAAGGGACAAGAAGGAGAAATCTCATCTCGCCCTGAAGGCACCAAAACAGGGGGAGACCGCGAGAAAACTCCTGCACCTACTGCTAGTGATGGCATTAGTCGATCTCCTGCAAATGCTGAAGATGTCTTTGCATCTCATTTCCTTGAAGTTGATGTTGAAGAAGAAACTCCGAGTCAGGACATGCAATAACCTGCAAGTGTTCAAGTCAATGTTCCCTCATTTCTGAATACTCCACATATTCACTTTGCTTTGAAGCTAGTGCCCAAACCGACTCGATGCAAACTATCCAAGGATAGTGGAATTCCTTTTGGAGATAAAGGCACAACAATATGCTATGAAGGTTGAAATTCAGAAGCTTCATACTACCTTAAGGTCTAAATCAGATTTTCTAATTGGTAAGGTACGTCTCTTGATACTCAATTTCAGACACTGAATCAACAGGTTTCGCAGACTGTAGCCAAAGTGGAAAATGTCTATCACCAGTGCCAAGAGAAGCTTGAGGAGACAATGCAGTCGCTAGAGGATTTTCAACTTGTTCGCGTGCCAAGACAACCATGAATGACTCATTCCTTCTACATCATTCTTTTATTCACACTTTTTATTATCTCTTTCTTTTTGTCGTTGACAAAAAGGGGGAGAATGAGAGCAGATTTAAAAGTTCCTGTTTGTTTGAACTTGGTTGTGTTAACTTACTTTTGAACTTAGTTGGATGTGTTAACTTTTGTGATTGTGAATTTGGACTGAACTTTTGTCGTTCTGGAACTCTTGAACTCTAAATTGTTAAGACTAATTTGTTTTTGGTGGATGCAAATTCAAGCTCATTCGGTTCTGTTATAATATGTTTTTATTATAAATTATCATGTGTTGCTAAAGTGTTGTTTTGCAAGATATATGTTTTTAAATCTGCATAAAAGTTTTGTCACCATAAAAAAGGGGGAGATTGTTGGAGAAAACTCCTGTTAGGTTTTGAAGCTGACAAAACTTTGCTAGCTCTATTATGAAGAAAATGAGACTTTTGTGTAATTCTCTCAAAGTCTATCTTACATCAGAAGTCTGCCCCACTCTTATGAAGACCTAGACTGAACACAAGTGAAGAACGAAGATATAATCAGACTCAATATTATTTTTCTTCCTTCGAGGCTTCAGTACGAACATGATGTATATGGCTCTCTGGTTGGAAATCTCACTTACCCTTTTGGTTATCTTTGTTGGAATCAATCACGGAACGGAAAATTTCTTTTTTGGAAGGCCAGTTTATTTGGAAAGAATCTACTTATGGAAACTAAGATTCTGATTGTATTGGCGACCAGGATCATTGGGCTTTCATCTCAATCTTCAAATGGCTCGAGATCTCCTTAATTTATTATGTCCAATAGGTTGATTGGAAGAATTAATCTAGAAAATGCCAATGGTCATAAAGGCATAGAGGAGTAGTTAAGGAGGTTTTTCAAGTCATTCAATAGAGAGCGTGAAAGAAGAATTCCAAAGTCTGCAGCTTCGATTCACTTGTTCTTCATCATATAGTGCTTCTAATTTTTAAAGTCTGAAGTTTTCTTCAAAGTCTGTTGTTCATTAGACTCGGTTTAAAAGCAAAGTAATTTTACCACATTTTGTAAAATCTGTTTTCACACCTATTCAACCCCCCTCTAGGTGTTTATACTAGCACTTTCAATTAGAGCATCATTTGCTGGAGTCTTTTTGAAAGAATCAGAAGGTGGTCAAATATCAATTACTAGAGATCTTCTTAAAGAAGTAAAAAAGAAATTGAGACAGAGACATCATGATATACTTTGAGTCGCTTGTTTGGGGAGGCAGAAGAAGCCCTCTTCTTTTTCCTTAGCAATAAAGCCAATGGTTCATCATCTGAATTGGAAGTATGCAACCTCTTATAAGCAAAGGACATATAAACAAGAGAGGGAATGCAAAGAGCTTATAAGATTTTATAAGTAGAAATATAGTACCTTTGTCTAAGTCATCAGCAAGGTCGACGGTGTGGTTACTTGGGCTTCTCAAGCTCACTCGAGCTAGGTAAGAACTTGGGAGAAGGATTAATTGGCTCAAGCAAAAGATTGCTAGGAGGAGTATGGTTATTGGGTGCAAGCAAAGTAGTAGAAGGATGAGGATTAATAACCAGATGGCCCGGCTTCAGTTTCATCCTGTGTTGAATTCTATCAACTGCCGTTATAATGCCTTCTTTGTAAAGACCTTCATGAGTATAGTTGACCCACCATGTCACCCATTCTAGGAGTTCACCAGTATAAGGCTGGAAATCTCTTTGAAGGTCTTAGGAATACTTGGTGTACATGGTCTTGGCTATCTCAACATAGTAAATTAACCTAAAATCTTCCAAATTATACTCCTTTTTCTTTGGCAATGAGAATCCATGGAGTAAAAAATTAGCATAGGAATGGCTCGAAAAGAAGCCAATTTGTCTTGCATAATAAAAAGGAGAATATACCTCAAAACTTGGGTAGAATCGACCTTTTGTGGACAGCCATAGTGGAAGATCTATTGGGGATTAGATACAAACCTAGAAATCACGAAAAAAAGTTCATGATGTCAGGATCAAAAGGATAATAATGAACTTCATTCTCGTAAGGGAAAAAGTCAATATCCCTATGGTCAACTTCCAAGATGGTTTGAAAGTAATGGAGAAAAGGAAGGACATTTGATGGAGGCTTCCTAGGCAAACGATTCAAAAGTTGATAACCTAGAAGAGGCCTTGTAGATGCTATATTTGGTAGAGTGTAATTAGGTAGGTCTCGAGAGCCTAGATCAAAGAAGAATTCCAAGTATAATGACATCCAGGCTTGCGAAATCTATAAAGGACCATAAATAGGGCCGCTCTTCTCAGCATTCATAACTGATGAAACATGTGCTAACCCTCTATATAAGGAAGCAAGAACTACTGGAGCCAAAGCAATACGTCTATCATGTGTAAGATTCGCAGTTATTTGAAGATAGTCTTTGTTCACCTTAACTGTGGCACAACAAAAAATATATCTTGATAACCAATACAGCAAGAAGATGATACGCTCTTTTTCATCAACAGGACCAGTGTCTCTACGACATCATTCAAGGAATTTACTATGTGCAAGGACTCCATCTGAGATGAGAACATCAATTTCTATTTGGGATAACTGCTTAATAGGATGGCCAAGTAATCGAAAATCGGTTGTAGTATGCATGTCCAGCAAAGTAACAGTCATGAATTCCCAAGGGAAAATGAAACAGTTAACTGAGAGGGACCATAAGCTTACTACAGACCCCACCAGTCCATGGTTTACGTCATAAGAAGACATGCTGATCCTTAATGTTTTCTCAATCCCAGCGCTCATCCAAGCCAATTGAGTTAGCTCGTCATCCCTTAATCGAAAATACCATTTATGAAAATCTGATTCAATTGAGGGGAACACATGAAATTAAGGAGAAGTTGAAGACCAAAGTTTTGAAAAGCCAAAGTCTCATGCTTAGTGGAAAAGAAAGCTTTGACTGAGGGAAAAATTCTATTACAGTTGATAATGCTGGGGCCTAGAAGGAAGCAGTTCGTCACGTCTTTGACTTTGCTCAATAAGTCAAAATGACAATCTTTAGCATGCTCCCCTGTTTGGATAGTGATCAAATTGCTGATGTAATTTGATGAGTCGTATTCGAAGGATTTCTTGGGTGCCATGGCAGGTGGCGAAGCGTAGATGAAAAGAGTTGTAGAGAAAATGTGAAGTAGGATAAAACAAGAAGATGAAATACGGTGATGAAAACCTTGAAGGGATACTGATAGGTGACGTTGCCTTAAAGAAGAAAAGGAGAAAAGTTATGAAATTAGAGGAGTCTTCGAAACCCATTAGAATTAAAGAGGGGGCCGTGTACGAGAAGTCAAATCATATATAAATAAATGATCGAATCCTCAAACGCCCTGAAAACGACAATACAAGGGATGAAAATCCGTTTTGAAAAAAATTGTCAGAAGACATAAATGCATGATCACCCCAGAAGACTCTGCGGGAAAAAAGGTATTTCTTTAAAAGAAATACATTCAAATTTATTTCTTTTAAAATTGGGCATATGTTGACACCCAAAACACGTGCGGGTCACGAGGGAGTTTTGGGTCAAATGCCCTGTATTGATTCATAGAATCATTGAGAAACAGTTTTTATGGAAGCTACTTAAGCCAAGTCTCAATGGAATTCTAGGGACCAAACTTAGAGTTGACGGCCACATAATTAGTGGCCACGTGTTAGGCTATAATGATAGCGCACCAGATTTGTATATTAATTGAGATTAGCATTATAATTTAAGCGAGAATAACTACTACGAGAAATGTGCGTAAAAATAGGAAATGGTTATTTGCTTGATAAGCAAGTTACACGAGCATCATCGATGGATCATGAAACAATTGCTGGAGGATAAGGACGTCCAAAAGACATGGAACATGTGGGGATTGCCAAGAGTAGAGTCCCAGAAAGAACAACCGACTATAGAACATTAGCACCCTACAAATACCGCATTCTCTCCATTAAAGCCCCCGTTCGCATAAAATGCAATAATTATATTTACTCTAGTTTATCACATTTTAGCTGTAGTTTTCAAGATTCCCGTCGTCAATTAGATTCCGGTATGTTTCTTTATCTGGTCTAGCACCGTTGATTAAATTCTAGTGTTGTTCCATAAAGCTCGACGTCCTCGATTAAATTCTAGCGTTGTATTTTATCCAAAAAGTATTGCTGTTGATTAAGTTCGAGCTTTACACCTAAAGCAAGTCATGTCGTAGATTAAATCCCGGCATAGTTTGGGTTCAAAACAGGCTATCTAGCAATTTGTGCTTAGGTTACATCATTGATTGAATTCTGACGTGATTTGTGTTCAGAAGCTATTAGTCTTTGAGTCATTTGGATATTGGTTACAGGCGTTGTAAATATACAAGTTGAGAATAAAATTCTCCTTTGTATTTGACATTCTCTATCCAAGCTCACTGCAGAACCCGAATCTCTTATAATAAAACCAAAACGCAACATTTGGTGAAAGATTGTTCGTGAGAATTAAAACCGGCGAGACAGTATCATATCATTTGGGAAACGATGCAGCAGCTTCCATCATGTCTAGAAAAGAAAGAATAACAATTTGCATGTAATGTACTTACCACCGATATAGACGAGGATGATCGAATGAGCTACATGAAACCGCCTTTATATATTTCTTTGAACTTGATAACATAGCAAATATCCTGTCCGTGATATGAAGACTCAACTGCAGAACGAGCCCACCAGAAATATTCTTGGAATCGAAGATGCAACATTTTTTTTCCTCTTTGCCTGAGTTTTGAACTCGGAGTTCTCGTCTCCACCCCCACCTCACCTTGGCCATCAGGCTGAGTGCCTTGGACCAATCTCAAAAATGCAACTTAAGATAGATTCGCTAAGTGTTTCGTCAAAATTTCTTTCGCAACAAAATATGTTTCACCAAAAGTGATTCTTTAATTTTGTATTGAAGGAGACTGGGTTTGGAATGATTCCAGACAAGAAATATTCAGACAAACATATAATTCGATAGCTTTACTCCAAACAAAATTATACAAATACAAATCGCACCTGAATTTAATTCGTGACAAGACTTGGAAAGTACAATTGATACAAATAAACATGAACTAAATGTTGATGAACCCAACCGGAATTTAATCGACTATAAAGCTTGACGGCACAATGATACTACACCAAAATTTAATCGACAATGCATCAACCAAGATAGGATACACATCGGAATTTAATTGATAATGTGAATCTAAAGACTATAGTTAAGAAAGGGGAGAAGTACATTGTCACGCCCTGAACCTCGAGCGCGCGCACATCCCTCGGTGGTCAATCAAATTGTGACGGTCCCAGGACGCTTCGCCAACCCATTCATTTTATTGCAGAGGCGGAAGCGAATTAAACAATCTCTAGACAACAAACAAACATTGGATAGAAAAGCAGGACAATTAATTTAAACAAAACATATTTTATAAACAAACCAGGTCAGCCCTACAAAGTTATATACATGAGGTCAAGATCCAAAAAGCACTACTCGCTAACCCTACCCCGGACCCTTCTACTTGGGATGCGGGTCCACTACGACACTGTCAGGAAGATGTCTAGCTAGTCAGCTACCTCCTCTACTTCGGGCTCCCGCTCATCCTCGGGCAACCGGTTTGCTGCGATATCAGCTATAATATCGACGTCCACGACAGGTCGAGTACCTCCTCACCCTCACCCTCGATGGCAGGTCCGTCGAAATTGTCCAAAGGGCCTTCTCGGGCTCCGTTAGGCCCATGATGAAACCACGCTTTGAATCGATGAGGTACCGGCGAGGTTGGCCCTCATCGACCCAGCATTGTGGTCATGACGAGCTCGCGGGTCCAAGGATTCCCGGGGACGGGAAAGACGGTTGTCGCGACATAACCTCGGGTGAACCACCTAGGGTTTGGTTAATAGGATTACTAAGCCTAAACTTAGCTTGGGTTCTCTTGAGCCCATACCAATTCGCGACTTAGGTTCAAGTTCTTAACATGCAATTGATTTTTAGCTGGGAGTCGCCACTAATCTATTTTTGATGGGTCGATTAGAAACCCAAGTAAAGTAACGGGAGATTTACTTCACTCCTGCGAACTAGAGATTTTGAGTTCGGGGGACTTGGTTACGCTAGATTAGTCTAACGTCCTTTTGGTACCTTTCTCTTTTATTTTGAAAAAAAAAATGCAGGCAGCTCGAATTGATTTTAATTTGTTTCCCTAACATGTAAGTTATCATGTGGGTGCGCAAACCACCAATTTAACATCTAGATAAAGCAGTGAATAAATTGCTGGAGGACTTACCTCATGGCATCGAAAGCATATGCAATGTTAGATCATAATTCACATCAACAGTCCTAGATATGATTTCTAATTAACATGCAATTACTTTTTTTTGTTTTCACTTGTTTAATGAAAATCATACTTTACGCAGTGCATGCTACTAATCTAACATGAAATGATATGACATGGCAATATGACCTAAACTATATGACGTAAGTGAAATATTTTGTGTTTTCTTAATGAGCATGCAATCTAACCTAGAAAATAAAATTCATTTTTTCTAAGACAATTTTTTGGTATTTTCCATGAAATTCGAAATTAGAAAATCGCGAAAATTATCTATCCAGATTAGGATATCATCCAACTTACATTAAGAATTAGGTTAGGCCAAATCTTAATTTAAATTAGGATGTTATCTCAACTTGGTAATCAATATCCTAAAATGTAACCTATATAGGGAAAAATATCTAAACTTAATTAATTAGAAAATAAAAATTTAACATGCAATCTTATCCTAATATGCAATGATGTGCAAAGAATGCCCTAACTCTAGTTTTTTTTTTTTTTTATGAAATTCGAAATTGAAATTGTCACATGATTAAACGTGCAATTTAATTTTTTTTAAATAATATTTTAAATTAATTTTTTTTGGATTTTTATTTCAAAAATTCGAAATAACTAAATTTCCTATTATAAGCATGCAAAATAACCCTAAAACAAGCAATGGACCTAATCTAACTCAAAAAAATTTGGTTTTTCTTTTACGAGAACAAAATCAATTCAAACGAGAGCAAATCAGGCAAGAGAAGGTTGATATCCATGAATTGACGAATCATATCTCGCGCATGAGATCGGATTGGCCAATTTTAAACAAAATCGTGAATCATATCTCGAGTGTGAGATCGGATTGGCGATTTTCCCGTGCAATTGCAAGTCAGATTTCGGGCGCGAAAATCGGACTATCAATCATATGCACGTTGTGAAATTAGGGATTAATCCCTAAATTTAAAAAAAAAATTTCGGGAAACTTTGGATAAGATGCATTATTTAAAGATTCATACTAGATAGCAATTTCACAAATTAGGCAATAAAAATATATGAAGATCAATTTGATGAAAATTATTACCTAAATTGTAATATCACTCGGATATCATTTCCAAACTCAGACGGACAACAAATCAAGCAAATTGCGGCGGTGATGGCTCTGAGCTCGATGGAGGACTCGCCGGAGCATCGGGGCTCGTCACCATCGCTGGACCGATCTGGTGGTGCCGAGCAATGATGATGGGTCGAGGAATTTTTTATGGGTGCCTGAAGTTCCAGGAGATGGGCCTGGCTCACGAAGGCTCTCTTGGACTTAAAATGACATGGTCCTTTTGACCTGGTTCACGTGTCCCTCTAACCCAAATAACCTGCACGCACGCAAATTCCACACCGCAAGCAGTGGAAACTAAATCTTCAAATTTAAAGCCAGGCCTTTGCCGAGAATCCTTCGGTTTGTTGCCGTAATTATGTGAATTTTGAGGCTCGGATGGCGGTGGTGGTGCTCTCGGTGTGATGTTCCTTGGTCTACTACTCAGCTCACCGACAGGAGGAGGATGTCAGCGGCTTCGGGCAGGTGACGTTGAGGAACAACAGCAACACTTTGTCGTTAGGGGCCGCGACACGGCACATCAAGAGAGGAGCAGACAGCGCGTAATGTTGATCTTTGCGGGAACTCGTTAGGAAGCAACAGGCATCTCGGAAGAAGGCTGCTGGTGTCAATGGACTGGGCTCGTCTCAAGGGACAACAGGCTTCGTCGTCGGGGCTTGGATCAAATTGGAGTTCGCCGAGGGGCTCTAAGAGGAACGTCCTGCTCGTCGCGTTGTTGATGTCGTGGGAGTTCATTGGAGGGCTGGAAACTGGATGGGTGACAAGGAGCGTCGAGTGGCAGTGTTCCACTACGTGGGAAGAAACGACTTTGGAACAAGTGTGCGGCAGCAACACAGGCACAGCGCCAATTGAGGAGCGACATGGCGCAGGGGCAGGGGCAATCGTGCCTGAGCTCTCGAATCTCAAGCCTCCTCTCTCTCTGCTTTCGTGTCACACTCCTCTTTTCTTTCTATTTGTGGAGTCCGTGGGGGTCTTTCATTCATCTTTATACGGGCGGAGACCAGAGGGTTAGAGAAAGAAATAATACCATGGATAAAGAGAGGCTTCCTTTTTTGTCTTTTCCTTGGCAATTCTCACTTCCTCCTCTTTTCTATTACAAAGCCCTCTCTATTTTTTTTTCCCTCTTTTCAATGTGTCTCTATATTATGTGCTCCCCTCAATGTGGCTGTGTATTTCTATTGTGTGGCCCCCCTCTTCTGTAGTGTAGCAACCTATTTATAGGTGAGTGGACTAGGGCTTTAGATCAACATCCATGGGGATTTTTTCCAAACGCAACATTTGTTTTTATTTTCAACATCTCCTCTACATTTCCTTTGCAAAAATGAATATTCTCCACTGATTTTATCACATATTGCCAAAGATTCAAAATTGCAATAGGATTTTTCTCAAATTTCAAATCTTGCAAAGATGAGCTTGTAATATCTCCTCGAGGATACGGGCTTGGGCCAATTTGCTCTCTCCGTGGGCTTAGTCCAACTTGTTAAATTAAAACTCTGAACCATCAAGTCGAACCCATCCGTCGCCGGTCCAACACAAATAAAAAAAATGCTCCCAAAACTATATGCTATGCAACTTAATTCTAACATTTTTGCTTAGGGGTTAAAAATTAATCCCTAATTTTAAATGCGATAAATAACTAAATGGGTCGCCAAAATTTAAGTGTCAACAGCTGCCCCTCTTTGAAGGTGAGCTCGTAGAGATTGTCTTCAAAGACAAATTGAGACCTAAATTTTGATCATACACGCACTGAATGATTTTTTTTGGAAAATGAATTCCATTTTTGAAAGCAATTTACGTGATGCATGGAAATGCTGATGGAAATGGGAAAGGAACCTACATGAAATAACTTACCTTCAAGGAAGGTAGAGTAATTCAAGATAGTTGGTGTTACATGTCCAGGACCCATACCTTTCTACGGTCGCCCAGAATAGTAACGAGGCTTTTTAAGGAGATTGCTTTTCTAGGACCCATACCTTTTTGCGGTCGCCCAGTATGGCAGTGTTTGGTTGTCTAGGACCCAAACCTTTCTTCGGTCGCTTTGACAAAAAAAAAATGATTTTACAGGACTCGTACCTTTCTACGGTCGCCTGAATAGGAAACAGATATTGTCTAGGACCCGTACCATTCTACGGTCGCCTAAACGGGGATTCACTTTCCAGTACCCGTACCTTTCTATGGTCGCCTGAATAGGAAATCACTTTCCAGGACCCGTACCTTTCTACGGTCGCCTGTTAAAGCAACAAATATTGTCTAGGACCCGTATCATTCTACGATCACCTAAACGGGGATTCACTTTCCAGGACCTGTACATTTCTACGGTCGCTTGAATGGGGAACAGCTTTTCCAGGACCCGTACCTTTCTACGGTTGCTTGTTAAAGCAACAAATATTGTCTACAACCCATACCTTTCTATGGTCACCTAAACTGAGGTTTGGCTAGGACCCAAACCTTTCTTCGGTCTCCTACAATTGCAGCATGAATCATCTGACCAGGACCCGAACCTTTCTTGGGTCTCCTACAATTGCAGCATTAATTAGACTGAATCTAGAGAAAAATCTTTAGGGGATAGCTCGATCGAGTCGAGTGTCAGTGCACTTGAGAGACAATACCTCCTAAGCACGCCGATTTGATAGGGGGACTCTGGGCTACAGAAGCACGCCAAGTCAGGAATTCCAAGCTATAAGAGCACGCCATGTCAATTAAGAAGGACATCGGGCTATGGAAGCACACTATGTCGATGAAAAGGACTCTGGGCTACGAAAGCATGCCGGGTCAATAAAAGGGACTCTGGGCTACGAAAGCACGTCAGGTCGATATAAAGGGATATCAGGCTATAGAAGCTCGCTGAATCGATGAAAGGACTATGGGCTACGGAAGCACACCAGGACAATATAAAGGGACATCGAGATATGAAAGCACGCTAAGTTGATGAAAGGGACTTTGGGCTACGAAAGCACGCCAGGTCGATAAAAAGAGACATCGAGCTACGAAAGCACGCCGAGTCGATGAAAAGGACACCGGGTTACGGAAGCACACCAAGTCGATGTAAAGGAATTCCGGGCTACGGAAGCACACCGGGTTGATAAAAAGGGACATAGGGCTATGAAAGCACGCCGTGTCGATGAAATGGACACCGGGCTATGGAAGCACGCCGGGTCAGTGAAAAGGGCTTTGGGCTACAAAAGCACATCGAATCTTAAGTCTTTAAGGAGCAACTTGAACGTCAAGTATTACTCGGTCTTCAAGGAAATATTACCTGTCAAACATGATTAGAGCAAAAACTAGTATGCATTCATCAAAGAGGTAGACAATATGAGCTACTTTAAAATGCACATTTCAAAATTCAGTGAGGTTTTCATCAATTCAATCAAGGTTTATGCATAATGACTTTATCATATTTGCATCACCCAAATTTCCACAGCAGAGGATTCTCGTTCAAGACAATGACATGAATTTCTTAAGAATACTAAAACGAGACACTTTCAGTTAGAAAGAACTTTCACTCACTCTCATTCAGAAGGGCTATTTTAGGAGAATCACTCCGTCTCACTATCATCATACCAACAAGGGTCCGAGTATTCTCGCAAGCATAACGACTTTACCAATCTGAGACATCTTTCATGGGGACTGTAATGTGGGCTTGGTTAATGGCTTAACAAAGGGACTCTTTGAGTCAAGGCAATTGAAAGAACAATTCTGTAATCATCTTTGGGTTTACAAGTCAAGAACCCTATAAAATGAGAAAGAGATAATCTTGCTCACACTTCTTCAAGCGATGCTTATAAACATATGAACTGCTATGTTAATTAAAATGCCCAAATTTGAAGAGACTTTGTAAGGGACATAACATAGGTTGGGTTCATGGGTTGAGAAACAAACGGATCATTAGGCTCAAAATATGTGTGAAGGGTGAGAGTTGGTGATCATCTTGGTATTGCCACCAGTTTTCTTTTTCACCATTGAGGATTGTCATCATAAGGCACCCCATTGATTGTAAAAACTTAGCATTTGAGTTCTTTGAGTATTGCTCCGCTGGAGAGATAACCTTTTTGTGATGCCCCCCGACGGCCCTGGATTAGTTAGGGTCGCCACACTACTTTCCTTATCCTGGATGTCCTTTATTCTGATACCCTTGGATTTCGGCGAATCTGCGAGTTTGGGGGTCTATCACATTTTTCATTGGTCCTTACGCAAAACTATTGCGGAAGCGAATCCATCAACTCCATTCCTAAACTTTGAAATGATGCACACTAGATATGTACATAGATATCAACCAGGCACTTTTTATTTACATATATATGATAGACGTCGTTCGTCGGTACATCAAAAGCCAAAGTTTTCTCTATAGGCTATACCCAAAAATTTACCGACTTTTACGTTAGCTAATAACGTCATCTATCTTCAAGTGCCGGTGTCCAAAAATTCATTGCTGCCCTCTCGTCCTCCTCTACTCTACTCCACTCGAGCCTCCCTCATCGTCCTCTGGCGGCGGCGGCGGCAGCGGTAGTGGCCCCATGGTGTATCCGTCCCTCCGGACATATAGGACCACAAACTCCTGATACACGGGACCCGAGGGAAGGCTAGTGTCAACCGTCAGTATCACCCGTACCTAGATGAAAACGAGTCCTAGCAGATCAGGGTTAAGATGCTCCGATAGTTCCCATCGCAGATCGACGGGAATGCCATAGAAGGTACCGGAAGACGTAGGTAGTAATGGCATCTTTATCACTCTGTAATATGTTAGCCCCAGGAGGGGTGAGTACGACTACTCAGCAGTTAAAGTTCTACTAAACTATACTACATAAAACTATCATCATCTGCTTCCATGTAATCCAAAACAAAGCACATGGCCAAAGCAATGAGTGTGCATAAGTTCAAAAGAATCTCAAACAGCACAATATAATAAAACATGTAGATGTTTAAAACTCAAGTTTATCACGACTCACTACTACCATCTTCCAGAGGACCAGTGCTTGCATCCCTCCAGGCATATCGCACCCTAGCTGGCATCAAGAAGACCTCGGGTTCCATATTTCAATCACCGGGCATTCGGAGCATGTTACGTCACACCTCCAGGCATCTCGTACCCCACCTGGCATCACGAGGAACCTCCGGGGCTAACCATGTCAATGATGTCCCACAGGCATCCAGAGGCATCCCAATCACAATCCTCTAGGCAACCCGACACCCAGGGCATGGTCATCCCAGGGGTCCGACGGCATCAATAACATTTAAACCATTGTGTAGTAGTCTAACAAGTCGAAAACCAATACATTCACAATGCCAATACCAGAAACTGCTTTGATTTCTAAATCCAAATCATAATTCAAGCCAAAATAAAATG
This sequence comes from Eucalyptus tenuipes, assembly GCA_014182365.1. Taxonomy (NCBI): domain Eukaryota; kingdom Viridiplantae; phylum Streptophyta; class Magnoliopsida; order Myrtales; family Myrtaceae; genus Eucalyptus; species Eucalyptus tenuipes. The sequence continues at coordinate 12,877,962 of CM024543.1, forward strand.
AAATCTTGGAGATAAGTCAAATGCGTGACAACCAAACTTTTCATGAAATCCAGAATTCAAATACTAGGATGGATCAAGATTTAAATTGTACCCTTCCATACCCGATCATTTTTCTAAAATTCACAAGTATAAAACTGGAAGGTTTTTGTGTTTCAAAACTTGAAATATATATGCAATCATGGTATAAGTTTTTCTTTTGTTATCAAGGCCTTGAGCTAATATCGAAATCGGTGTATCGGCGAGTCAAAATCTCGGTCCCGATCTTGAGATTTTATAAACAATTTTCATGTAAAGTCTCAGAGTTTTGAAAACATCAATGATTAGTACGCACATAGGTCTCAATTTCACACTTAATCCTAACAATGCGAAATCCTTCCTCATATAGTTCAAAATCAGCTTGACACCTTCCGAGTTCACAACTCGGCACATGTATTCTAAAATAGCGTCAATTTACGGGATACATCTCTTCAAATGATGACAGAATCTACATCATATAGGTTATGAGATATTAACTTGCCTTCGATTTGGCTGCGTTGACGACGAGATGGACCTGAGCTGCGAGCTATGGTTGAGGCGAGATGGTGCGCTTCCCGGGCCGGCGGCGGGTTGAGGAACAGCGGCGAAGGAGACTGGTGGCATCGAGGCTAGCTGTGGCCGGCTGTGGTCGACCTAACAGTGATGAGGAAGGCTCGAGGCATGGCGAGTAAGCTGGTGATGCGGCAGTCGAAGGCAGCGAGACATACACTAGAGAACAGCCATTGACCGCATGAAGTGAGAAAATTTTAGACAAGGTGCTATTACGAGAACGTCACGAAATGTGATGTCTTGACACGGTGAGGATGGTGATGAAACGGGGTTGTAGGTGGTGCTAATGACGTAGTTCAACGGCAAACTCGTCAACCCATCACGAATCGCTACGTACTCGAGGCCTGGCGAAATTCGGATATCACAATTCTCCCCTCCTTAGAGAATTTCATCCTCGAAATTGGACGTCTTTTACATCTCGTTGAAGAGGTGAGGGTACCTTTGCCTCATCTCCTTTTCACTTTCCCATGTAGCCTCTTCCATGTCGTGGTGTCGCCATAAGACCTTGACTAGTGGAATTTTTATTGTTTCGAGAACTTGCTCCTTTTGATCCAGTACTTGGATCGGCTCTTCCATGTATCTCACTTTCTCATCCCCTTTGAAGGCATCATGATCGAGTACGTGACCAGGATTGGGCTAATACTTCTTTATCATCAACACATGGAAAACATCAAGCAGATTTGTCAATTTAGGAGGCAATGCGAGCCGACAATCTACATCCCCTACCTTTTCGAGAATCTTGAAAGGTCCGACAAATCTAAGGTTTAACATACCCTTTGTCCCAAATCGCGATATTCTCTTAATCAGGGATACCTTTAGGAATACGTGATTTCCTACGCCAAATTCTAAGGGTCTTCTACGCTTATCCGCTTAGCTTTTCTTTCACCCACTTCATTACAACAACCAGGAGTTTTATAAGCTTCACCATACTTCCGCTGCGCCACTCTAATAAAATTATCCTACAAACATTGCCCTTCCAGTTTAGTGCATAGTTCGGTTCATTCCTGCCCCATTTTGCCATATTAGAAGCTTGCTAGGAGCTGCTCCTTGCTCAGGCCTTCTAGCCTTAGTGATCACTCCTCGCCCTCATAGGACCGGGTCGTTACAGGTCCACCAGCTTTCCCCTGGTTCGAACTCAAGCTACACACCTACTGGAGGGGTTCCGTTTCGACAGGGACTAACTCACAAAGGTATTATCCACTTTGGCCTATCCGATACTAGGCGTCACAGTTTTATTCTTGGTGCATGCGTAGTCACTATTCTAGGAGATCATCCATCCTAGTCCGTTGCTTGCGGAGCCAGTCCATTCCTACGATGACGTCAAAGTCATACATAACTATCACTACCAAGTCCATTGCCAAATTTTGTCTCCCTCTGGTTATCTTACACTTCTCACATACTAGCATGAACAACACCATGTTCTTCAGCGGTGTAGAAATACGAAGATGCATATCTAAAAATTTGGTTCATATTTCTCCCAATCGTCTATATCTCTCAGACACAAAAGAATGCGTAGCACCCGTATCAAACAACGCATATGCCTTCTTATCATTTATAGAAATCGTACCTGGGTTAACGTTTTTGGAAGCTTCCACTTCCTCCTAGGTGATCGCGTACACCCTTCCTTGTGCCGGTGGTCTTTGTGATTTCCCCTTGTGGAGGTGGTCCGCCTACACGTTGTTGCACTTGTCGCATCGGGTAAATGTTCGACTATGATCCTCCTTGTGGACAATATCTTCTAAAGTGTCCTCTCTGCCCACACCCAAAACACCTCCGTTGATCGTTACAGGGTCCTGGCCCATGTGGTCTACCACACGTTTGACAAACATTATTTTGATATGGCACTCTTCCTGAAGCCTGACCACTCTTGGTCTTTCCGAAATTTCCAAAATTCCGCTTCTTCTTAGAATCCCAATGCGGCTCTTGGGCTGGATAGGGTCTCTTACCTTGTCGAGCATCACTCAATGTCAATTGCCTCCCTGATTCCTTTCGCTCCCTTATCCCTTTCAGTTCCACAAGCTGGGCCCTTTCATAAATCTCATTATTATGCGTCATATTCAGGGGCACTAGTTGCCTCCTAATATCCGTCCTCAAGCCCTTCGAAAATCTCTTAGCCTTTTCCTCTCGATCATCTATTAATCTAGGGGCATACCTAGACAGTTTAGAAAAATTTACTTCATACTAGTCTACTGTCAATTCCTTTTGTTCTAATTGAACAAATTCTGCTATCTTCTTATCCCTAGCACAGTCAGAGAAATGCTTCCTATTGAAAGCTCTAACAAACTCATTCCAATTTACAGCAGTACCGGGTGGAAAGATTGTGTCTCTAGAAGCTCTCCACCAATATTTGGCATTACCCTCTAATTGGTACTCCGCCAGGGTTATCTTCTCGATGTCATTGTAGTTCAACAACTGAAAGATCCTTTCTATTCGATCGATCCATTGTTCTGCCTCCTCAGGACTTCCCATTCCAATAAACTTAGGTGGCTTCAATTTCAAGAATTGTTCCACCGGTCCTTGAGTGTGGTGTTCTACTCCGGGTTGTTACTGTTCTGCTTGTCTCTCCATCAAATGTTATTGCGGGTCATCAAGCATTTACCTCAGAAATAATTAGTGACTCGGTGTCACTAATCAGCTCAGAAAGAAAAGTAACGTAAGAGTGTTACTGGAATCACATGAGTAACATAAAAATGTTACTCGCACGCAATGGTAACTCATAATCGTTACCAGTATTTTACGAGTGAACTCAATCACCCGTTGTTCGTAGTTAGTCAACTACCCCTAAAAGTGCCTTATCATGTGCATCATTATAACCTCATTTTCTACTAATGCAACTTATCACTCCAGACAGACCAAAACTCTTATACCATTCGCTATGACGGCCCTCGATCCGTTAGGGTCACCACACTTCTTTCCTTATCCTGGACGTCTTTTATTCTGATATCTTTGGATTTCGGCGAATCAATAAGTTTGGGGTCTATCACATTTTTCATTGGTCCCTACGCAAAACTATTACGGAAGTGGATCCATCAACTCCATTCCTAAACTTTGAAATGATGCACACTAGATATGTACATAGATATCAACCAAGCACCTTTTATTTACATATATATCATAGACGTCATTCGTTGGTACATCAAAAGCCAAATTTTTCTATATTGGCTAAATCCTAAAATTCACCCAGTTTTACGTTAGCTATTTACAACGTCATCTATCTTCAAGTATCAGTGTCCACAAATTCACTGCTGCCCTCTCGTCCTCCTCTACTCTACTCCACTTGAGCCTCTATCATCGTCCTCTGGCGGCGGCGGTAGTGGCCCCATGGTCTCTCCGTCCCTTCGGACATATAGGACCACAAACTCCTGATACATGGGACCCGAAGGAAGGCCGCTGTGAACTGTCAATATCACCTGTACCTAGATGAAAACGAGTCCTAGCAGATCAGGGTCAGGATGCTCCGATAGTTCCCATCGTAGATTGACAGGAATGCCATAGAAGGTACTGGAAGACGTAGGCAGCAATGGCATCTCTATAACTATGTAATATGTTAGCCCCAGGAGGGGTGAGTACGACTACTCAGAAGTTAAAGTTCTACTAAACTATATTACGTAAAACTATCATCATCTGCTTCCATGCAATAAAAAACAGAGCACACAGCCAAAGCAATGAGTGTCCATAAGTTCAAAAGAATCTCAAACAACACAGTATAATAAAACATGCAGATGTTTAAAACTCAGTTTATCACAACTCACTATTACCATCTTCCGGACGACCAATGTTTGCATCCCTCCAGGCATATCAAACTCTACTTTTGTGACGGCCCAGTAGCGTCACGTACTAAGCGCAAGCGGAAATTATAAATATTATCATCTTATAGGACTTATAAATTCCAATTGTTAGTCTATAGTGTTCACCCTTGAAGGTTAGCATGTATAATATGGATTATTTAAAATTTAAACTTTATAATGTAAGATTATCCTACAATAGTCCTATCAATTCATAATAGACAATCCTATTAAGATCATATATAAAGATCACGAGAAGCTTCATTACTAAACCTGTTAGGATCGTTCGGGCTTACAAAAATCGACCTGGACTTCTTACAAGTACCTCACCTATATACATCACATTTACACGTTCAAAAGTAAAGGCGCATGTAAATAGCCAGGGATAAGGGTGAGGGGTGTCTAACTCCACTAATCCCACACAAGCCCACTTTCAACAAAAAGAAACAAAAGACATTCTTCCAGCTTCTACATGATCAAAGGCATCTAGGCGCCATCCGTCCCAGCTCCAGGTCCATCGGTGCTAAAAGGAAGAGGACCAAACATTTCTCCTTTGTGGATGACAAACCACGCGACAAACTTCATTGGGATCATCTCAGCTCTACCATTATCCATGCATAGTACAGCCTCATACTTGGAGAAAGTCATGTCAATGTCGAGATCCTACACATCACTAAAGGTAACCTCAATGCTCGATATCACTCTGTAACGAACTATCAGGGGCACGTCCATACTATCAATCTGAAAAATATAAGGAATGAGCAAAAACTATGCCCAGTAAAGAAATGATAAGATTCTAACCTAGACAATCCATAGCTATCAAGTATACAAGAGAATCATAACTAAACAACTTAAGATGCTAAGACAGGATTGTCACAAGTATAATCAAATGAATATTAATGCATCACGTATATAACCACTTTCTATGAGACATACTAAATGCATCCATATACACATATATACCTATCACAATCTCAATCTATATCAAGATGAAATACAATAGTAGTATGCAACTCACACGCCAAGTAGAATTATAATTTAGTGTGAATATCAAATCCACCCTCGATCAGTTTACCCACTGGAACTTTGCCGGCCCGATCGAGTCACTTCCGGAATCCCACATCCGGACTTCCACAATACTTCTATTATGGGCATCTCACTCTGAGGAATCCCGGTATCACACAACCAAGGTCCTCCCACGATCACTCAGCATGGGGCATCTCACTCCGAGGCATCCTAGTATCACACAACTGGGGCATCCTTGATCACATCTCACTTCGAGGCATCTCAGTAACACGGGACCGAGGCATCCAAGATCACACAGCATGGGCATCCCAACTTCCAAGGGGCATCACTGGCATCTCAATACCGATGGATTCTTTCGCTCATTCAAGCACACATTTCACACCTCACACCTTTGATTAACGCATTCACTGTATGCAAAAGAAAAGACTTCAAAATACACAACTATCTCAAGTATAATCTATACACTTAACTCTTATGTATGAAACACACGTGCGTGTCCAAATTATAAGATAAAACCCATTACGACAAGTCCTATTCCATGCCTAACAGATTTTTACCCCATAATCAAGCACTATGCATCACACTCACTGCACACGCATGCCAGTATTGGTATCTATACCATAACCATACTTCAAATGATGGATGAGGCATGCGCATGGACAGGCTAACCACTATTATGAGATCACTAGACTACATATGTGTCATCAATTCAGGTACAAGAGGCACAACAACTATTTCTCATTCTCGGGTCAAAATAGTTTTATGGACTAAAATGAGCAGTTCTGATCAAAGACACAGAAAGTATATCAAATCTCATCGAATTGATACGAAATTTTAGTATGTTATATGAGAGATATATATTAACATTTTCTATGAAGAAACCTAAGTCTATATCTCGCTGAATTAAGAGCTGTAATTGCTATATTCTTTCCTAACATTCTATCATAGCTTCCAGATTTAACGGCTCCAGAGAAAATCATTTTACTAACCAAAATTTGTCCATTTATTCTTAAATTTTGATATTCTATTCCTAAGGATGTTTCCTACAACTTTCATTAAGGGTTAAAAGTCCAATTCTATATAGAAAATTACAGAAAATTCATAGAGTTATCAAAGGTCTTACTGTTTTCTACAAGACAGCTTACTGTTTCAAAGAGAATTACTTCCACTTACATGTTTCTGCATTCATATAACTATACCTAGAAGTCAAACTCAATCTAATGGATGTTCTCTCAAGTAAAATTTTTCTTTTCCTTATCTTCATCATTAGAATTCAAGGCAGCACAAAACAAAATGCTTTCCATCTATATTTCTCTAGAACAGAAATATTTTACACCGTTTTCTTCATTTCTAGCTCAACCAAACCGTTAGTTTCTCTACCAACCTCTTTTATAGCATCTCAAGACTCTTCCACAGCATCTAAGGATAATCACAGTAGGTCTTTACTTACATAGAAACCTTCCATAGCTCAGTACAAAGCAAATATTCACACTTCGGCTCACCTACCACAGCATACATCACTCTACCTCACTCGATAACCACCACTACACCTTGCTCGACCAACACAGCCATCTTACACTCAATTTTCGAGACATGAAAGACTCTAATGCAACATGCAATGACTTATAGCCTCAATCTAGAACTCATCTAGCTCCATCCAACTCAAAACAGTAACATCACATCTAATCCTCCACCATTCAACTAGATCCGCAAGTTCCTTGACAAAAACAATGGATAACTTCTAGTTTAGAGACTTATCTTTCCTTACCTTGGTTCAGCTACTAGATAACTCAAAGATTCTTCAAAAATCAACACCAAAACTCGCATGCAAGAAGGAGAAAATCGCTGGTTTTGGCTACTGGTTTCCTTCGCTATTCGACCGAGAGAAAAGAGAAGAAGAAGATGGAAGTTCTCGGTTTTGGGGAGAGAGAGAGATTACGAGAGTTAAGAGGGGGAATGGGGCTATGGTCTCATCCCTAGGCTAGGCTAATCATTAGCAAATCTAATGATGATGTCTCTTGTTGCTGGGTTTCGATTTTTAGGAAGAAAACCGTGGGTGAAGAGAAGATTCGTGGCTTCCATGCACGATCTCTTTCGCCATCTGTCACTCGATATCAATTAGTCTCTAATCTGTGTCGTTAGTCAGTTTATTAGTTTTCAAATTTTTTTCACTTAATTCCCTTTCGATTCCATTAGATTTCAATCCTCTTATAATCATATAAAGTTATGAAATTATATGACATATTAACTATTTAGTGTTAGTCTATAGAGAATTTATCACAACAAATGCTAAAGTTAGAAATTGACATTAGCATTACAATCACTAATCCAATTATCATAATTATAATCTATAGACTTAATTAAAAATAAAATCACTCGGGCCTAAATACCCGTCTCTGGCCCAACAGGCTCAATCTATAACCATTCGGTCCACTAAACTAAATTTACCAATCTAACAAATCCGAGCCTTGGCCCGCTCCAAGCCAAGTCCAAGCCCATAATTTCTCATTCGGCTTTTCAAGCCCATCTTGAAAGCTCGTGTGACCCATTTACTTCTTAAGCCCACACATTCCTCATGGTCCATCAGGTTCACTTTCTGGCCCGATTTAAAATAATCCAAGTCCTTAATGATCTAATTACACTAATAAAGGTCGGTGAAATTTGGGATGTCACAACCTAGCATCACAAAGGCCTCCGGTTCCATATTTCAGTCACCGGGCATCCAGAGCATGTTACGTCACACCTGCGTGCATCTCGCACCGCACCTGGCATCACGAGGAACCTCCGGGGCTCACCATGTCAATGATGTCCCCAGGCATCCGGTACGTATTACGTCACACTCCCAGGCATCCCGCCTTCAAGCGAACCTCCGGGGCTCACCATGTCAATGATGTCCCACAAGCATCCAAAGGCATCGCCATCACGATCCTCTAGGCAACCCGACACCCAGGGCATTGTCGTCCCAGGGGTCTGACGGCATCAATAACATTTAAACCATGGTGTAGTAGTCTAACAAATCGAAAACCAATACATTCACAATGCCAATACCAGCAATTGCTTTAATTTCTAAATCCAAAACATGATTCAAGCCAAAATAAAACGAAATCTTGGAGATATGTCGAACGCGTGGCAACCAAACTTTTCATGAAATCTAGAATTCAAATACCAGGATGGATCAAGATTTAAATTGTACCCTTCCATACCGGATCATTTTTCTGAAATTCACAAGTATAAAACTGGAAGGTTTTCGTGTTTCCAATCATGGTATAAGTTTTTCTTTTGTTATCAAAGCCTTGAGCTAATATCGAAATCGGTGTATCGGCGAGTCAAAATCTCGGTCCCGATCTTGAGATTTTATAAACAATTTTCATGTAAAGTCTCAGATTTTTGAAAACATCAATGATTAATACGTACAAAGGTCTCAATTTCACACTTAATCCTAACAATGCGAAATCCTTCCTCATATAGTTCAAAATCAGCTTGACACCTTCCGACTTTACAACTCAGCACATGTATTCTAAAATAGCGTCAATTTACGGAATACATCTCATCAAACGACGACGGAATCTACGTCATATAGGTTATGAGATATTAACTTGCCTTCGATTTGGCGGCGTTGATGATGAGATGGACCCGAGCTGCGAGCTACGGTTGAGGCGAGATGGTGCCCTTCCCAGGCCGGTGGCAGGCCGAGGAACGGCGGCGAAGGAGGCTGGTGGCGTTGGGGCTAGCTGTGGCCGGCTGTGGGCGACCCAACAGTGATGAGGAAGGCTCGACGCGTGGCGAGTAAGCTGGTGATGCGGCAGTCGAAGGCAGCGAGACACGCGAGAGAACGGCCATTGACCGCATCAAGCGAGAAAATTTTAGACAAGGTGCTATTACAAGAACGAGACCAAATGTGATGTCTCGACACGGTGAGGATGGTGATGAAACGGGTTCGTAGCTAGTGCTAATGACGTAGTTCGACGGCAAACTCGTTGACCCGTCACGAATCGCTACGTACTCGAGGCCCGGCTAAATTCGGATATCACAATTCTCCCCTCCTTAAAGAATTTCATCATCGAAATTGGACAACTCTTCCATCTCGTTGAAGAGGTGAGGGTACCTTTGCCTCATCTCCTTTTCACTTTCCCATGAAGCCTCTTCCATGTCGTGGTGTCGCCATAAGACCTTGACTAGTGGAATTTTCTTTGTTCCGAGAACTTGCTCCTTTTGATCCAATACCTGGATCGGCTCTTCCATGTATCTCACTTTCTCATCCACTTTGATGGCTTCATGATCAAGTATGTGACCAGGATTGGGCTAATACTTCTTTAGCATCAACACATGGAAAATGTTAAGTAGATTTGTCAATTTAGGAGGCAATGACAGCTGACAGGCTACATCCCCTGCCTTTTCCAAAATCTCAAAAGGTCCAACAAATCTAAGGTTTAACTTACCCTTTATCCAAAATCGCGATATTCTCTTCATCAGGGATACCTTTAGGAAAACGTGATTTCCTACGCCAAATTCTAAGGGTGTTCTACACTTATCCGTGTAGCTTTTCTTTCACCCACTTCATTCCAGTAACTAGGAGTTTTACAAGCTTCACCATACTTCCGCTGCACCACTCGATAAAATTATCCTAGAAACATTGCCCTTCCGGTTTAGTGCATAGTTCGGTTCATTCTTGCCCCATTTTGCCATCCTAGAAGCTTGCTAGGAGCCGCTCCTTGCTCAGCCTTCTAGCGTCGGTGATCACTCCCTGCCCTCATAGGACCGGGTCGTTACAGGTCCACCAGCTTTCGCCTGGTTCGAACTCAAGCTACACACCTACTGGAGGGGTTCCGTTTCGACAAGGACTAACTCACAAAGGTATTATCTGCTTTGGCCTATCCGATACTAGGCGTCACAGTTTTATTCTTGGTGCATGCGTAGTCACTATTCTAGGAGATCATCCATCCTAGTCCGTTGCTTGCGGAGCTAGTCCATTCCTACGATGACGTCAAAGTCATACATAACTATCACTACCAAGTCCATTGCCAAATTTTGTCTCCTCTCGGTTATCTTACACTTCTCACATACTAACATGAACAACACCATGTTCTTCAGCGGTGTAGAAATACGAAGATGCATATCTAAAAATTTGGTTGATATTTCTCCCAATCGTCTATATCTCTCAGACACAAAGGAATGCGTAGCACCCGTATCAAACAACGCATATGCCTTCTTATCATTTATAGAAATCGTACCTGGGTTAACGTTGGTGGGTTAAATTGGCAAAACCACTATCGAAACTAAAAGGTTTTTGTGTTTCAAAATTTGAAATATATATGCAATCATGGTATAAGTTTTTCTTTTGTTATCAAAGCCGTGAGCTAATATTGAAATTGGTGTATCGGCGAGTCAAAATCTCGGTCCCGATCTTGAGATTTTATAAACAATTTTCATCTAAAGTCTCAGAGTTTTGAAAACATCAAGGATTAGTACGTACATAGGTCTCAATTTCACACTTAATCCTAACAATGCGAAATCCTTCCTCATATAGGTGAAAATCAGCTCGACACCTTCCGAGTTTATAACTTCGCACATGTATTCTAAAATAGGGTCAATTTACGGGATACATCTCATCAAACGACGATGGAATCTACATCATATAGGTTATGAGATATTAACTTGCCTTCGATTTGGCGGCGTTGACGATGAGATGGACTTGAACTGCGAGCTACGATTGAGGCGAGATGGTGCGCTTCTCGGCCCAGCGGCGGGCTGAGGAACGACGGTGAAAGAGGCTGGTGGCATCGGGGCTAGCTGTGGCTGGCTGTGGGAGACCTAAAAGTGATGAGGAAGGCTCAAGGCATGGCGAGTAAGCTGGTGATGCAGCGGTCGAAGGCAGTGAGACACACGCGAGAGAACGGCCATTTACCGAAACAAGCGAGAAAATTTTAGACAAGGTGCTGTTACGAGAAGGTGACGAAATGTGATGTCTCGGCACAATGAGGATGGTGATAAAACGGGGTCGTAGGTGGGGCTAATGTCGTAGTTCGACGGCAAACTCGTCAACCCGTCACGAATTGCTACGTACTCGAGGCCCGGCGAAATTCAAATATCACAATTCATCCTCGAAATTGGACGTCTCTTACATCTCGTTGAAGAGGTGAGGGTACCTTTGCCTCATCTCCTTTTCACTTTCCCATGAAGCCTCTTCCATGCCGTGGTGTCGCCATAAGACCTTGACTAGTGGAATTTTCTTTGTTCCGAGAACTTGCTCCTTTTGATCCAATACCTGGATCGGCTCTTCCATGTATCTCACTTTCTCATCCACTTTGATGGCTTCATGATCGAGTATGTGACCAGGATCGGGCTAAAACTTCTTTAGCATTAACTCATGGAAAACGTCAAGCAGATTTGTCAATTTAGGAGGCAATGACAACCGACAGGCTACATCCCCTACCTTTTCCAGAATCTCGAAAGGTCCGACAAATCTAAGGTTTAACTTACCCTTTATCCCAAATCGCGAGATTCTCTTCATCAGGGATACCTTTAGGAATACGTGATTTCCTACGCCAAATTCTAAGGGTCTTCTACGCTTATCCGCATAGCTTTTCTTTCACCCACTTCATTCCTGCAACCAGGAGTTTTACAAGCTTCACCATACTTCCGCTGCGCCACTCTGATAAAATTATCCTAGAAACATTGCTCTTCCAGTTTAGTGCATAGTTCGGTTCATTCCTGCCCCATTTTGCCATCCTAGAAGCTTGCTAGGAGCCGTTCCTTGCTTAGGCCTTCTAGCCTCGGTGATCACTCCCCGCCCTCATAGGACCGGGTCGTTAGAGGTCCACCAGCTTTCGCCTGGTTCGCACTCAAGCTACACACCTACCGGAGGGGTTCCGTTTCGATAGGGACTAACTCACAAAGGTATTATCCGCTTTGGCCTATCTGGTACTAGGCCTCACAGTTTTATTCTTAGTGCATGGGTAGTCACTATTCTAGGAGACCATCCATCCTAGTCCGTCGCTTGCGGAGCTAGTCCATTCCTACGATGACGTCAAAGTCATACATAACTATTACTACCAAGTCCATTGCCAAATCGTGTCTCCCTATGGTTATCTTACACTCCTCACATACTAACATGGACAACACCATGTTCTTTAGCGGTGTAAAATATGAAGATGCATATCTAAAAATTTGGTTCATATTTCTCCCAATCGTCTATATCTCTCAGACACAAAAGAATGCGTAGCACCCGTATCAAACAACGCATATGCCTTCTTATCATTTATAGAAATCGTACCTGGGTTAACGTTGGCGAGTTAAATTGGCAAAACCACTATCGAAACTAAAAGGTTTTGGTGTTTCAAAACTTGAAATATATATGCAATCATGGTATAAGTTTTTCTTTTATTATCAAAGCCTTGAGCTAATATTGAAATCAGTGTATCGGCGAGTCAAAATCTCGGTCCCGATCTTGAGATTTTATAAACAATTTTCATGTAAAGTCTCAGAGTTTTGAAAACATCAAGGATTAGTACGTACATAGGTCTCAATTTCACACTTAATCCAAACAATGCGAAATCCTTCCTTCGTATAGTTCAAAATCAGCTTGACACCTTCCGAGTGCACAACTCGGCACATGTATTCTAAAATAGCATCAATTTACGGGATACATCTCAACGACGACGGAATCTACGTCATATAGGTTATGAGATATTAACTTGCCTTCGATTTGGCGGCATTGACGATGAGATGGACCTGAGCTTCGAGCTACAGTTGAGGTGAGATGGTGCGCTTCCCGGGTCGGCGGCGGGCTGAGGAACAGCGGCGAAGGAGGCTAGTGGCGTCGGGGCTAGCTGTGGCTGACTGTGGGCAACCTAACAGTGACGTGGAAGGCTCGAGGCGTGGCAAGTAAGCTAGTGATGCGGCGATCGAAGGTAGCGAGACACACGCGAGAGAACGACCATTGACCGCATCAAGCGAGAAAATTTTAGACAAGGTGCTATTACGAGAACGTGATGAAATGTGATGTCTTGACACAGTGAGGATGGTGATGAAACGGGGTCGTAGGTGGTGCTAATGACGCAGTTCGATGGCAAACTCGTCGACCCGTCACGAATCGCTACGTACTCGAGGCCCGGTGAAATTCGGATATCACAATTCTCCCTCCTTAGAGAATTTCATCCTCGAAATTGGACGTCTCTTACATCTCGTTGAAGAGGTGAGGGTACCTTTGCCTCATCTCCTTTTCACTTTCCCATGTAGCCTCTTCCATGTCGTCGTGTCGCCATAAGACCTTGACTAGTGGAATTTTCTTTGTTCCGAGAACTTGCTCCTTTGGATCCAGTACCTAGATCGGCTCTTCCATGTATCTCACTTTCTCATCCACTTTGATGGCTTCATGATCGAGTATGTGACCAGGATTGGGCTGATACTTCTTTAGCATCAACACATGGAAAACGTCAAGCAGATTTGTCAATTTATGAGGCAATGACAGCCGACAGGCTACATCCCCTACCTTTTCCAGAATCTCGAAAGGTCCAACAAATCTCAGGTTTAACTTACCCTTTATCCCAAATCGTGATATTCTCTTCATCAGGGATACCTTTAGGAATACGTGATCTCCTATGCCAAATTCTAAGGATCTTCTACGCTTATCCGCGTAGCTTTCTTTCACCCACTTCATTCCAACAAACATGAATTCTTCAAGCTTCACCATACTTCCCCTGCGCCACTCTGATAAAATTATCCCAGAAACATTGCCCTTCCAGTTTAGTGCATAGTTTGGTTCATTCCTGCCCCATTTTGCAATCCTAGAAGCTTGCTAGGAGCCGCTCCTTGCTTAGGCCTTTTAGCCTCGGTGATCACTCCCCGCCCTCATAGGACCGGGTCATTACAGGTCCTCCAGCTTTCGCCTGGTTCGAACTCAAGCTACACACCTATTGGAGGGGTTCCGTTTTGATAGGGACTAACTCACAAAGGTATTATCCGCTTTGGCCTATCCGATACTAGGCGTCACAGTTGTATTCTTGGTGCATGGGTAGTCACTATTCTAGGAGATCATCCATCCTAGTCCGTTGCTTGCGGAGCCAGTCCATTCCTACGATGACGTCAAAGTCATACATAACTATCACTACCAAGTCCATTGCCAAATCTTGTCTCCCTATGGTTATCTTACACTTCTCACATACTAACATGGACAACACCATGCTCTTCAGCGGTATAGAAATACGAAGATGCATATCTAAAAATTTGGTTCATATTTCTCCCAATCGTCTATATCTCTCAGACACAAAAGAATGCGTAGCACCCGTATCAAACAACGCATATGCCTTCTTATCATTTATAGAAATCGTACCTGGGTTAACGTTGGTGAGTTAAATTGGCAAAACCGCCATCGAAACTAAAAGGTTTTCATGTTTCAAAACTTGAAATATATATGCAATCATGGTATAAGTTTTTCTTTTGTTATCAAAGCCGTGAGCTAATATTGAAATCGGTGTATCGGCGAGTCAAAATCTCGGTCCCAATCTTGAGATTTTATAAACAATTTGCATGCAAAGTCTTAGGGTTTTGAAAACATCAAGGATTAGTACGTACATAGGTCTCAATTTCACACTTAATCCTAACAATGTGAAATCCTTCCTCGTATAGTTCAAAATCAGCTTGACACCTTCCGAGTTCACAACTCGGCACATGTATTCTAAAATAGCATGAATTTACGGGATACATCTCATCAAACGACGACAGAATTTACGTCATATAGGTTATGAGATATTAGCTTGCCTTCGATTTGGCGGCGTTGACGATGAGATGGACCTGAGCTGCGAGCTACGGTTGAGGCGAGATGGTGCGCTTCCCGGGCCGGCGGCGGGCTGAGGAACGACGGCGAAGGAGGCAGGTGGCGTCGGGGCTGGCTGTGCGCAACCTAACAGCAATGAGGAAGGCTCAGGGCGCGGCGAGTAAGCCGGTGATACGGTGGTCGAAGGTAGCGAGACAGACGCGAGAGAAGGGCGAGGAGCCAGCTGCGGTGATGGAGAGAAAGTTGCGGTTTCTCTCTCTCTCTCGTTGCTGTTTTGTTGACAAAATTGGTCAACATTCCTTGGGGTTATGCGGCTAATCGAGCAAGGGACAAGTGGAGGTGTCGTGGCCATCATCCGGGTTCTCCTCCGCCAGCTCACGAAGGGTTGATCCGTGGCTTTTGCTGGTCAGCTCCTCTTCATGCAGTGAACGTGGTAGCAAGGTTAATCTCTTCCAATTGTTGACAACCGAAGAGGAGAACGTGGCTTCTCAAGGGTTTTTGGGCCGCCACCTTCTCCCATTCATGCGTGGACGTGACTTTGTTTAGTTGACTCTTGCACGCTGGCAGCAATTGGAGAGGACAACACCGACGTGCACGTCTTCATCTCTGCATGAAGAAAGTGCTGCAGATATACGCATGGTCACTGCATGCTATGAGTCTTCAGCTCGGTTGATTTGCGAGGCCGCTCGGGATTAAAATTTTAGACGAGGTGCTATTACGAGAACTTAACGAAACGTGATGTCTCGACACGATGAGGATGGTGATGAAACGGGGAAGTAAGTGGTGCTAACGATGTAGTCCAATGACAAACTCGTCGACCCGTCACGAATCGCTACGTACTCGAGGTCCGGCGAAATTCAGATATCACACTTTTTACAACCGATAGTCCTGATCTTGACTCTCTTTTTCATCTATGAGCATCGGCCTTGCTTTTACCAGGCACGCCGCTTTTTCATGCCCCTAGTCTCCATTCATTTTTTCTTCACTTCTTTTTTCATGGGCATTGGCATTGCTTTTACCAGGCACATTGCTTTTTCATGCCCCTTAGTTTTATTTTGATTTCAATTTTTGCGCACAATGCATGCGTCAAGCAATTACACTTTGAATGACACTTGAACTTTCAAGGGTCTTCATCTGCCTTTTTGCCTTGCCCCAATGTGGGAGATGATCACCAACGGGGTTTGAAGAAATGAAATTGCAGGCTCAAGTGGGCTGTGCAAAGGATATAATTATATAGGATAGAGAAAGAAATGCTCTTCGTCATCCTATGGCATTTAAATTAGCACATGAATTCAATGTAATAACACGACTTGAAGATTAATGCAAGTGAGAGAAAGAAAATTTCTTTTCATTTTCCTCACCTCATGATGCCATCTTACCTCCCATTTGCCCCGATGTGGGGTAGTTCTTGACAGGGGTAATTTGAAAGAATTTCCACAAGTGTATGGGGCTTAAAGAAGTTAAGCAATGGATCACCTATAGTGTTTGGGATAAAGAAATAAATTTCCCCTCATCAGTTTGGTCATCGTACCTTTTGTGAGAGAACTCTTTTCCTTGCAGACATGGAACTTTTTACACTCATCTCACAAGTGTATAAGTAGGGGACTGTGTATAGGATAAGGCTTGCCTTTCATCATCTTGACATGTCTCATTCAGTGTTCTTAAGCATTGATGTCACTCTATTGATATTTTGACAAATCTCCACATGAAATTGGTGAGTTAAATTGGCAAAACCACTATCGAAATCCTTTTTTCAAAAGAGTCCGGCAGCTTTAAGCATGAAAAGCTTTTGTGATTTCAAAATAGACAATTTACCACACTCAAAGCATGGTTCTAAGCATTCATTCAAGGGATTTCCCCACAAAGGGATTGTCTCAGCAATGGGTGTTCTTGAATTGTCCCTATCAATCAAGATTGAAAATCAGCTTTTGCCCCTGCAGAAGAGAACATGCATGGAAAGGATACTATGCAATATCATAGTAAATTCAAATTGCACATCCATTTTGGCTCAAATCGAGATTTATCTCAGTTAGGTCACTACCGAAATCTGCCATGCCCCAAATTTGTCATCTGCAAGAAAAAAATAGAATGTCATTTCCAAAATTAATTATATTCATGAACGAAATGTACCTCTATCACCAGAGATGGATGGTCCTCTTTTTACTTGCCCCTCATTTTCTTATTAATGGGCAAGAATGAAAATTCCGTCAAGCATGGAAATGTAAAACACTTTGTTTGGCTCTTCAAGAATGGATATTTCAAGTGATATCGAGATGTGACCCTTATTAACTTTTTAGAACTGTGTTCTCAATCTTATTGAGCAACAATTGAACCAATTGATCTATCATCGCAACCCCATATGCCTTTTCCATATGCTTCCTCATCAGGCCAAGAAAATGATGCTCATGAATCATGTGTGCTGGAGTTCTTCACCCTCCTTGGTCTTGTGTTGCGAACCCTCCTGGTCAGATATTCTTCCTTCTAGATACGTCACTAGTCTTTTCATGGTGGCATCAAATTCCACTACCTTATGAAAATGAGATGGTTCAAAAGTCTCTTGGCTTTCTTCTTTAGGTTGCAATTTCTCACTCGTTTTGATCCACCCTTTTAGCTCTCGACCGTGTACGGATGGGTGAGCGGGATCGCTCCATAATCACCTAATTCAAATGAACGGGAACATGTAAGCATGAGGTGTAAGTAGAGAGTCAATCCATGACAATGATCTAATCAATTTTTTTCATTTATTCATGAAAAGTTCGTACAATAAGGGAATAAAAATAGACACCCTAGGAAGGACCAAATTTCCTAGAGATGAATTAGGAAAGGTCAAAATTTGAAACTTTCTAATGAGAACAATAAAGACATGAATTGAACAAATTCCCCAAAGTTTCTTCAAAAGATTCATTGCATGGCAATTTCCTCATTTCATTTCTAATTGACAAAGGAGGAATTAAATCAATGATTAACCTAGATTGTCATGGAAGGATCAAAAGTAAGAAAATTGCATAGTATAGGGATAAAAGACTTACTTCACCAAGGAAAAATGATGGCAACCACATAGATATGCACAAGAGATGTGAGGCTTGATTTCTACTCTAGACAGGCTTAGCAAAGTGAATCCACAAGGATCATCAGACTAGCCGCAGGCGTGCGGACTAAGTTGGGTCCTCATGACTTCGGCTTGGTCAAAGAGCTGACTTGGGTCACAGGCATGCGGACCGAGGTGGGTACTCTTGACACCAAAAAAAACTTCGAGATTGA
Organism: Eucalyptus tenuipes; assembly: GCA_014182365.1. Lineage (NCBI taxonomy): Eukaryota > Viridiplantae > Streptophyta > Magnoliopsida > Myrtales > Myrtaceae > Eucalyptus > Eucalyptus tenuipes. Next base: position 12,896,394 of record CM024543.1, read on the forward strand.
GATGAACAACTCATCTGCGGGCATGCGGTCAGAGTGGTATCCATCTCAATACCATCCTAGATGATCCTATGCGGCCCGGAGTCCGACGGCGGGTTGTGTGTGCAATAGTGTAGTGCTAAATGCACGGCATGCACGACAATTTATATCAATCAACATTTCATATATGAAAGTAAACTATACATTCCTACACCTCCCTGCAAAACAAAGGTTAGCAAACACTTTCCCTTATACCTCACATCCTGCAAAAACATATAACACCTTAAACGTTAAGGACGTACCTAGAATCTTCGCTATCAAACAAAAATATTTTTTCAAAAGAAGAGAAAATCGGCCTAAGTCCACTAAGAGTTTTAACTCAAGTCCCCAGCAGAGTCGCCAAGCTGTCGCGACCTAACCTCGGGTTTGGCTAATGGGTTACTAAGCCTAAACTTAGCTTGGGCTCTACCAAGCTCATACCAATTCGCGACTTAGGTTCAAGTTCTCAACATGCAATTGATTTTTAGTTGGGAGTCGCCACTAATCTATTTTTGATGGGTCAATTAGAAACCCAAGTAAAGTAACAGGAGATTTACTTCACTCCTGTGAACCAGATATTTTGACTTCGGGGACTTGGTTATGCTAGATTTCTCTAACACCCTTTCGGTACATTTCTCTTTTATTTTGAATTTTTTTTTCAGGCAACTCGAATTGATTTTAATTTATTTCCCTAACATGTGAGGTTATCATGCGGGTTCGCAAATGACCAATTTAACACTCAAATAAAGCAGTGAATAAATTGTAGGAGGACTTACCTCATGGCATCAAAAGCATCTGTAATGTTGGATCATAATTCGCATCAAACATCCTAGATATGATTTCTAATTAACGTGCAATTACTTTTTTTCTGTTTTCACTTATTTAATGAAAATCATGCTTTATACAATGCATGCTACTAATCTAACATGAAATGATATGACATGAAAATATGACCCAAACTATATGATATAAGTGAAATATTTTATGTTTTCTTAATGAGCATGCAATCTATCCCAGAGAATAAAATTGATTTATTCTAAAACAATTTTTTGGTATTTTCCATGAAATTCAAAATTATAAAATCACGAAAATTATCTATCAGATTAAGATATCATCCAACTTACATTAAGAATTAGGTTAGGCCAAATCTTAATTTAAATTAGGATGTTATCTCAACTAGGTAATCCCTATCCTAAAATGTAACCTATCGAGGGAAAAAATATCCAAACTTAATTAATTAGAAAATAAAAATTAAACAAGCAATCTTATCCTAATATGCAATGACGTGCAAAGAATGCCATAACTCCAGTTTTTTTTTTCTTTTTTTATGAAATTTGAAATTGAAATTGTCACATGATTAAATGTCACGCCCGAACCCCGAGCGCGTGCCCATCCCTCTCTGGTCGATAAAATTTGCGACTTCCCAGACGAGTCGTTGACCCTTTTTATTTTATTGCACATGCGGAAGCGAATTATAAATCCCCTGACAGTAACCATCTCGAGATGGAAAACCAGGACAACAATTTCACAAACAAACGTGCCTTGATATTCACATAGAGTTATATACAAAGTCTATGGTCAAAAGACTACAAAAGACTAGCCCTTCAAAAGGAAGCGGTCCTAACTAACCTACACTTTAGATCACATCCTCTCTGCTCCAGGTCCTCCACTCGACGACCCTGAAAATTGAGCCCACGACGGGTGAGATATAAATCTCGGTGAGTTCATGCTCTAAACCCCGATTAGGAGGCAAATACGCCAAGAAGCGTCCTAATCACACAATCACACAATCATATAATCATAGGGACTTACCTCGCCTCAGGTCCATCCTACAGGTCTGTACAATCAAATACTCGACCAAACAATTCAATTCAACCATAAATCAGTCGACTCATTCGACTCCATGTCATCAATGCCATCTATAAACTTTTTCGATTCGAACACTGCTCACCTAAGTTGAAATAGATGGTCTAACCCACCAAAGCTGATAGATATATTCATATATCACTGCTCGCCAAAGCTGATGTGTAAATTTTGCTCACCGAAGCTACTAATAACATTTGCTCACCGAAGCTGCTAGTTAACTATAATGCTTGCCGAAGCTGATATCTAAAGTGATCACCGAAGCTGCTAAAGTAATATTGCTCACTGAAGCTGCTATAGATCTATATAGGTGTTAATGTTCCCCGAAGCTGAACCACGATACATTACTCCTGGCCAAGGATCTTGTGCTTTGCACATCAATTCCTCAATTAAATACCCAACTTGGCCTAATTTCACCGTATTAAAATGTACCCAATAAAAATAATCGTGTGTAGGTAAACGGTTGGCCTGAGCCAAAAATATAGTATCTTTACTTTAGAAAATCCCACTATTTATACAGAGTCTGAAAACAATTTTGGGATAATTACCCAAAATTACAACTTAAATTCATATTGCACAATATAACACTCAATTAAATAAATCAATCACACCATTGCAATCAGCACAAAATTCTGGTCACCGACTATCCCGATCTAATTTCCGAAAAATAAATAAATAAATATTAAAATTAATTAAATAATTCAATTTAAATTCTAAAAAAATATTAACTTAGGCCAAAATCACTAAATTAAATACCGATATGGGCCCAGAAAATTCCCGAACCCTTCTAGATAGATAGCACATCCTATCTAGGCCTTGATTAATTTAATCTAACCACCTAACATGCACAATTATCTAATTAAATCACTAATCTAATCTAACTAACCACCTAAGTCCTAATTAAATTAAACTAAACACCCTTAAACGTCATTAGCCTACTAAGAAAAGTTTGCATAAACTCACCGGTGCAAAACGAAAACCGGTTCACCGCGACGGCGGCACAACGGCGGCCGAAATTTGAATTGCGGCGGCATCAATGGGCTTGGACCAGGCCTAAAGTCGGCCCAACAAATCTCAGCCCAATCTTAGATTTGTTATGAATTGGGCCGGGCTTGCTACTGAGGAAAACAAGCCTTGGGCCGAACTTCAATTGGGCTAAACAAGCTTGAATGGGCTGGATCCAAGCTGGGCCTCAAGTGGCGTGCTTTAGTGGGCTACGGGCTAGACTGCTACAATTTTTCGTGGGCTTCAAATGGCGCAACTGCTGTGCCGAATTGCTGGAAATTGAAGTTGATGGGTTTGATTTCAGGGCTGCAGCGAGAGAAGAATTCGATGGAGCAGAGCTGGGCTGAATAAAGACCGAAGATCGGTTGCTGAACCGGTGGGATGGGCTGCTCGAAAATGGAAGCAAGCTGGTGGAGAAATCGGACTGCAGGCGGTCAATTTCTGGCTTCGTCGGTTGACCCGTGGCTGCGGAGAAGACACGAAGGAGGCAAGACTGGCAAGTGGTTTCGTTGCTAATGACGAAAGGGGGTCAACTTCGGTGGGGGTGCAGCTGATTCGGAGAGAGAGAAACGTGGAGACGTTTCGCTAGCTTCTTGGGTCTTTGGTTGAAGCAAACCAACGAGATTGGGGTAGTAGCTTCGGTTGATTCTGTGGTTGGCTGACCAAGCTGGAGAAAGACGTGGACGTGGCAGCTTTAAGAAGTTTCGGTGGGGTATGGCTTCGGTCGGCAAGGTTTCATGGAGTTGGGCTGTTTTCGGTGAATGGGCTTCGTGGCATAGGAGGGTGAAATTGAAAGAAAAACAGAAGATGAGGACGTGTGGCGTTGATGAAGTGAAGTTCGAATGAGATGGGGCTAGTGGACGTCAAGGCAGAAGCTGAGACAAAAGGAAATCAAAAATGAAGAGGAGCCGTGAAAAAAATGGGGACGGAGGAGGCTACGCTCGAAGGAGAGGGGGTAAAGTGGATGAGCGTGTAGAGGAAGCCAAGGAGGAGGGGGTCCAAAGTCAAACATCCTCATCCCCTCCATGAATTTCATGTTCCCCCTAATTACTTTCTTGTAATGCAATCTCACTAATTAATCCAATTTGAAGTCCCAATTTTCAGCCTTATGCTTAATTTCGAATTTCAATATATAAGCTTTAATTTCCTTTCCGGTTGGCCAAATTGAGGTCCGATTTCGCTAAAGAAAATCCCGAACAAATTCTGTAAATCCCGACACTCAAAGGCTCGGCTTGGAAGTCCAAATTTCCTTTCATTTGGCCCATCCCAATTTCCGCTATTTTTCCGCAACGTCCGAAAAAAATTTCCGTAAAAATCTCGGAATCTCGAAAAATTCTTCGGAGGATGAGTCGACGTTCCTAAAATAGATCGTGACATGATAGAACTTTTCGCGGTTAATTCCAATCGACACGACTTTAGTGTGACCTAGTCTACCGTATAGTTTTTAGGAAATTTAAGTGCAATTGACCCGTGCTCGATTTATCTCGAGTGACAATATACATCTTCGACACATTGGCAACTCTCGGTTGTTGTGAAAATCTCAAGGTTTCAAATACGGACACTGGATACAGAAATGACAGAAAAATCGGTCCAGTGCCGTTCGACGAGAATTTTGCAATCAGGTGGAATCACCCACATACTAATCACATATCTCAATCGAATCGACCTATCTCCGGTCTCTGATCGATTTTTGACGGTGCCGTAATGACCCTCGCAGATCGACACGGTCGACCAATCGATTCCTGGTCGAATTCTCAAGTCCATTGCGTTAAAATCCCTTAATGACTTCCTCAGATAGTCTAGTTATCTCATGAGTGATCAGCTCAGAGAATGGCACTATCGGCGTGTCGATAAAATGCCCGATTTATTTAATCGAAAATGAAATATGAAAATTCAGGCTGTCACATTAAACGTGCAATTTAATTTTTAAAAAAAACTAAAATCCTAAATTAATGTTTTTTTATTTTTATTTCAAAAATTCGAAATAACTAAATTTCCTATTCTAAACATGCAAGATAACCCCAAAACAAGCAATGAACCTAATCAAACTCAAATTTTCTTTTGGGTTTTCTTTTACGAGAACAAAATCAATTCAAACGACAGCAAATCAGGCAAGATAAGGTTGATATCCATGAATTGACGAATCATATCTTGCGCATGAGATTGGATTGGCCAATTTTAAACAAAATCGTGAATCATATCTTGAGCTTGAGATCGGATAAGCGATTTTCCCGTGCGATTGCGAGTTAGATTTCAGGCGTGAAAATCGAACTGTCAATCGTATGCACGTTGTGAAATTAGGGATTAATCCCTAAAGTAAAAAAAAAAAATTTCGGGAAACTTTGGATAAGATGCATCATTTAAAGATTCATACCAGATAGCGATTTCACAAATTAAGCAATAAAAATATATGAAGATCAATTTGATGAAAATTATTACCTAAATTGCAATATCACTCGGATACCATTTCCAAACTCAGACGAACAACAAATCATGTGAATTACGGTGGTGATGGCTCTGAGCTCGGTGGAGGACTCGTTGGAGCATCGAGGGTTGTCAGTATCTCTGGACTGATCTAGTGGTGCCGAGCAATGATGATGGGTCGAAAAATTTTTTACGAGTGCCTGAAGTTCCAGGAGATGGGCCTGGCTCACGAAGGCTCTCTTGGACTTCAAACTGACATGGTCCTTTTGACCGGGTTCATGTGTTCCTCTGACCCAAATAACCTGCACGCAAGTAAATTCCACACCGCAAAGGTCGCGGCTTGGATTAGATTGGACTTCGCCGAGGGGGCTCCAAGAGGAACGTCCTGCTCGTCGCGTTGTTGATGTCGTGGGAGTTTGTTGGAGGACTGGAAACTGGATGGGCAACAAGGAGCGTCGAGTGGCAGTGTTCCACTATGTGGGAAGAAGCGACCTTGGAACAAGTGTGCGGCAGCAACACAGGCACACCGCCAATCGGGGAGCGAGATGGCGCAAGGGCAATCGTGGCCAAGCCCTCCAATCTCGAGCCTCCTCTCTCTCCGCTTTCGTGTCACACTCCTTGTGACATCCTGAAATTCGACCCCGTTTCGATAAAGTGAAATGGGCATTTCGTCGACGTGCTTATGGTCCTTTTCTCTCGAGCTGATCACTCACGAGTTAACTAACCTATTGGGTGAAGCCGTTAAGGGATGTATCCGCGGTAGAATCCCTAAAAGCTACCTAATTGGTTGGATTGGACTAAAATCGCGTTTGATTGATTCTAACCATGAAATTCAATTTGGTTTCGGGAATCGAATATTCGAATGTGTCACAATTCATTTCTAAGGACCTCGTCTCATCGTCCGTCAAATTATTGACGAGTCCGAAATTTCGGGAAAGAAATTATCGGAGGAAAAATTGAAGACCGGAAGAAATTAAAAAAAGAGAAAGGGGAAATAATAGAAGTAATTTGAATAGTAGGATTTTTACTATTTGATTACTTTTTTATTTCTTTTCTCTCCCTTTCTTTTTCTCTCTCTTCCCTTCCCTCCCTTCGTGCGCACTCCCCCTCCCCACCGACCGAATGCCCCTTGCCAATTTCAAATTGGCTTCTCTCTCTCTCCTTTTTACTTTTGACTAGTCAAAAGCCCTTCTTCTTATCTCTTCTTTCTCTCTTCTTCTCTCTCCTCTCTCTTCTCCCCCACTCCCCCACGTGACCAAACCAACTCCTCCTTCTCCCCTCTTGTTCGTGAAAAAAAACCAGAAGCTGAAGAAGGAGAGCAAAGAACTCGTCGAAGACCGAGCCGCCGCCCGCCGCCGCCGCACGGAAGCCGGGACCGCACGCTCGCGCCCGCGCACGCCGCACGCTCCGCCACCGCCCCCTTCGCGCCTCGCCCCCTGCCGTGCGCCGTCCAGGCCGTTCGGCCTCGCCAACCCCTGTTCCACCCCGTCCGGCCATCTCCGGCCACCGTTCGAAGCCGCCGGACCTCCACCGGCCTTCCCCCGCACCTTGCCACCCTTGCTGCTTTATTTGGTTGCTGTTTGGTGTTCTTTTTCAGCCTGGATAGCCATCTCGCCGTGTGGCTTTCCAGCGACTTCGGGCTCACTTTTGGGCCGTTCCGGCCCCGGACCCGAGCCGTGCTTTGGAAGGAATCGCTCGCGTCGTCCCCGTCGGATTGATCCGATTTGCGCGCGATTCCGGTGAGTAATCTCACTAATCCTTGCTTAGTGGACTAATTACACTTAAAGGTTGTTTAGTTTTAATTAATTAGGATTAGGTGGTTAGATTAGTGTAGATTAGTGATTATTAGTCAATTGTGATGCAAATTAGACAATTTGATGGTGCCATTAGCAAGTAGATGTGGTCTAGTATTTAATTAATGTATCTCGGGATTTTTCCCGACCCTTATCGGGATTCAATTCGGCAATTCGGGCCTAATTGGAATTTTTAATAATTAAATATTAATTTTCGAAATTAATTTAATTAATTAATTAATTTCCGAAAATTCAACCGGGATGGCCGGTGGTCGGAATTTTACGCTGAAGATCGTGGTGAAGTCCGTTTATTTAATTGAGCTCTATTTTGAGCTAAATGTGAATTATCGAATTATTAATTAATTTTTGAAATTATTTATTTATTTATATGTTTTCGGAAATTAAGGCAGGGATAGCCAACGACCGGAATTTTGTGCTGATTGTTGTGGTGCAGTCCGTTTATTTATTTGAGTTCCAGATTGTGTTAATTTAAATTGATTTGTGCAATTTAAGGAATTATTCCTTAATTGATTGAAATTGAGTGGAATTGAATGATTGATTGGTTGATGGCCGAGTATGGCTATTTAGCATTAATAATGCCTTGTTGAGTTGTAAAGTGGGGAGAACCGTGAGAGTGGATTGAGAATACTCTTGGCTGAGAGATCAGGTCAGTGCGAGGTATAGACATACGTGGTTCGGTGATAAGGACGTCACCGGTGAAAACGACGCCTTAAAGAACGCACGAGTGCTGTCTATTACCTCGCATCGTATAGACATACGTGGTTCGGTGATAAGGAAGTCACCGGTGAAAACGACGCCTTAAAGAATGCACGACTGCTGTCTACTGCATGCATCATTAGGGACATACGTCACCTTGGCGAAAACGACGCCCGAGAGCATGAATGTAGCTCTGTGACTAAATGTATTATTGGAGATTATGTAGTGGGGAATTGAATGACCTAGAGATGATCTGACTGATATTTAATCGACTAGGTCGATTGATCAATAATTTGATCCGATTGTCGTGATTTGATTGACTGTTCGATGTGATATATGAAGCATCTGTATATAACATTGAATTGCAGGTTGGAACTGATGCCAAGGTAAGTTTTCTGACTCGTGCTGCGCTTAGGCAACCATGTGGTGTATTGGTTCCCTAATTGAGTCTTAGTGGGGTAGAACTCGCTGAGACGTAGTCTCATCCCGGTTTGGGGAAAACATTTCGGGATCCCGATAAGGAGCTGAGGAGGAGGAATCGGAGAAGGAGAACAACGAAGTGAAACCTAAGGAGGAGAAGGATCTTTGGAAGAAGAAGATAATACCGAGAGGAATCTTGAGTACGACCTGGATGGACTGAAATTCTATCTTCTTTTGAGAACTCCATTTTGTTGTGAATAGAGTTAGAGTAAAAAGTTGTGAATAGTGGTGAAGTACTCTGGTTTATGTCATGTATAAAAGTTTGGTTATAAGTTTCAATATGAAAAATATGGCCTTGCTTTTCTATCCCATCGATTTCTTGTACGGGGATTTATAATTGCTTCCGCATGTGCTTAATAAATGAAAGGGTCGGCGATACATAGTCCCGGGATATCGCACTATAAAATCGACCAAGTGAGAAGGATGTGTGCGTGCCCGAGGATCGGGCGTGACACTCCTCTTTTTTTTTTTTTTTTCTATTTGTGGAGTCCCTAGGGGTCTTTCTTTCGTCTTTATGCGGACGGACACTAGAGGGTTAGAGAGAAATAATACCATGGATAAAAAGAGGCTTCCCTTTTTGTCTTTTCCTTGGCAATTCTCTCTTCCTCCTCTTTTATATTACGAAGCCCTCCCTATTTTCTTTCCCTCTTTTCAATGTGTCTCTCTATTATGTGCTCCCCTCAATGTGGCCGTGTATTTCTATTGTGTGGCCCCCCTCTTCTGTAGTGTAGCAACCTATTTATAGGTGAGTGGACTAGGGTTTTAGATCAACATCAATGAGGATCTTTTCCAAACGCAACATTTTTTTTTATTTTCAACATCTCCTCTAGATTTCCTTTGCAAAAATGAATATTCTCCATCGAATTTATAACATATTGCCAAAGATTCAAAATTGCAATAGGATTTTTCTCAAATTTCAAATCTTGCAAAGATGAGCTCGTAATATCTCCTCGAGGATACGGGCTTGGGTCAATTTGTTCTCTTTGTGGGCTTAGTCCAACTTGTCAAATTAAAGCTCGGAACCATCAAGTCGAACCCATCCGTAGCTGGTCCAATGCAAATAAAAAAAAATGCTCCTAAAACTATATGCTATGCAACTTAATTCTAACATTTTTGCTTAGGGGTTAAAAATTAATCCCTAATTTTTAATGCGACAAATAACTAAGTGGGTCGCCAAAATTTAGGTGTCAACAACAGTACACTGAGTCTCGGCCTCTCATGACCACCCAAAACGCACAAGGCGCACCTCCATCTAAGGACCTGAAAATTGTAAGCCATAACGGAGTGAGACAATGTCTCAGCGAGTCTACACCCTAAACCTCGATTGGGAAGATAATACACCTAGAGGCAGCCTATAGACACATCATATAACTTACCTCGCCTCAGCACCTTCCTGCACGTTAGTATAGCTCATATAACATACGCATACCGTAATTGCACTCAACAATTGGAACACTCCAATTCATATCTCAATCAATCACGGGGTCCCTATTATAAGGCCAAATCGTTATGACACGTCTCATTCCGTGCCACACAATTTCATCTCATAATCAGGCGATGTTATATCACTCATCCACGCGTGTTCCAATTCTTAAGACACATCGGTCATATCCAACTCCACAGTCGGCAGTCCTCCGGCATAACCGGGCGTCGTCTCACCCCATCGAGCACGACAACGTCTACCTCTAGACGGCATTCCCAAAGGAGCATCGGTCCAGCCTCTACCGCGATCCGACAACCGTTGATGTGGGGCATTACGTACAGGAACATCGCTCACCCAACCTTCATCGGGTGACAGGTTCTCATAGCGATCACATGCACATCTAATCTCGGCCAAGGACATCGTGCTTTGCACTCAAATGCCTCAATTTAAATAATGTACTTGGCCTATTTTTTTCATATTAAAAACACCCGATAAAATAATTGAGCATGGGCACACAGTCAGATCGACCCATAAATTGTGATATCCTCTCGTTTAAAAATCCCACGATTTTATATAGTACCTAAAAATATTTTTGGTGCCAAAACCTGACACTCGGTATTTTTCTAATTAAATACCAAAATTACATATTTTTGAAGTAATAAATTAAAATAATTAATCAGCATCAAATTGCATAATTTAGCACTCAATTGCACAAACCAACTACACCACGACAATCAACATGAAATTCTGACAACCGGCTATCCCGGTATAATTTCCGCTAATTAATAATTAAATAAATAAATTACATTTAATTAAATAAATTGTAAAATAATTAAATTAAACCACTAAATTAAATGTGCATAACCTAACCGGGCTAATCTAATTTAACTAACTAAACTAATTAAGCTAAACTAGCTACATTAATCTAAATAATCTAACTAAATAATCTAACCACCTAGTCTACGTAACTAATTTATTCTAACTAATCTAGTTACAAGAACTAACCCTCACTAATCCCTCATTAACTCACTAATCCACCTTAAGAATAATTAACCTCCTCATTAGGGTTTAGGAGGTAAGCTCACCAGATTAGCGAATAAATCGGTTCACAGCGACGGTGGCGTGACGGCGACCACAACTCAGGTCTACGGCGACACCCAAGGAGGCCCGGAATGGGCTGAAAACGGCTAACAAGCTCTCAGCTAAAGAGAAAAAATTGCTTCGGGAGGGGGCTGATTTGAGGGACCGTAGGTGGTCGCATGGTTGGCTGAAGGCTGGAGGCGGCGTTGGACAGCTAGAGCTGGACAAGGAGGACGCGGGGACCGGCGAGCTACGGACGACAGCTTGAGCAGGGACGGCACGAGGCGGGCTGGTCGACGGTGGGCGGTTCGCGGCTTGCTGGGCAGGAGCTAGCTTGGGCGAGCTACGATGGCTTTGGTGGGGGCTTGCTGAGATGGCTGGTTTGTTCTAGGCTATTGTAGCATCAACAATGGAGGACAAGATGGACAGGAAGAAGAAGCAGCTGCTGGATAGAAGGAGGGGCTTGGTCGAGGATCAAAGTGGGTGAAAGGAGGGGAAGCAAGGGGATAATGGGACAAGGGGCAAGCAAGTCAAGGCTAAAATCTAAAGCACTTGAGTGTTTTTCCCCCTTATGTTCAGTCAAGTTGGAGCCAACATAATCAATTTGTCACCCAAGGCCAATTTCATCACCAACCTTCACCAATTGAAGCCAAATTGAAGACCAAAATGTAGCAGCCCCACTAGCCTACGAATTTGCTGATTTCCAACTTCAATTTCTTCACAATTCTCTCCAATTTGATGGCCAAATTTGTTGATGAGAAAGCTCATGCTCATTCCACACTTGCCTTCACAAACTAGTCCTTTTTGAAGGCCTAAAATCCACTCAAAAATGGCCATCCAAATTTCTTGATCCAATTTTGTCAATTTTGATTTTTCGCCAAAAATTTGGGCTTGCCGAAAATTCTTCAAAGGATGAGTCGACGTCCTAAAAATAAATCGTGACATGCTCAAACTTTCGATTCCTGAAATCGGGTTCAATTTCATGGTTAATTTCAACCGGACGCGATTTTAGCGTGACCTAACATATCTGGTAGCTTTTAGGAATTTTTAGTGCGTTTGGCCGGTGGTCGATTATTTTCAATCCACATTGTGCATCTCCAACTCATAGGTGACTCTCGATTGTCATAAAAATCTCAAGATTTCAATTACAGGCACCGAGTATAGAATTGACAGAAAAATCAGTTTAGTACCGTTTGACGCAAATTTTGCAATTAGGTAGAAACATCTACAATTTAATTACATGCCTCTGTCGAATCAACCTATCTCCGGTCTCTAATCGATTTTAACGGGGCCGTATTAACTCTTGCAGACTAGCACGGTCAAGCAGTCGATTTCTAATCGAATTCTCAAGTCTATCGCGTTTATATTCCTTAACAGCTTCACTAGATAGAGAAGTTATCTCGTGAGTGGCCAACTTAGAGAAAAAGAACCATAGGCGTGTCAATGAAAAGTACATTTCATAAAATCAGGATAGGGTCGAAAATCAGGATGTCACAACTCTTCCCATCTTTTAAAAATTTCGTCCTTGAAATTTAAACCATTACAATTCTTCATAAGAAAAAGTGGGGGTATTATCGTCTCATCGAGTTTTCACTTTCCCACGTTGCTCCTTTTGTCCCGTGGTGTTGCCAGACCAGTTTGACTAACGAGATCGTCTTGCTGTGCATATCTTGCTCCTTGCGATCCACGATCTGAACTGGACTCTCCACGTACGGCACTCTGTCGTCCACGTCTAACTCTTCAAAATTCAACACGTGGGTCAGGTCAAGCTCGTACTTTCTCAACATCGACATGTGGAAGACGTCATGCACTTGCGCCAGTCTCGGCGGCAACGCAAGACGATATGCCAAATTCCCTATTCTCTCCAGAATCTCAAAGGGACTAACGTACCTCGGACTCAACTTCCCTTTCTTGCCGAAGCGCGAAGTACCCCTCATTGGTGACACTTTCAGAAAGACGTGTTCACCAACTTGGAATTCCAATGGTCTTCGACGCTTATCTGCGTAATTTTTCTGACGACTCTGAGCGGTCTTTAGTCTTTCCCGAATAACTGCAACTGTATCCACTGACTGTTGGACTAACTATGGGCCAGTAATCTTCCGCTCTTCGATGTCATCCCAACAGACCGGAGTTCTGCACGCTCTGCCATACAACGCTTCAAACGGTGCCATATGAATACTCTGTTGATAGCTATTGTTGTATGCGAACTCGACTGTATGAGCTGTTCCTCCTAGATTCCTTTAAAGTCCAACACACAAGCTCACAGCATGTCCTCGAGGGTTTGAATTGTCATCTCAGACTGGCCATCCGTCTGAGGATGATAAGCCGTACTATACTGCAGCTTTGTTCCCAAGGTAGTCTGCAAACTTTTCTAGAAGGCTGCTGTAAACTTTGGGTCTCGATCAGACGTAATCGTCACTGACACTCCATGCAGCCGAATTATCTGGCGCACGTACAACTCAGCACACCTATCCAATGCAAAGTCCTTTCGTACGGAAATAAAGTGAGCCAACTTCTTCAATCTATCAACCACAACCTATATGGAATCATTATCTCGCTGACTCCTTGGTAAACCCATCACAAAATCCATTGTGATGTGTTCCCACTTCCACTCGGGAATCTCGAGAGGTTGCAATAGTCCTCCCAACTTATAATGTTGTGCCTTCACTTGCTGACATGTCAGACACTTGGCAACATTGTTGGCGATATCCACCTTCATACCGGTCCACTAATAATGTTGACGCAGATTCTGATACATCTTCGTACTACCTGGATGAATGTTGTAACTGCTCCGATGAGCTTCTGAGAAGATCTCCTCCTTAAGCTTTGCATAGTCAGGTACACACAATCGTCCACAAAACCTTAGTGTTCCGTCTTCAAAAATTTGGAAATCAGCCTTTCTCTTTTGTACATCCTCTTGCAGAATCTTTTGGATCTTTGGATCTGACAATTGTAGTGTCTTAATTCTGATCCGCACTTCCGGTTCAATTCTGAGGGTGGCCATAAGATTTGAAAGGCAGCCTACCTCAAATTTAAAAACCAAATCTCGGGCTCCTTCGAGTAAGATCCACTATTGGATTACCATCTGCGCAATTGAAGACATCCGACTCAACGCATCTGTGACCTTGTTAGCTTTTCCAGGATGGTACAGGATGTCGCAATCATAGTACTTGAGAAGTTCCATTCAACAACGCTATCTCATATTCAACTCCTTCTGAGAGAATAAATACTTATGACTCTGATGGTCTGTGAAGATCTGAAACCTTTTCTCCACATAAGTAATGTCTCCAAACTTTCAGAACAATTATAATTACTGCGAGTTTTAAGTCATGCGTTGGGTAATTAAGCTCATGAGGTCTCAACTGACGGAACGCATATGCAACAACCCTGCCATGTTGCATCAACACACGATCCATCCTCTGAATGACGCATCACTATAGATCTCGTATCCTCCAAGACCAAACGAAATTGTCAGCACTGGTGCGGTAGTCAGCTTCTGCTTAAGCTCTTGAAAACTACGTTCGCACTTATCCGTCCATACAAACTTCTCTTCCTTCTTCAGTAATCTAGTCATTGGCATGGCTATTGCTGAAAATCCTTGCACGAACCGTCTGTAATAACCTGCCAATCCCAAAAAGCTTATGATCTCTGTCACTATCATCGGTCTTGGCCAGTTGATCACGGCTTCAATCTTGGTCGGATCCACGAATATCCCTTCACCAGAAATCACGTGACCTAAGAAAGCCACACGAGTCAACCAAAACTCGCACTTACTGAACTTGGCGTACAATCCATGATTTCGCAGAGTCCGAAGCATTATCCTCAACTGTCTTTTGTGCTCCTCTAGACTTCACGAGTACACCAGGATGTCGTCGGTGAACACTATCACGAGCTGATCCAGATACTCCTTAAATACTCGGTTCATCAAATCCATGAAAGCAGCTGGGGCGTTAGTCAAACTAAACGGCATTACAGTGAACTCATAATGGCCGTAACACATATGAAATGCCATCAAGTGATGATACCCTGTCCTCAAGTCGATCTTAGAAAATATCGACGCTCCCTACAATTGGTCAAACAAGTAATCAATCATCGGTAGCGGGTACTTGTTCTTGATTGTCACCTAGTTAAGTTGCCAATAGTCGATGCAAAGACGCAACGAACCATCCTTCTTCTTCACGTACAGGACTGGTGCTCCCCAAGGTGATGCACTGGGACGTATGTGTGACAACCAGAACCAGAGCTGTGACGTCCTAGCAGCACCACATACTAAGCGCAAGTAGAAATTATAAGGATCATGAGAAGCTTCATTAATTTTCCTTTTAAAAACCATTCAGGCTTACATACGTCGACCTGGATTACTTACAAGTTCTTCACCTATGTACAACACATTTACATGTTCATATCAAAAGTGTAAGTAAACAGCCAGGGAAAAGGGTGAGAGGGTTCCTAACTTCACTAGCCCCACACTAGCCCACGTCCATCCAAAAAAACAAAAGACGTCTTCTCCGGCTTCATCACGATCTGGGCGCCTAAGCACCTCCCGCCCGGCCCGGTCCTCCAAGACCGAACCGAAGAGGGCCAAACAACTCGCCCTCATGGTTTACAAACCACATAACGAACCTCATAGGAATCTAGTCTACCCTGCCATCGTCCATCCAAAGTGTAGCCTCATATTTCATGTAGGTCAGCTCGATATTGGGATCATACACATCGTGGAAAGATACATCAATACGTGCTTTCATCCCATAACGAGCAATCGGTGGTACATCCATTCTAACGATCTGAAAAATAAAAAGGAACAAGGAATGCCCAGTAAAGAAATAATAAGACCCTAAACTAGACAATCCACAGTTGCCAAAGAAAACAAGAGAACACAGCCAAATAGCTCAACCTAGTATGGCAGGATTGTCACGGGTATAACTAAATGAATACTAAAATGTCACATGAATGATCACTCCATAACAAACATGCTAAATGCACATGTGTACCTCATGCTCCTAATCTAAACTAAGATGAAATGCAACAGCAGCAAAGAACTCACACGCCAAGTGGAATTTACATTATTGTGTGTATATCAAAGTCCACCCTTGATCAGTTTACCCACTGGAATGCAAGCCGGCCCGGTCGAGTCACTTCCGAAATCCCACATCCGGATTTCCACGATATTGCTATCATGGGCATCTCACTCCGAGGCATCCCAGTATCACACAACCGAGGCATCCCAAGATTACTCAGCATGGGGCATCTCACTCTAAGGCATCTCAGTATCACACAATTGAGGCATCCCTGATCACACACAGGGGCATCTCAACTCCAAGGCATCCTGGTATCTCATTCAACCGAGGCATCCAAAATAACACAGCATGGGCATCCCACTCCCCAGGGCATCACCGGCATCTCAGTACCGATGGAAATCTCTTACTCATTTAATTCACACATTTCACACATCATACCTCTGAATTATATCACCTCACAGCATGCATGAGACCTCAAGAGTACACATGATCACTTCAAGCAAGACTCATGCTCACACAATAATTCATCCATGTTGCACTCATTGCACACACATGCCACAATTGGTAACCATACAATGACCACACTTCAATTATGGAAGAGACATGCTTATGCACAAACTAACCATTATTACAAGACCATTAGACTACCTATATGTTATGAAAATCAGCTACAAGAGGCACAACATCTATTGCACAATCTCGGATTAGCGCAGGATATAAGCTGACATGGGCAGTTTCAATCACAGAAGCAGTAAGTGCAACAAAACTCATCGAAATGCTATGAAATTTTAGTGTGTTATAGAAGAGACATAGATTAACATTTTTCATGCAGAAACCTAAGCCTATATCTCAATTTATAAAGAGAAGTAATTTGCTGTCTTTACTCCTAAAATTCTGCAACAACTTCCAGATTGAGTACCTACAGAAGAATGATCATTTCACTACCCAAATCTCGACCGTTTGTTCTCCAATTTTGATATCTTGTTCCTAAAGATGTGTCCTACAACTTTCATAAAGGGTTTAAGGTCCAATTCTAGCTAGAAAATTACAGAAAATTCGTCTGTCTTCTGCATATCAGCTTACTGTTCTAAGGGAGAATGTGCTTGCCAACACGTTTTCTCAAGAATCTGACTACAACTAATGGTCGAAGCCTAAAATAGTTAGTACACTCTTAATAAAACTAGTTCTTTCCTTTAACTACGCTTTCAAAAACCCAAACGACGCATAACTAGTAAGTTTTCCTTCTCTGTTTTTTTCCAAACCAGAACATTCCGAACCACTATCCCCATATACAGCTCAACTAAACGATTTAGCTCATCTATAACTTCTCTTTTAGTACCTCGATAGCTCTCCAACAGCATCTAAAAGTGACCTCAGTAGCTCTTCGCCTACACAGAGCAATCAACAGCTCGATTCAAGACAAGTATTCGCATCTCGACACTTCAACGGCAACTTGTAATGCCTATCTTCACTCAGCAGTTGCCTTTCCACCAACTCAACCAAACTCAGCTCCCTCGCACTCAATTATATAACCATCCAAAGCTGTATCATGACATGCAATGACTCACAGCTTCAATTTAGTGCTCATTTAGCCTATTTCAACACAAAACAGAATCATCACACCTGATCCTCCACCATTTAGCAAGTTCCGCAAGTTTCCTTCACAAACGGCAGATAATTTCTAGTTTAGGAACTCATCATTTCCTTGCTGATTGCTTGGCTTCGTTGGCAACTTGATGCTCTCCAAGAATTTGCTTTCAAATTCACGCAAGAAGAAGCAAAAATCGCTAGAGCTGCTAGGCTTCGCTTCTGCTCGAGCCGCAAGAGAAAGGAGAAAAGAGAGAGAGTTTTTGGTTCTATTTTGGGGAGAGAGAGAGAGAATGGCGTGAATTATGAGGAAGATGGCTGTGAGTGCGTGCAAATTTTTTTGTTTTCAATCCCAAGTAGAGAAGTAATCATTGTGTCTCCTCTGAAGTTTCGGGTTGGGGGAAGAAAATCGAAGGGAAGGAAGGGTGTCGTGGCTTCCATGCACGCCTTAGTTAACTTCTAATCCGTGTCATTAGTTAATCTATTAGTTTCTAATGTCTTCTACTTAGTCTTGTTTCGAATCCATAAAATTTTTTATCCTCTCGTAACTATATGAATCTATGAGATCGTACGAATCGAATTGACGCGTTAACATCTCGGCAGTAATCTACAAACAAGAATTTATCATGAGAAATTACTAGAGTTAGTGGTCAATAATAGCATTACAATCGCTTATAAGTTTTAATAAAATTTCTAATTAAATCCTCATAACTTAATTGAAAATTAAAGCGTTCAGGCCTAATTACCCGTCTCTGGCCCACCGAGCTCATCCCACGACATTTCACAGCCCACTAGACTTAACTTACCATTCTAATGAACTCGACTCTTGGCCCGGTCCAAGCCAAGCCCAAGTCCATATCCTATCCTTTGGCCAATCGAGCCCATACTCGATATCTTTGTGGCCCGTTAACTACTTAAGCCCACACTTTCCTCACGACCCATTAGGCTTGTCTTCTGGCCCGCTTTAAAAATAGTCCAAGCCATTAACGGTCCAATTACACTTAAAGGGTCGGTAAAATTCGGGATGTCACGATATGAATCCCTTATCCAACAAAACCTGCATATGCACCTTTAGTTCCTTCAACTCCGACAACGCCATGCGGTAAGGAGCCTTAGAGATTGTCTCCATCCCGAGGGCCAACTCAATCATGAACTCAATCTCTCTCTCTGGGGGCAGACCAGGTAATTCCTTCGGAAACACATCAGCAAACTCCTATACCACTGCAATGTCTTCCATCTTCGGCACCTCAACTGTTGTATCCACGATAGTCACCAAGTAACCTTGGCAACCCCCGTCTAACGAATGGGTTGCCTCGAGCAATGAGATTAAGGTTATCGAGAGTCCTCCTTGACACCCAATAAACTCGAAACTTTCACCCGCTAATGGGTTAAACTGAATCGCTTTACGATAACAGTCTACAGTAGCTCGTTTCTTGGTGAGCCAATCCATGCCAATTATCACATCAAAATCATACATGGATAGGACAATCAAATCTATCATTCCCTCTCGCTCAGCAATAACCAACTTGCAACTAGGACAGCCTACTGTAGATAACACCTTATCCTTTAACGGGGTAGATATACTAACAACTGACCCCAACAATTCAGGATTCAACCATACCAACTTAATGTAGTGCTCAGCATTAAATGAATGTGTAGCTCTAGGATCAAATAAAGCATAAGCAGCATGGTCGTTTAGCGAGACCATACTTGTGACCACGTCAGTTGAGTCCTCTGTCTATCGTCGAGTGACGACATACACCCTTCCTTGAACTAAAGGCCGGTTCAAACAACCCTGCGGTGCATTCTGTGGCGTATACCCTCTATTCTGTCCCATCGGTGGTGGTGGCGGTAGTTGCCATAGTCCCATCTGTCTATGCTGAAAGTTTTTGGCCAGGTGACCCTGCTGGCCACATACATAACAAGCACCCATCCTTGAATGGCGTGGGGCCGATCCATGTCACCTTCCGTAGAAATTGACACACGCTATTCAGGTTTGGCACTGATTTTTCAATCCCACCCTTTCTATTAGGTGGAATAGGATACCTTCCTCGAATCATCGGCTTCTTCCCAAACCGATTACTATCCCTATACGACCCGAACCACGACCTAGATGTGGCGGCTCGTTCGTTCAAGTTTCCGTCTATCAGCTGCGCCCGTCCATATAGTTCATTGTAATCTTTTAGATCGAACGGCACCGGCCGGATCTTTCGGCTCCGGCAGAGGCCATCCCTAAACCTCCTCGCTTGTCCTCGGGATCCTCGATCAGTCTTGGCGCATATTGGGATATCTCTACAAATTTCGCCTTGTACTAGTCCACAGACATCAGACATTGACGAAGGCGCAGAAATTCCGCCATCTTCTCTTCCCTAGCACAACTAGAGAAACATTTCTCATTGAAAGCTTCAAAGAAGGCATTCCACACCGGAACCACGCCTTCTGCAAATACACTTCCTCTGGTGGCCCTCCACTGTGTACTTGCATTTCCTCGTAGCCGATAGCGCAAAGACCACCTTCTCTTCCTCCGAGCACCTCAGCAGTGCGAAGGCTTTCTCCAACTCTTGGATCCAGAGAGTTGCAACCTCGAGATCACCTACTCCTATGAACCTCGGCGGATTCTGCTTCAGAAACTGCTCTACGAGCTTATGCATCGGTCAGTCAGTAATCACGTTCCCAGGTGGAACCTTGGCAGGTGGGGCAGCAGCAACGACATTAGCGACAGTAGTGGCAGTGGCGGTAGTGGCGGCTATAGCGTTGGCGGCGGTGGCTTGATTTCGGGCTCGCCGCCCTACCACGTTTCCCAGCGTCTCTAGTGCCTGCACGAGCGTGCGTACATCCCTCGGTGGTCGATCAAATTGCGACATTCCCAGGACGCGTCGCCGACCCATTCATTCTATTGCACAAGCGGAAGCGAATTAAACAATCTCCAGACAACAAACAAACATAGGATAGAAAAGCGTGACAATCAATTTAAACAAAACATATTTTATAAACAAACCAAGTCAGCCCAAAAAAGTTATATACAGGAGGTCAAGATCCTAAAAGGACTACTAAGCTAACCCTACCCCGGACCCTTCTACTTGGGATCCAGGTCCGCTACGACACCGTCAGGAATGTCGATGTCTCGCGGGTCAACTACCTCCTCTACTTCGAGCTCCTACTCATCCTCAGGCAACTAATTTACTGCGATATCAGCTATAATATCGGCATCCACAATAGGGTCGAGTACCTCCTCACCCTCACCCTCGATGGCAGGTTCGTTGAAACCATCCAAGGGGCCTTCCCGGGCTTCGTCAGGCCCATTAAAGAAACTATGCTTTGAATCGATGAGGTACAAACTGAGGTTAGCCCTCATTGACCTAGATTGTGGTCACGACAAGCTCACGTGTCCAAGGATTCCCAAGGACAGGAAAGATAGTATGCTAAGTCTCGGCCTCTCGTGGCCACCCAAAACGCACAGGGCGCACCTCCATCTAAGGACCTGAAAATTATAGGCCACGATGGGGTGAGACAATGTCTCAGCGAGTCTACACCCTAAATCTCGATTAGGAAGCTAATACACCTAAAGGCAGCTTATACACACATCATATAAGACTTACCTTGCCTCAGCACCTTCCTGCATGTTAGTATAGCTCATATAACATACGCATACCGTAATGGCACTCAACAATTGGAACACTTCAATTCATATCTCAATCAATCACGGGGGTCCCGATTATAAGGGAAAATCGTTATGACACGTCACATTTCGTACCACACAATTTCGTCCCATAATCAGGTGCGGTTATATCACTCATCCACGCGTGTTCCAATTCTTAAGACACATGGGTCATATCCAACTCGATAGTCGATAGTCCTTCGGCATAGTCGAGCGTCGTTTCGCCCCATTGAGCACAACAACATCTACCTCTAAAGGACATTCTCGAATGAGCATCGGTCCGGCTCGTACCACGATCCGACATCCGTTGATGTAGGGCATTCCATATAGGAGCATTGCCGACCCGACCTTCATCGGGTGACGGGTTCTCATAGCGATCACACGCACATCCAATCTTGGCCAAGGACATCGTGCTTTGCACTCAAATGCCTCAATTTAAATAATGTACTTGGCCTATTTTCTTCATATTAAAAACACCCGGTAAAATAATTGTGCGTGGGCACACGGTTAAATCGACCCATAAATTGTGATATCCTCTCTTTTAAAAATCCCACGATTTTATATAGTACCCAAAAACATTTTTGGTGCTGAAACCCGACACCCGGTATTTTTCTAGTTAAATACCAAAATTCCATGTTTTTGAAGTAATAAATCAAAATTATTAATGAGCATAAAATTGCATAATTTAGCACTCAATTGCACAACCAACTACACCACGACAATCAGCACGAAATTATGACGACCGTTATCCCGGTATAATTGTTGCTAATTAATTATTAATTAAATAAATTGCATTTAATTAAATAAATTGTAAAATAATTAAATTAAACTACTAAATTAAATGTACATATTCTAACCGAGCTAATCTAATTTAACTAACTAAACTAATTAAGCTAAACTAACTACATTAATCTAAATAACCTAACTAAATAATCTAACCACCTAGTCTAGGTAACTAATTTATTCTAAGTAAACTAGTTACAGGAACTAACCCTCACCAATCCGTCATTAACTCACTAATCCACCTTAAGCATAATTAACCTCCTAATTAAGGTTTAGGAGGTAAACTCGCCGGATAAGTGAATAAGCCGGTTCACGGCGACGGTGGCGTGACGACGACCACAACTCAGGTCCACGGCGACACACAAGGATGCCCGGAATGGGATGAAAACGGCCAACAAGTTCTTAGCTGAAGAGAGAAAATCGGTTTGGGAGGGGGCTAAACCAAGGGACCGTAGGTGGTCGAACGGCTTGCCTAAAGGCTGGAGGCGGTGTCAGACAGCTGGAGCTGGACACAGCGGACGTGGGGACCAACGACGGCGAGCTAGCGAGCTACTGACGTCAGCTCGAGCAGGGACAACAAGAGGCGGGCTACTCGACAGAGGCCGGTTTACGGCTTGCTGGGTAGGAGCTAGCTCGAGCGAGCTGCGGTGGCTTTGGTGGGGGCTTGCCGAGATGGCTGGTTTGTTCTAGGCCGTTGTAGCATCAACAATGGAGGACAAGATGGAGAGGAAGAAGAAGAAAGGAAGAAGCAGCCGCCTGGACAAAATGAGGGGCTTGGTCGAGAATCAAGGGGGGAGAGAGGAGGGGAAGCAAGGGAACAAAGGGGCAAGCAAGTCAAGGTTAAATATCTAAAGCACTTGAGTGTTTTTCGCCCTTATCTTCAGCCAAGTTGGAGCAAACATAATCAATTGGTCACCCAAGGCCAATTTCATCACCAACCTTCACTAATTGAAGCCAAATTGAAGACCAAAATGTAGCAACCCCACTAGCCCACGAATTTGTTGATTTCCAACTTCAATTTCTTCACAATTCTCTCCAATTTGATGGCCAAATTTGTCGAGGAGAAAGCACATGCTCATTCCATACTTGCCTTTACAAACTAGTCCATTTTTGAAGGCAAAAAATCCACTCAAAAATGGCCATCCGAATTTCTTGATCCAATTTTGCCTATTTTGATTTTTTGCCAAAAATCCGGGCTCGCCAAAAATTCTTCAAAGGATGAGTCGACGTCCTAAAAATAAATCGTGACACACTCGAACTTTCGATTCCTGAAACCAGGTTCAATTTTGTGGTTAATTTCAACCAGACGTGATTTTACCAGGTAGTTTTTGAAATTTTTAGCACGTTTGGCCGTTGGTCGATTATTTTCGATCCAAATTGTGCATCTCCGACTCATAGGCAACTCTCGGTTGTCGTAAAAATCTCGAGGTATCAATTACAAGCACAAGGTACGAATCGACAGAAAAATCGGTGTAGTCTTTGTTTGACACGAATTTTGCAATTAGGTGGAATCACCCACAGTTTAATTACATGCCTCTGTCGAATCGACCTATCTCCGGTCTCTAATCGATTTTAATGGGGCCGTATTGATCCTTGCAGACTAGCACGGTTGAGCAGTCGATTTTTGATCGAATTCTCAAGTATGTCGCATTTATATTTCTTAACAGCTTCATCGATAAATTAGCTATCTCGCGAGCGGCCAACTTAGAGAAAAAGGACCAAAGGCGCGTCAATGAAAAGCCCATTTCGTAAAATTGGGACAGGGTCGAAAATCAGGATGACTTGTGTACGACGCTCACTTTAGTTCAACAATTTTTCACCGACTCACTTAAGTGTGTTCGGCGAAAAATTTCGGCTAGAGAAATTACATGACTGTTATAATTAAAAAATTTATTTGAGGTGGCATTTTTTGGCATTGAAGTAATCACTTTTTCACAACAATTGGTACCGAAGTGATCATTCTTTTACGTTGACCGCACAAACTAATCACTTCTTAACTTGCTATATGATGTCGTTTAAAGATTTTTGGCATTGAAATGATCACCTTTTAACAATGATTAGCACTGAAATGATCATTTTTTTTGTAACAACTGACATTGAAATGATCACTTTTTAACTTGTTACATGACGTCGTTTATGTTAGAGAAAACTCTTTTGTTGTTTTGAAGTTGACAAAACCTTTCCAAAGTCTATTTCGAAGATCCGAAGACTTTATCGTCAAAGTTTAAAGACCAACAGATCACCAGATTTTATCTTAAAGTCTATCCTCACTAGCAGGTCCAGACTGAAGTATGAAGATTTATCCAAATGCAGGATTTTTATCTAGATGAAGATTATCCTCAGAGATTCAGTTCGTATGGTTATTGGAAGATCTTATAGCTGGAATTCACACATACTTGATTGATTATTCTTATTGGAAACTATTTCGATATGAAGATCTTTGAAAGGCAAGCTAAACTTGGAAGGTTCTACTTATGGAAACTCAAGATCCTGATTTGTATGGGCAAGCAGGATTGATGGGCTTTCAACACAAATTATCTAACGACTCAAGATCACCTTAATTGATTCTGTCCAACGGGTAGATTGGAAGAATTCCTTTGGAAAGTGTCAACGGTCGAGAAGGCATGAAGGAGTATGTAAGGATTGATTCTTCGGTTGTTTGATACGGTGCTTGAGAGAGAATTCCAAAGTCTGAAGCTTATCTAGTCTATTGCTTTTACATCGAGCAAAACATTGAACACAAAAGAGAGAAACTCTCAGTGTGACTGTGTGAGAGCTCGATAAGACTCATCACCGTGATAGTCAAGATCACAAGCTGTAACAACTCTTTTGATACTCAGTGAAATCTAGCCAATAGGCTGTCAGCGAGGAGAGTGGACGTAGGCTTAGTCTAAGCCGAACCACTATAAATTTTGTGTTCACTTTCTCTTATCCTTGAACTCCTTACTTTTATTTACTGGTTGTCTATTTACTTAAAGTTGAAATATTGCTTATGTTTAACATCTTCTAAAATCAAACACTTTCATTAAGTCCTGTGAAAATTTTTATTTACACTTATTCAAAAGACGAGAAGAGTCTAGTGCTTTGGCAATTATTTCTGAAATTGAGCCCAAAAGTATAGAAGAAGCCTTAACTTATGAAAGTTGAATTGAAGACATGCAAGAAGAACTCAGACAATTCAACATCAATGATGTTTGGGAATTAATTCCTAAACCAAAAGGTAAATTTGTTATTGGAGCTAAATGGGTGTTCAGGAACAAAGTGGACGAGAAATGAAAAGTAATAAGGAACAAAGCAAGACTCGTGGCCAAAGGATACACACAAGAAGAAGGGATATACTATGACGAGACCTATGCACCAGTAACGAGGTTAAAAGCAATTAGATTACTTCTTACTTTTGCTTGCTTTAAAAGTTTCAGGTTATTCCAAATGGATGTAAAGAGTGCATTCATAAATGGATTTATTCGAGAAGAAGTCTATGTGGAACATCCACCTGGTTTTGAAGACCCAAGAGAGCCAAATTCAGTCTACAGACTAAAAAAGGCTCTGCACGGACTGAAGCAAGCACCTCGAGCCTGGTATGAAAGGTTAAGTAATTTTCTAATTCAAAATGGATTTGTTAAAGGTAAAGTAGATACTACCTTATTCATTAAAAAGGAAGGTAAAGATTTTCTACTTGTTCAAATTTATGTTGATGACATTATTTTTGGTTCACCTAACGAAAGCTATGCAAGAAATTCTCTAGATGCATGCAGGATGAATTCGAAATGAGCATGATGGGTGAGCTAAGTTTCTTTTTGGGATTATAAGTAAAACAGTCAACAGAAGGAATCTTCATTCATCAAGAGAAGTATGCGAAAGATCTCATCAAGAAGTTTGGATTGGAAAACTGCAAAAAGACAGAGACACCTATGTCAAGTTCTTCAGAGTTGGATAAAGACGAAGAAGGAAAGACTGTGGATCAAAAGCTATACAGAAGCATAATTGGATCACTTATTTACCTTACTGCATTTAGACCTCACATTTTGTTTAGTGTTTGTATCTGTGCTAGATTCCAATCAAATCCCAAAGAATCTCATCTTAGTGCAGCAAAGCCAATTATCAAATATGTTGCAACTACTTCGAAGTTAGGTCTATGGTATCCCAAAGAAGGAGACTTTACTCTCCTTGGATATTCAAACGTAGATCTTGTAGGATGCAAAGTGGATAGAAAAGGTACTTCATGTACTTATCAACTGCTTGGCAATAAGCTGGTATCATGGTTTTCAAGAAAATAGAATACTGTAGCTCTTTCAACAGCTGAAGCAAAATATGTAGCACTTAGGAGTTGCTGCTCTCAAATCCTATGAATGAGGCAATAGCTAAGAGACTTTGGAATTGAAGAATCATGTATTGAAATCAAATACAACAATACACGCGCCATTAATCTCACAAAGAATGTAATTCTTCATTCAAGAGCGAAGCATATAGAAATACGTCATCATTTTATTAGAGATCATGTTCAGAATGGAGAACTCTTGATTCAATTCACCGACTCGAAGAATCAACTGGAGGACATATTTACAAAGCCACTGGATAAAAGCTTATTTGAGTCTATTCATGCAAGATTGAACATTCTATCGCTTACCGGGTAAAGTCTGAAGGAGTTCAGACTCAGAATTTCCAGATGATGAGACTGTAAGTAAAATCCTTCTATTTTAATGTGAAGTTACTTTTGGATAAAATTTTGAGAAGATACATTATTCGTTAATTGCTCTTATCAATTTTATTTTTGGAAGTTATCTTAATTAACGATTGCTCATTTTCAAAAAGGAAGTTATTATTTTTGAAAAAGGCAATTATTTTTAAGGCAGTTTATTATTTTCAAAAAGGTAGTTTTTACCTTTTTTATTGCGGCGCTTGGTATACCTGCTTTATATATTGTTGAAACTCGTCTTCTTCATTCACGCTCACTTTTGAAACCCTAGAATACAGTGATCTTACTTGAGTTTCATCCAAAAAGTTTTAACCTTTTCGAAAAAGCAAGTTTGAGATATTCCCCTAGACTTTGACAATGTCTTCCCAAAGAAAGTCTTCGAGAATCGCAAGTCGGGGACCACAGCGTATGCGTGAGGGACCTACGCATTTTGATCTCGATCGAGGAAGAAGATTCTCCTCAACAAGAGCAACTGTCAAGGCAACATTCTCAACCGCGCCAACCAATAACACAAAATCCTCCTCAGCAAGAACAAGAAGAAATTACTGAAGATGTTGAACCTGTAAGGACTCAAAAACCCCAATTTATTTATAGATTGTATTCGAACTTGAAGAGGGGTGGTTCATCTATGAACTTGATCGATGAGTTCTTAAAAGCACACGGTTACAGAAATGAAACTTTCTTCTTGAACACTATGGAAAGAATAGGAGTGGTGCCTCAGGTTTTGGCAAAATGGTCATTTGAGAATTTTCCTAGTGATCCAAGTGTTGGACAACCAGAGGAGAAAGACGACGATGAAAAGTTGTTTGTTCATTTTCAACCCAGGATGGGCGTTGCTGCAAAGGATGGTGGTGAAGGGACGAACTTATTTCGTTCCAAGGACCACAAAAGGTGCTACTTGAATTTGCTGAAAAGAGGGGTTATGAACCCTAGGAGCGTGGATTTCGACTTTCTTGATTCTTTAAAGATTAATTTGAGAGAAAAGCTTGGTTTACTTCAACTTGAACGAGTTTGCACCGAGACGACTGCCTCGTATCCCGAACTTACTGTATTTTTATTCAAATATTTCGTTTATAGAAGCGAATAAATTTAGTTTTTCTGTAAGGGATAAAGAATTTGTAGTTGATGTAGACACCTTGGCTGATATAATTTGTGTGGAAAGAGGGAGATTCCAACCAATTGGTGCATCTTATGCCCATGCTACCTGTCCATAGTGAATGACAGGATGGTCGAAGGTAAAATTTCTTATTCAAGGTTGAATGCACCCGACATCCTTCTTCACAAAGTGGTCATTAACTGCATCAGGCCAAAGTCTACTTCAAAGACTGATGTTTCTCATTCTGAAGCAAAACTAATGTACGCGATCAACACTAGTTGCAAGTTCTCTCTGCCTCACACAATTCTCATGCACATGTATAGAACTGTTGTGAAAGACAAGGGACTACTTCCTTACTCTGCGCTTATCTCTCAACTATTCAAGCATTTCAAGATCAAACTCCCTGCTCCTCTTTGTGTTAGAACCATTCCTCCAATGGTTATTGGTTTCAAAATGGTTTCTAAAATGAGGCTGAAAGAATTGAGCAAAGAGCTAGAGCGCTTTAAGGAGAAGTCACCAGTGAAGGCAAAGCAACACTCTGCTGCAAAGAAGAGGAAGGGAAAAGAGCCTATGACAGAACCTTTGAAGAAAAGAAGATCTCTCATCTTGGAAGATGAAGAAGAAGATGATGATGATCTCATTATCTCAGCTATTGCCTTGCGAAATCTACAGAGTTATGTAAGCCCCACCAAGATCAGAGAACGAGAAAGAGAAGAAGAAAGAAAAGAGGAAGAAGAAGAGAGAAGAGAAAGGGATAAACAAGAAGGAAGAAGAAGCGAAGAAAGAAGGAGTCGCGATGACTTTTTTGAACCAACACTGGCTGCATCCGATGATTTGGAGAAGACAAGGAGTGAGAAGACTGGAGAACAACATCACTACAGTGCCGAAGCAGAGCTTGAAGAAGAACATATCTCTCCACCTTAAGGCAAGAAGACAGGGGGAGATGCTGTAAATCGAGGTACTTCTTCACCCATATTTACTAGTGATGTTAGTAGATCTCCACAAGATCCAGAAGAGGTCTATGCCACTCATTTCCCTGAAGCAGATTTCGAGGCATACACTCCTAGTCATGATAGAACAACTGATGTTCCCCCTCACTTTCAAACTTCTGCATCTACTTCGGCTAGTCCTAGCTCTCTTAGAGATCATTTTGCAGATTTTCAGCGAGTGATGGAACTTCTTTTAGAATTAAAGGGACAGCAATATGCTTCTGAGTTTGAAATGAAGCACATGATGACTGTCTTCAAATCATCTACCGACTCTCTTCAAGAACAAATTCAAGCCCTTAAGCAAGAACAGGCAAAGGGTGTGGATATTCAACAACCTAAGGAGTCTTTGTAGAAGCTTGAAGACACTGTCAAGTCCATGGGGGATTTCCAGCTCATTCGTATCCCCAAGCAGCCTTAATTCAAACCAACTCTTTTTAATCGTTTTTGTCTCCACTTTTTGCTGTTGACAAAAAGGGGGAGAGGCTGAGTGCAGATTTGTTTCTTATTGAACTCTTGACTTGGACTTTACTTTTTGTGGACTTTTTGATTATGGTTTGGTTTGACATTGGTTTTGGATATTGTTAATCTTTGATGGATATTATTAATCTTTGATGCTTGCAAGTGCAGTGGTTTAGTTTGCAATATTACTTATAATTGGTTTGACTAACTTCTGTTCTGTGGGTGCAGAATCAAAGTTTTCAAAGTCCTAATTACATTTATAAGATATTCTATATTGCATAAGTACTGTTTTGCAGGTCAAAAAGTTTTCCAAAATCTGCAGGAAAGTTTTGTCACCATCAAAAAGGGGGAGATTGTTAGAGAAAACTCCTTTGTTGTTTTAAAGTTGACAAAACCTTTCCAAAGTCTAATTCTGAAGATCTGAAGACTTTATCGTCAAAGTCTGAAGACCGACAGATCACCAGATTTTATCTTAAAGTCTATCCTCACTATCAGCTCCAGACTGATGTATGAAGATTTATCCAAACGCAGGATTTTTATCTAGATGAAGATTATCCTCAGAGATTCGTTTCGTATGATTATTGGAAGATCTTATAGCTGGAATTCACACATACTTGATTGATTATTCTTATTCGAAACTATTCCGATACGAAGATCCTTGAAAGGCAAGCTAAACTTGGAAGGTTCTACTTATGGAAACTCAAGATCCTGATTTGTATGGGCGAGCAGGATTGACGGGCTTTCAACACAAATTATCTAACGAATCGAGATCACCTTAATTGATTCTGTCCAACGGGTAGATTGGACGAATTTCTTTGGAAAGTGCCAACGGTCGAAAAGGCATGAAGGAGTATTTAAGGATTGATTCTTCGGTTGTTTGATACGGTGCTTGAGAGAGAATTCCAAAGTTTGAAGCTTATCTAGTCTATTGCTTTTACATCGAGCAAAACATTGTACACAAAAGAGAGAAACTCTTAGTGTGATTGTGTGAGAGTTCGATAAGACTCATCACCGTGATAGTCAAGATCACAAGTTGTAACAACTCTTTTGATACTCAAGTGGAATCCAGCCAATAGGCTGTCAGCGAGGAGAGTGGACGTAGGCTTAGTCTAAGCCGAACCACTATAAACTCTGTGTTCATTTTTTTTTATCCCTAAACTCCTTACTTTTATTTACTGGTTGTCTATTTACTTAAAGTTGAAATATTGCTTATGTTTAACATCTTCTAAAATCAAACACTTTCATTAAGTCCTGTGAAAATTTTTATTTACACCTATTCACCTCCCTCTAGGTGTATTCACTAGCCTCTTTCAGTTTAGAGATTATTTGCTAATTGAGCATATCGGCAAGTTATAGAGGATTGAGAAATTAATAAACTATTGTCACATTAGATTTCCAGCGATTCAAATTGGAGTTGCAACTTTAGTGATTTTTTTTTTAAACTCACAATTAAGTGAGCCTGCGAAAGGTTGTGGCACTAAAGTAAGCACTGTACACAAGTTAAAGCACTTCTAGTACACTTCTCCCATTAAGAAAGTAATGCGGGAAAGTCAAGATAAAAATAAATTTGTTTGATTTGTGTGATAAAGCTTTTTATAGTAGACAATTGGTGATATACTAAGTAGCATCGACACCGACACGCGACACTCGACACGTGACATAACACGACATGATACGCCGACACGTCGTTTCTCAAAAAATAGAGAATTGCGACACGTTGAGACATGTTGTGTGACATCCTGGATTTTTCACTTCTGCTTTCAATTAAATTAATCGGGCATTTCATCGACGCGCCTATGGGATTGTTCTCAGAGCTAATCACTCCCGAGATAACTAGACTATCTAGGAAAGTCATTAGGGAATTTGAATGCAATAGCTTGAGAATTCGACCAAGAATCGGTTACTCGACCGTGCTCATCTTTAGAGGTCATTACGGCACAGTTAAAAATCGATTAAAGATCAGAGATAGGTCGGTTCAATTGAGATGTGTGGGTAAACGTGGGTGACTCCACTAAATTGGGAAATTCTCTTCGGCCGGCCCTAGACTGATTTTTCTATCGTTTTGGTACCCTGTGTCTGTATTTGAATCATTGAGATTGTCACAACAACCGAGAGTCGCCAATGTGTCGAATGGGTTCATTGTAGCTCGAAGAAAATTGACCATGAGTCATTTACACTAACAATTTCTGAAAGCTACCGGATAGTCTAGGTCACGCTAAAATCGCGTCGAATTGAAATTAACTGCGAATTTGAATCCGATTTCAGAAATTGAAAGTTCTATCATGTCACAAATCACTTTAGGAACGTCAACTCAACCTCTGAAGATTTTTCGTAAACCGAGACTTTGTGGGAAAAAGTTGAGGTAGGGCCGTTTTTGTTCAGAAAATGTAAGGGACCATTTTTGATCGCGTAATTGGGAAACAAGTGGGATCAATTGGCGAGGAAAATACCAATTTGATCGAGGGTTCGACGATGGAATTTTTAGAGGCCAATTTGTGTTGATTCAAGAAGCTTTTGGAGTCCAATTGGAGGGAAATCACTTGAAATTCGTAGCCCCCCCTTAGCATGACTTATGGACCACTTGAAAAAGGCTTCTAGAAGAGTTTGAAGGCTGAAAATTGAGGGTGGAAGACAGCCATGCAAGGTGGGCCAAGTTGGGGGACAAAGAGATGAGATAAGAGAGAGAAGTGGTGCCCCTCCTATCCAAACTTGTTCCCCATCCCTCTCTTGCCCCCACCGTCGACTTCTCCCCTCCTCTGTCCCAGCTTGCTCCTTGAAGACTCCCGAAGTCCAGAATTCGAAGCAGCAGCCTAGCTCGCCCATCGCACGCCACCGGGCTGGAGCCGCCAGCACGTGTCCTCCTCCTCAGCCACGTCCTTGCCGTCCCCGTTCACCGTGCTGCCTGGTCGGTGTTCCTCAAGCCTGGTTGAGCCCAGCCAAAGCCCGTGCACCACCGTTCTGCCACCGAGCAACCCCGCCTAGACCCGGTTTGGTCCCCTTAGTCCATCTCGGCCAGTTGTTGCCTCAACCTGCTCTTGTTTCAACCTTTCTCGGCCCCGAACAGCAGCTGAAATTAGTGGGTTTCCAAGTTGCTGTTCAGCCCATTTTGGAGGCATTCCCGACCCCGGTTGCCAAGCCCGCTTTGGAGAAGATCGAGCCCCGTTACGTCCCCGTCGATTTGAACCGAGCGGTTCGCTAAACAAATAAGTTTAACTCACTAATCCTCGCTTAGTAGGTTAATGACGCTTAAGGGTTGATTAGTTTAGACTAAGTATGGATTAGGTGGATAGTTATATTAGAATAGCGATTTAATTAATTATCGATGCATGTTAGGTGGATAGTTTGGTGCAATTAGGACCTAGACAAGCTCTAGTATTTATCTAAAGTGATTCGAAAATTTTCTGGATCTGTCTCGGCTTTCAATTAGGCTTTAAGGGCCTAAGTTTTAATTATTGGTATTTAATAATTAATTTCCT
Organism: Eucalyptus tenuipes; assembly: GCA_014182365.1. NCBI lineage: Eukaryota > Viridiplantae > Streptophyta > Magnoliopsida > Myrtales > Myrtaceae > Eucalyptus > Eucalyptus tenuipes. The sequence goes on from CM024543.1 coordinate 12,928,956, forward strand.
TAATTATTTAATTATTTAATTATTTTTCAAAAATTAGACCGGGATAGTCGGTGACCGAAATTTTATGTTGATTGTTGTGGTATGATTTGTTTATTTAATCGAGCCCAAATTTGTGTTGAATTGGTGTGATTGTGATTTTAGGATTTTATTCCTAAATTGATTCAATTTCAATAATTAATTGGAAAATCACCGGGCGTCGGTTTACAGCGTCAAAAATGTGTTAATGGGCTATTGAAATTGGTGGAATTTTCTAAGGAGAAAAATGTGGTATTTTAGCCGAGGCCGACCGTGTACCCACACACGGTTATTTTTATCGGGTGTGATGAAAAGGGCAAATTGATTTGATGATCAGAGTTGTACAAATTATTATCAGCTTTGGGTCAAGCAATAATTTATCAGCTTTGGGCGAGCATTAAGTTATCAGCTTTGGGTGAGCATTATTAGTATGCTATATCAGCCTGAGGCCCTAATATTTCAGCATTGGGCGAGCAGTATACTATATTATTAGCTTTGGGTGAGCTATACTATCTATCTTCAGCTTAGGGTAAGCAGTCCTGACTTGAGAGGACATTATAGATAGTATTGAATGGTCATAATGACATGTAATCGACTGAGTCGATTGATCGATAGTTCGATTGGTTTGATTGATTGGGTTGGTTGAATTAACTTGATAGTTATTCGATTGATATTAACTTACAGGAAGGAACTAAGGCCAAGGTAAGTCCTCTGACTCGTGGTTGTGCATAGGCAGCCCTCAGGGCATATTTTCTTCCTAGTCGGGTCTTAAGGGGTTGAACTTGCTGAGACGTAGTCTCACCCCGTTGTGAGACAACATTTCAAATCCATAGATGGCAGCCCCTCCTGAACATTTTGGCGAACTGAAGAAGTTCACTGAACAGAGTTACCATATTCCGATACATGGGCACCCTGAAGGATTATAATATGTATTGGTGAAGTCCATAGTCTGGGTTGATGCGGGTTTACCCAAAAAGGTGCCCCATCAATACAGGGCATGGTATCGCCATTATCATGATGGACGAAGTGAGGGCCTAGTACCGAAATCTAAGATACCTCTGTATGTGATGGAAGTCGCTTTTGGAAGGGGTACTGGAGACCCTAAGGATGGTTCGGTGGACGATGCAAAGGACCCCAAGCTTGATGATCCTGATTTTCCGGTGTACTCAGCAGTAGGCTCCAGCTAAAGTGTGGAAGAAGGAGAAATCGAGGAGGATGATGACCTAGAGTAGATTGGAAACCCCCACCCCTGTCCGCAGACTTGTTTTCTATACTGGTTGTTGTAGAACCTGATGCTTGTTGTTCGTATTGTAATATGTACAATTGGGGTTGCTTGTACATATATGAGTGTGGTTGTTTTCAAGTTTGAAATTCGTGGCCCTACTTTCCTATCTCATTGTGTTATTGTCTGGGGATTATATATCTGCTTCCGCATGCGTATTTAAAATGAATGGGTCGGCGATGCGTCCTGGGAGGTCGCTATTTAATCGGCCAGCGAGGGATGGGTGTGCGCTCGACAATCGGGGCTTGACATGTTGTATATTAAATGCATATTTTTTATATATACACATAAATTATCATTTTTATGACTATTTCAATCAAATTAATTTGATTAAAATTCACAAATAAGTAAATAATAAAAAAACCTAGAATTAATTTATACTAATAACATTAATCTACAATTTATTAATATCATTCATAGTTTCAATTTGATAAATTTAACTCCATTTCAATAATCCATAAACCTTGGAGGAAAAAAAAACAAGCAATTCACATTCTGGAATCACGTGTCAGACATGTCAAAAGAGAAGAGAAAAAAATTGGGAGGTAAATTGTGTATCACGGGAGAGAGAGTCAGAAAAGAAGATAATATTAGGTTTTTACTCTTTCATCATTTATTATTTTTATTATTATTTATTATTTTATCACATATATACATTTTGACCCCTCATTTATTGAAAATGTTTTAAATTGACCTTACGTGTGGGAATCACATGTCAAAAACTCACGTGTCGGAATTCCAACTCGAGTGTTGGAAAGTGTTGGGAAAGTCGATTAAGTATCGAATTTTCCGACACATGTTAACCGAGTGTTAGAGAGTGTTCGAGAGTGTTAGACAAGTGTTGGAGTATCGGACCCGACACGAAAGCTCTTAGAGAGTATCGACGCTTCCTAGGTGGTATGTATAATGACTTAATGATAAGTCAGGTGGTTTTCGGTGGTTCCTTCTCCGTCTATTAGCTCTAAAAATTTGGTGCCTAATACCATTGTCGAACGTTTATTTCATTGAACTAACTATTCCATGGTCCCGTAACCGTCCCATGCACTTGTTCTTGAGTGATGACTATAACTGCCCATCGGTAACTATCCCACGATCTTGCTGCACCATGTTATCATCTTGAGACATGTCACATGATTTTATTTTTAAATGATAACTGTTCTCTCTAAATATGCACGTCCATTCCTATTAAAATCCAATTGCTCTGTTTTATGATTGTGTTTCTATGCTCTTTATGTATATCCCTGTTGATTATTGTAATGTTCCCCAACTGCCTCATCTCAAACTGGTACTCACACTCCTATGCTTCTCATGCTTTCAAAGAGCTAAGATAGCATTCTATTATTTACCCATTGCCAATATCTATGTTAATTGTTGCTGGAGGACCGTCATCATGTATCAATAACTGAATACGTGCCACTAAGGTGTGCGGATACTGACCAAAATATCAACCTCCACGGTCATTGTTACGAAAGGTGAACGATCGAACAATAATGTAGACAGAATAAGAAAATAAATCAGATACCAGATTTACGTGGTTCGATCATAAAGACCTACGTCCACGTGGAGAGCAGCGGCGAATTTCACTATAAATCAAGCGATACAAGGAGATTACACACTCAAGTCACTTAAACACTCTCTCGGTGTTTCCCAAGCCCCAATTACACCCAACAACGCACGCAGTGTTTAACCACGAAATTCCTCAAGAGTAATCTCTCAATCTCACGAAGGAATTACACGCAAATCTTATCACAAGATTTAAATCTGCTACAAACACTAATCTTTCTTGGATGTAATTCACGAAAAAAGAATGACAAAGAAAATCCCTCCCAAGCACTTGACAACGAGATGGCGCTTCAAGACCAATTCTTCATGATCAACCTCCTACCACTCACGGCCACAAGTCTATATATATAAGTGAGACCCTTATTCTTTTGCTGACTTCTCATAGGATTATGTTTCCTATCTTAAACGATTTTATCCAAAACATATCTTTGTATGTTTTAAACAAAATTCAAATCTAAGTGAAAGTTGGACTTTCCTATTTTAGCGGCCAAATTCTCCAACACAAATTCGAATTTTGGGGAGTTGATCTTCGGATCTTCTTTACTCGATTTCGAAGGTCCGCAAAAATATCCAATTCAGAATATTTAGACTTTCGCATTGGGCTCAAACTCGAGACATATTTTAACAGTCTCCACCTTGGCTCGATGTTTGAGCCAATTTGCAATCGCTTCGCAAAAATTCAAACTCTGATGCTACTCTTCCATAGCCCCTGATTGGCTCAATCGCCATAGATATTATCCTTGCTTGAACTTCGCCATAATCAAGGACCTCATCAGAATACCAACTCCACATGCACCTTTAACTATTCCGTAAGGATTTTCCGACGCAACCTCCTCAACTGCAGATAAAGTAAAACCATTGTTGCATCCATATCTGTAGGAGATCGAATACATATCTTGTCAATATCAGCAGTTACAGAAACCGTTGGTTCTATAGGCTCCACCTCGCTACAAGCACCATCCTTGTCGATTACTTTGCTAGTACTCGTACTCGCTAGCTCAGGAGTTTCTGGTCGCAACTCCACCTCAAGCTGAACATCGTTCAGATCCATTTGAATATTACTATAATCACTCCTAGCCAGAAGTACTGGAGACTCGTCAAACGTAACTTCTCTGCTGATAATAGGTGAATTTAATTCCGGGCACCACAATCGATAACCCCTCTCACCTCGTGCATAGCCTAGGAATATGCACTTTCTTACCCTTCCATCAAGCTTGCCATCATTCGCTCAAACATCACATGAGCAACCAAATATTCTAAGAATAAAATAATCAGCAACGTTACTTGACCACACTTCTTCAGGAATCCAATATCCAATCGCAATCGATGGGGATCTATTCATAAGGTAGCTCATCGTACTAAGTGCATCCGCCAGGAATCTCCTAGCCATACCAATACTAGAGAGCATTTTATGGGCCGTCTCTAGCAACGTTTTGCTCATCAATTCTGCAACATATTGTGGTTCATCAACATTAGTGCGGTGTTTCACTATGCCTTCTTTCATGCAAAATTCATTTGACAGCTTCGAAAAAAACTCCATGCTATTGTCAGCCCGCACATGCTTGATCGTCTTACCAGTCTCCTTTTCGATGAAAGTTATTAACTGCTTGATCCTGACAACAGCATCAAACCTGTGCCTAAGCACAAACACCCACGTCTTCATCGAGTAGTCATCAACAACTGTTAGCATATATTTAGTACTCTTCCTTGAAGGAAATCGCACCAACCTGTGAACATTCAAGTGAATTAACTCTGCAATTTCCATGGTTCCTTTGACAATCGTACTGAACTGCACTTTTCGCCATTGATCTCAGCACTTGCATACATTCAGTTCGTTAGAAACATAATCACATAGCAAATTTCTTTCACTTAAAACCTTCAGGCTTCTCTAGTCAATGTGCCCCAAACGTATATGCCACAATTCAGACTCTCAAACAGATGCATCCGATGTCTGCGCATCGAAATTTGTCACTGTCTCACCTTTAAGCTCATATAGGCCATTGTGCTTTATTCCTTTCATTATTATCGAAGCACCTCAAACAATTTTCAGAATTCCACATTCTGAAATATATCGATACCAGCTGAATCCAGGGCACTCAAGGAAATTAAGTTCTTCCTCAACTCTAGAACATACCTTACTCCAGTCAATGTCCTCACAATACCATCATGCATTTTGATTTTAATATTGCCAATACTGATGACATCGCATTCAGCATTGTTCCCGAACTGCAGTTTACTATTATCCATGCATTGATAAGTAGTAAATCAGTTTCTATTTGGTGTGACATCAAAAGAACAACCAGAATCCATAATCCATCCATCAAACAATGAATAATCAGTGACAAACAAGACATAAGTAGCATTATCAGCTACAGCTGCAACATTATCTGCAGAATCAAATATAATTCCCTTACCCTTCTCATTCTTTTTCTTAAGGCAATTCCTTTTTAGATGCCCCCTCTTGCCACAGCTTGAACAAACAACATCAGCAGTCATAGACTAACTACGCCTATTCATATTAGTACCACTCTTACCCACACGTGTTCTAGATCTTCTTCTATTTTCACCTACTAAAGCAGCAGATATAGGTTCGACATATTCTCTTCTACGGATGTCCTCGCTCAGAATCAAATCTCGAACCCCATAAAACGTCAAACTTGTTGACCTAGAGGAATTACTAATAGCAATAACAATAGTATTCCAACTATCAGGCAATGAGGATAATAGAATCAAAGCACATACCTCATCTTCAAAGTCAATCTTAACTGAACTCAATTGACTAACAATCACATTGAATTCATTGATATGATCTGCAACTGATGCACCTTCGCTCATCTTCAAATTAAACATACGTCACAGGCCTTGTTGATCGCAGAGGGCTTCTCGTACATATCTGATAGGGCTTGCATCAAATCAGCAGTGGTCTTCTCCTTCAAGAAGGTAAACGCGACATTACGAGCCAACGTCAACCGAATAACACCCATAGCTTGTCTATCTAGTAAATCCTAATCAGCTTGCTTCATCGACTCTGGTTTCTCCCCAGATAAGGGCAAGTGTAGTTTCATCTGGTAAAGATAATCTTCAATCTGCATCTTCCAGAAACTAAAATCTTTCCCATCAAATATGTTGATTCTCACTTCTACTTCTTCTATCGCCGTCGATTCACTTCAACTTAGCCAAGTCTAGCTCTGATACCAATTGTTGCGAAAGGCGAGCGATCGAACAATAATAGAGACAGAAGAAGAAAATAAATCGAACACCAGATTTACGTGGTTCGATTGTAAAGACCTACGTCCACGGGGAGAGCAGTGACGAATTTCACTATAGATCAAGCGATACAAGGAGATTACATACTCGAGTCACTCAAACACTCTCCCGGTGTTTCCCAAGCCCCATTTACACCGAACAATGCATGCAATGTTTAGCCCCAAAATTCCTCAAGAAATAATCTCTCAATCTCACGAAGGAATTTCACGCAAATCTTACCACAAGATTTAAATCTACTACAAACACTAATCTTTCTTGGATTTAATTCATGAACAAGAATGACAAAGAAAATCCCTCCCAAGCACTTGACGACGAGACAGTGCTTTAAAACCAATTCTTCGTTATCAACCTCCTACCACCTACGGCCACAAGTCTATATATATAAGTGAGACCCTTATTCTTTTGCCGACTTCTCATAGGATTATGTTTCCTATCTTAAACGATTTTATCCAAAACATATCTTTGTATGTTTTAAACAAAATCCAAATCCAAGTGAAAGTTGGACTTTCTTATTTTAACGGCCAAATTCTCCAGCGCAGATTCGAATTTTGGGGAGTTGATCTTCGGATCTTCTTTACTTGATTTCGAAGGTCCATAAAAATATCCAATTCAGAATATTCGAACTTTCACATTGGGCTCAAACTCGAGACATATTTTAACAGTCATCAACAAGGTGTGCGTGATAATACTTATGTGTTACGCAGGTCATATACTCACGTATTAAGCACATACTTACTCATGTCGATGACTTGATACTTTTTAGTGTAAACACTTAGTAATTGTGCTTTTAGTAAATAATTAATGTGAACTTTCTATCTGATGCCTCGTTCCTGTTTGAGTTTCTAAAGCAATGAGAGATACGTGTTAACATTCGGTTACAAAGGCACACATAACATTGGTTTTTATTTTTATTTTCTGGTATATATCAATAAGTGTTGGTTAGTGTTAAATGGAATCAAAATTACGAAAAAAATTCTAAATGCATTATATATGTGTTAAATCATTCCTAAACCTTTCAATCATGTTAATTGAGTTTTAAACATTTTCACGTTTTGTCAATTGAATCGATTTGGCTGTTTCGGCTGGAAATTACTAACATGGACACCAATCGTTTTACGTAGCATGGACGGCTGATGTGAACATTTGTTATTAATTTTTTGATTATTTTGATATTTGGTTTTTCCCTTTTCTTGTTCTTTTCTGTTCTTTACATTTTTTTTTTATCGAGTGCCGGTGAGGGCCACCCTCGCCGGCCGTGGATGAGGCAACCTTTGTCAAGGAAAGGGCAGCCATTGCTAGATCAAGCAAGGGTCACCTCACCTAACCCTCTCTAACCATTAGCTAAGACTAGCCACCGGCAAAAAAGTCACGCCCGATCCTCAAGCACGCACCAGAACGCATCGCCGACCCATTCATTTTAATGACCATGCGAAAGCATATAGAAAATCCCCAGACAATAAAACAATGGGATATGAAAGTAGGGCGACAAATTTTCCAATCAAAGGCCTTTTATAAACAAACAGGTTTATATACTATATCAGGCTGTTTACAAAATATCAACTTAATAACAAAAGGGAACTGTCCTATGACCCACTAGTCGGACACATTCACCGATTCTTCGCCTCCACCCTTCCAAACTCTGGGACTTCCGGTCCTTCACCAACACCATCTAAGAACCTGAAAATGATTATATAATAACCAGTGAGATGATGTCTCAACGAGTTTTACTCCCTAAGACTCGATTAGAAAGCCAATACGCCACAAGGGCTGCCTATGCACAACTCCGGTCAGAGGACTTACCTTAGCCTCAGATTCCACCTGCAATTCAACACAGTTCGTAATAGGCACCCAATCAAACACCTCGGATCGAAACATCGATCAATCGACCTAGTCGATTACATGTCAATCAGACCATTTCCCGGTCACTCCTTTCAATACTATCTATGAATCCGATCAACATCCAGGATTCCTCAATCAAAATGAAATATAGATAGTACTATCCTATCTCCATATGACATATAAAGCCATCAAGCAGGTATGCATAACGTTCTATCTCCGAGACGACATATAGAGTCATCAAGCCGTTATCACATACCTGTGCATAACGTTCTACCCCTAAGACGACATATAGAGTCATCGAGCCGTTATAACACACCGTTGGGTCACACCGTCGGGTCACACCATCCTATCTCCAAGATGACATATAGAGTCACCGAGCCGGTATACAAACAATTCCTTCTCAAGATGACATGAAAGTCATCGAGCTGGTAAATCATACCGTCTTATCTCCAAGATGACATATAGAGTCACTGAGCCAGTATACACACAATTGTTTCTCAAGATGACAGGAGAGTCATCGAGCGATAATAGTATAACGTCCATTCTCCATATGACCTATGAATCATCAATCGTTATAGTATTTTTGTTCCCAAGACACAATCAATTTTACCATTTTTATCATACTTGATAAAAGTACACATGTGTGGGTACACAGCCGGCCTTAGCCAAAATATAAGGTGTTCACTTTTGAACCTCCCACTATTTTTAGCAGTCCCAAAATAGATTTTTGGCGCTGTAGACCGACACTCGGTAATTATCCAATTAATTACCAAAATTTATTAATTTAGGAAATAAATCCTAAAATCACAATAAGATCAATTCAGTACAAATTAACGTTCAAATAAATAAACAGAGTGCACCACAAAGTGATCAGCATAAAATTCTGGTTACCGACTTTCCGGTCTTATTTTCGAAAAACAAATAAATAATTAATTAATTATGAAAATTAATTATTAAATAGCAATAAATCCAACTTAGGCCAAGAATGCCTAATTGGAACCCAAAACGGACCCGAAAAAATTTCAAGGCTCGTTAAATAAATACTAGAACCTATTTACTCGCTAATTGCTACAACTAACTACCTAACATGTATCGGTAAATCTCTAATTTAATTACTCTAATATAATATATCCAGTTAATCACGCTTAATTAAATATAATCAACTCCTAAGCATCATTAACCTACTAAGCAAGGATTATTGATTTAAACTCACTTGTTTGACAAGCGGTTCGGAGCAAAACGACGGAACGTCGCGGGGCTCAACTTTCCTCAAGGCGGGCCTAGCATTCGAGGCTCGGAACCACCTCAAAACAAGCCTTGAAGGTGGCTAGAAACCCACCAACAAACTCTCTGTTTGCTGCTGCAAAAGAGAGAAACAAAGCTGGTTGGGGATGACAAGGCTCGGGGAAAGCTAAAAAGAGCTAAACCGGGCCTTGACGGGGACTCACAAAGGTTGGAGGCGGGCCAAACAACTCCAAAGACGGCCGAGGAAGCTGCTAGGACGGCGTGACAGAGGGCTGGAGGCAGTAGGGACGCCGAGCCGGGCGGTGGCGCGGCAAGGCACGCGTACGGGCAGCAGGCTCGTAAACGACGATGACGTGCGACGCGCAGCGCGGCGGCTCAGCCCAGCAAATGTCCTCCTTGGCTACCGGTCTTCGCACGGCACCGGGGAGGAAGGGGAGGAGAGGATTTCAGCCAGGTTGAGGGGAAGAGGAAGAGAGGAGGGACAGAGGGGAAGAGATAAGGGGACAAGGGCCCCACTTGGTCATTTTCTTCTCTTCCATGGTCTCCTTGACCAACCACATCTACCAGCTCCCCCTAGGCCTCCATTAGGCTACCAATGCCCACTTTAGGACACTTGAATTGGTCCAAATTGGCTAGGCAAGGGGGGAGCTACGAATTTCAATAATTTTGGCTTCAATTGTACCTTGATTTTTTATTGAATCAACACAATTTGGGCCTCAACAATTCAATTGACACCTCAATTATCAAATTGGTATTTTTCCTCACCAATTGATTCCATTTGCTTCACAATTGTACAATTAAAAACGGTCCCGGCCTTTTTCTGAACAAAAACGGCCCTAGGACAACTTTTTTCCAAAAAGTCTCGGGTTGCAGAAAAATCTTCTGAGACTGAGACGACGTTCCTAGAATTTATCGTGACATGACAGAATCTTAAATTTCTGAAATCGGACTTAAATTCACGGTTAATTTCCATTCGACGCGTTTTTAGCGTGACCTAGGCTAGGCTATCGGGTAACTTTCATAAATTTTTAATGCAAATGACCCATGGTCGATTTTCTTCGAGCCACAATGAACCCACTTGACTCATTGGGGACTCTCGATTGTCGTGAAAATCTCGAGGATTCAAATACGGACATAGGGTACAAAAAAAAAATCAGTCTAATGTCGGCCGACGAGAATTTTCCAATTTAGTAGTGTCACCACGATTAGCCACACATCTTTGTCGAACCGACCTATCTCTGATCTCAAATCGATTTATATATGTGCCATAATGACCTCTGAAGATGGGCATGGTCGAGAAGCCGATTCCTAGTCTTATTCTCAAGTTTATTGCGTTGGTTTTCCTAGATAGTCTAGTTATCTCAAGAGTGATAAGCTCTAAGAATAGCCCTATAGATGCGTCAATGAAATACTCGATTTATTCAGTAGAAAATAGGACTAAAAATCTGGGATGTCACAACTCTTCCCCTCTTATAAAAATTTTGTCCTCGAAATTTAAACCATTACCAAAACTTAAGCAAAAAGGTGGGGGTACAGCTGTCTCATCGACTCTTCAGTCTCCCACGTTGCTCCTTCAGTACTGTGGTGTTGCTAAATCATTTTGACCAACGAGATGGTCTTTGTACGCAGCATTTGTTCTTTTTGTCCACAGTTTGAACCGGGCTTTCCACATATGACACTCGGTCATCCACGTCTAATTCTTTAAAATTAAGCACGTGGGTCAGGTTAGGCTTGTACTTCCTCAACAGCGATACGTGAAAGACGTCGTGCACTTGCACCAATCTCGGCAGCAACACGAGACGATACGCTAAGGTCCTGATTCTCTCAAGAATCTCAAATGGACCTACGTACCTCGGACTCAGTTTTCCTTTCTTTCCAAAGCGCAAAGTTCCCCTCATTGGTGACAACTTCAGAAAAGCGTGATCACCAACTTAGAGTTCTAATAATCTCCGGCGCTTGTCTGCATAACTTTTCTGTCTGCTCTGTGTGGCCTTTAATCTGCCTTTGATTACTGCCACGGCATCAACTGATTGATGGACCAACTCTAGGCCTGTGATGTTCCTTTCCCCAACTTCGTCCCAACACACTGGTGTTCCGCACGATCTGTCATACAATGCTTCAAAAGGAGCCATCTTGATGCTATGTTGATAACTGTTGTTGTAGGCAAATTCCACCAGGTGAAGCTGATCTTCCTAACTTCCTTCAAAGTCTATACACATGCTCTCAGCATGTCCTAGAGGGTCTAAAATGTCCTCTCGGACTGGCCATCCATCTGAGGATAATATGTCGTACTATACTGAAGCTTTGTACTAAGAGCACTTTGCAAGCTCTTCCAAAAAGCGGTAGTAAACCTCGAGTCTCTATCTAACATTATCGTAACCGACACTCCATGCATACGAACCACCTGACGTACGTACAGGTCTGCGTGTCTATCCAAACTCATGTCTTTTCGAACTGCGATGAAGTGAACCGACTTTGTCAGTTTGTCGACTACCACCCAAATCGAATCATTTCCTCTTTGACTCCTTGGTAGTTCGGTCACGAAATCCATCGTGATATGCTCCCATTTCCACTCTGGGATCGCGAGAGGTTGCAAAAGTCCTCTCGGCTTACAATGTTGAGCTTTAACCTACTGACTCGTCAAACACTTAGTGACATGCTTGGTGATGTCCGCCTTCATACCTGACCACCAATAGTGTTGACGCAGATTCTAATACATCTTAGTACTTCCAGGATGAATGATGTAACTGCTACGATGTGCTTTTGATAGAATATCTTCTCTAAGCTCCACATCGTCAGGTACAACTAAGCGTCCTCGGAATCTCAGTGTTCCTTCATCAAAAATCTGAAAATCAGCCTTTCTTTTCTTGGTATTCTCCTGTAGAATCTTCTGTACGTCTGGATCTGTTGGTTGGAGTAGCTTAATTCTGACCTGAACACCTGGTTCAATTCTTAGGGTGGCCATCAAACTTGAAAGGTGGCCTACCTCAAATTTGAATGCCGAATCTCGAGCTCTCTCGATTAGGTTCCACTCCTTAATCAAAATATGAGCAACTGAACTTTCGACTCAAAGCATCGGCAACCTTGTTCGCCTTTCCCGGGTGATATAAGATATCACAGTCGTATTCCTTCATCAATTCCATCCATCTGCGTTGTCTCATGTTCAACTCCTTCTGAGAGAACAGATACTTAAGGCTTTGATGGTCCATGAAGATCTGAAATCTTTCCCCGCACAGATAATGTCTCCAAATTTTCAGGGCAAAAATAATTGCCGCGAGCTCTAAGTCATGCGTCGGGTAATTCTGCTCATGAAGTCTCAACTGATGGGAGGCGTATGCAACAACTCTGCCATGTTTCATCAGTACACAACCCAACCCTCGGAATGACCCATTGCTATAGATCTCGAATCCTCCAGGACCAGATGGAATAATCAGTACAAGTGTGGTAGTAAGCTTTTCCTTTATCTCTTGGAAACTACGCTCGCACTTGTCTGTCCACATGAACTTCTCTTCTTTCTTCAAGAGTCTTGTCAGAGGCGATGCTAAAGATGAGAACCCTTCTACAAACCGCTCGTAATAACTTGCCAAATCCATAAAACTTCGATTTTCGTCACCGTAGCCGGGTCTCGGCCAATTGATCACGGCTTCAATCTTGCTCGGGTCCACAGAAATTCCTTCACCTGAGATCACATGCCCTAAGAAAGCAACATGAGTCAACCAAAACTCGCACTTGCGGAACTTGGTGTACAACTGATGGACTCTCAGCTTTTGCAGTACTAATCTTAAGTGACTCTCATGCTCTTCGTCACTTCTCGAATACACCAGAATATCATCGATGAACATGATCACAAACTGATCTAGATATTCCTTGAATATTCTGTTCATCAAATCCATGAAAGCAACTGGAACATTAATCAACCCGAATGGCATCACTGTGAACTCGTAATGACCATACCGAGTACGAAATGCACACTTATGAATGTCCTCCTTCCTAATCCTCAGCTGATGATATCCTGTTCTCAAGTCGATCTTTGAAAATATCAATGCTCCTTGCAATTGATCGAACAAATCATCGATCTTCGGGAGTGGATATTTATTCTTGATCGTTACCTGATTGATTTGTCGATAGTCGATGCACAAGCGCAACGAACCATATTTCTTCTTTACAAACAAAACTAGTGCTCCCCAAGGTGATGCACTAGGATGAATAAATCCCTTATCCAATAACTCTTGCATATGTACTTTCAGTTCCTTCAACTCAGATAACGCCATCCGATAAGGAGCCTTAGAAATTGGCTCTGTCCCGAGTGCTAGCTCGATTACGAATTCAATTTCTCTCGCTGGTGGTAATCCTGGCAATTCCTTTGGAAAGACATTAGGAAATTCTTGCACTATAGCAATGTCTTCCATCTTCAGCTCCTTAACCGTCATATCCACGAAAGTTGCGTGGTAACCTTGACAACCCTCGTCTAATAGACGAGTTGCCTCTGGCGACGAGATCAAGGTAATCGAGGGTCCTCCTCGATTTCCGACAACTCGAAGCTCTCACCCTCTAACGGGTTAAACTGAATCGCCTTGCGATAACAGTCCATCTTAGCTCGTTGCTTGGTGAGCCAGTCCATGCCAATTATTAAATCAAAGTCATACATGGCTAGGACTAATAAATCTATTTTCTCCACTCGCTCACCAATCTCTAACTTGCACCTAGAACAACCCAAAGCAGCAATAACTTTATCCTTCAATGGTGTAGATATGCAAACTGCTAACTCCAACAATATAGGACTGACTCCTATCAACTTAACATATTGTTCAGCAATGAAGGAATGGGTTGCTCCCAGATCAAACAAAGCGTAAGCAGGATGGTCGTTCAGTGAAACCATACCTGTGATCACATCAAGCACAGCTTCTGCCTGACCTTGCGTGATGGCATACACCGTGCCTTGAACTGGTGGTCTCAGCTGACTTCCTTGCGGCACATTCTGAGGCACATACCCTCTTATTTGTCCCATCGGTGGTAGTGGTGGTAACTGCGGTTGTCCTCTCGGTCTTCTAGGACAATCTCTGGCCAGGTGGCCCTGCTGACCACATTCATAACAAGTGTCCATCCTTCGGGGGCACTAGTTCAGTCCATGTCGCCTTCCACAAGCGCGACACAAATCATTCCTAGTTGGCACTGGCTTGCCAAGTCCACCTCTCCGATTTGGTGGGACCTGAAATCTACCTCCGGGCATGGGCCTCTTCCCTTGGCGAATTCCTTCTCGATGTGTAGCAAACCTTGGTCTAGACGAGGTGACTTGTTCACTCAAGCTCCTTTCAAGCAACTGTGCCCGACGATAGATTTCTCGATAGTCAGTCAGATCGAACGGCACCAGTGGCTGCTTTAACTCTTGTCGAAGGCCATTCTTGAACCTTCGAGCCTTCTCTTCAGGGTCTTCAATCAGCCTCGGAGCAAACTGAGATAGCTCCGCAAACTTGACCCCATATTGGTCAATAGTCATTAACCCCTTACGGAGTTGCAGAAATTCTTCTATCTTCTGCTCTCTTGCGTTCCTCGAGAAATATCGTTCATTGAACGCCTGGAGGAATGCATCCCACAGTAGGACCACTCCTTCTGGGAACACTGTCTCTCTAGCGGTTCTCCACCAGATATTAGCATTACCCTACAACTGATATACTGCCAAGGTTACTTTCTCTGCCTCTATGCACATCAAAAGTGCAAAGGCTTTTTCCAGATCCTGGATCCAAAGTGAAGTGGCCTCAGGTTCTCCAGTGCCCGTAAATCTTGGCAGGCTCAGCTTCAAAAATTGTTCCACTAACTTGTGGAATCGGCCTCTCTCTATCCACACCTATATTTCCAGTGGGAACATCGATAGGTGCAGCGGCAAGTGCAACAACAGGTGCGGCAGCAATGGCAACATTGGCAGTAGCAGTGGCGGCGACTTCAGTAGCGGCGGTAAAGGCGGTAGCTTGGCTCTGGGCCCGTTGCCCCATCATCTCACATATGGCGTCCAGGGCTTGTGTGATTCCAATAGATCCTAGACTACCAGGGGCTACAACCCCAACACCAACAGAAGGTGGTGTTATGCCACTAGCGCTAGCCTGTGCTAGCACTTTACCTCTGCCGCCCCGAGCACCGACCTTGGTCAGCGTCCTGCCCCGGGTCACGGCTCTAACAGTTCTCTTGGTAGGAGTTCTTTGCTCCTGATCACTCATGGTTCAGCTTTATCTACTGAAGCCTGCTTCCAATTCCACACCGAATTAGAAACAGAGTCATCTGAAAGACAAGCAAGTCTACCAATCAGCTACCACAGACATGCACCAGCATGAATTTAAAGGCCTTTCCTACTACTATCTCATGAACCATCACTCCTTATCACTCCAATCTTAAACTTCGCTCTGATACCACAAAAGGGGGATGTCACGCCCCGATCCTCGGGCACGCACCCATCCCTTACCTGGTCAATATAATAGTGACGTCCCAGGACGCATCACCGACCCATTCATTTTAATACGCATGCGGAAGCATATAGAAAATCCCCAGACAATAAAACAATGGGATAGGAAAGTCGGGCTATAAATTTTCCAATCAAAACAGCCTTTTATAAACAAACAGGTTTATATACCATATCAGGCAGTTTACAAAATATCAGCTTAATAACAAAAGGGAACTGTCTTATGACCTATTAGTCAGACATGTTCGCCGATTCTTCAGTCTCCACCCTTCTAGACTCCGGGGCTTCTGATCCTTCACCAACACCATCTAAGGACCTGAAAATGATTATACAATAACCAGTGAGATGATGTCTCAGCGAGTTTTACTCCCTAAGACTCGATTAGAAAGCCAATACACCATAAGGGCTGCCTATGCAAAACACTGGTCAGAGGACTTACCTTGGTCTCAGATTCCACCTGCAATTCAACACAGTTCATAATAGGCACCCAATCAAACACCTCGGATCGAAACATTGATCAATCGACCTAGTCAATTACATGTCAATCAGACCATTTCCCGATCACTCCTTTCAATGCTATCTATGAATCCGATTAACATCCAGGATTCCTCAATCAAAATGAAATATATATATAGTACTATCCTATCTCCATATGACATATAGATTCATCGAGCGGGTATGCATAACGTTCTATCTCCGAGACGACATATAAAGTCATCGAGCCGTTATAACATACCTGTGCAAACGTTCTATCTCCAAGACGACATATAGAGTCATCAAGCCGTTATAACACAACGTTGGATCATACCGTCCTATCTCCAAGATGACATATAGAGTAACCGAGCCAGTATACAAACAATTCCTTCTCAAGATGACATGAAAGTCATCGAGCTGTTAAATCATACCGTCCTATCTCCAATATGACATATAGAGTCACCGAGCTGGTATACACACAATTCTTTCTCAAGTTGATAGGAGAGTCATCGAGCTATAATAGTATAACGTCCATTCTCCATATGACATACGAATCATCGAGCCGTTATAGTATTTTTGTTCCGAAGACACAATCAATTTTACCCTTTTTATCATACTTCATAAAAGTACACGTGTGTGGGTACACGGCCGGCCTTAACCAAAATACAAGGTTTTCACTTTTGAATCTCCCACTATTTTTAGCAGTCCCAAAATAGATTTTTCGCGCTGTAGATTGACGCTCGGTAATTATCCAATTAATTACCAAAATTTGTTAATTTTGGAAATAAATCCCAAAATCACAATTAAGTCAATTCATTACAAATTAACGTTCAAATAAATAAACAGAGTGCACCACAGTGATTAAAATAAAATTCCGGTCATTGGCTATCTCGATCTAATTTTCGAAAAATAAATAAATAGTTAATTAATTATGAAAATTAATTATTAAATAGCAATAAATCCAACTTAGGCTCGTAATGCCTAATTGGAAGCCGAACGGATCCAGAAAATTCCGAGGTTTGTTCAATAAGTACTAGAATCTATTTACTCGCTAATTGCTAGAACTAACCACCTAACATGCGTCGGTAAATCTCTAATTTAATTACTCTAATCTAATCTATCCACTTAATCACGCTTAATTAAATCTAATCAACCCCTAAGCATCATTAGCCTACTAAGCAAGGATTAGTGAGTTAAACTTACTTGTTTAACGAGCAGTTCGGTGGGTGCAAAGCGACGGGAATGTCATTGGGCTCGACTTTCCTCAAGGCGAGCCTAGCAACCGAAGCTCGGAACCACCTCAAAACGGGCCTTCAAGGTGGCAGGAACCCACCAACAAAGTCTATGTTTGCGTCTCGCAAAAGAGAGAAACGAAGTGGTTGGGGACGGCAAGGCTCGGGGAAGGCTAAAAAGGGCTAAACCGGGCCTTGACAGGGACTCACGGAGGTTGAAGGCGGGCCAAACAACTCTGGCACGGGCTGAGGAAGTTGCTGGGACAGCGTGACAGAGGGCTGGAAGCAGTAGGGACATCGAGCTGGGCAGTGGCGCGGCAAGGCACGTGTGCGGGGCAACGGGCGCGCAGACGGTGACGGCGTGTGGTGGCGCGGCTGCTCCGGCAGTCCTCCTTGGCTGTTGGTCTTTGCACGGCACCAAGAGGAAGGGGAGGAGAGGGTTTCGGCCAAGTTGAGGGGAAGAGGAAGAGAGGAGTGAGAGAGGGAAGGGATAAGGGGACAAGGGCCCTACTAGACCATTTTCTTCTCTTCCATGGTCTCCTTGACCAACCACAGCCACCAGCCTCCTCCTTGGCCTCCATTAGGCCACCAATGCTCACTTTAGGACACTTGAATTGGTCCAAATTCGCTAGGCAAGGGGGGAGCTACGAATTTCAATAATTTTGGCTTCAATTGGACCTTGATTTCTTATTGAATCAACACAATTTGGCCCTCAACAATTCAATTGACACCTCAATTATCAAATTGGTATTTTTCCTCACCAATTTATTCCATTTTCTTCCCAATTGCTAAATTAAAAACGGTCTCGGCCTTTTTCCGAACAAAAATGGCCCTAGGACGACTTTTTATCCAAAAAGTCTCGGATTGCAGAAAAATCTTCTGAGACTAAGCGGACGTTCCTAGAATTTATATTGACATGACAGAATCTTAAATTTCTGAAATCGGACTTAAATTCATGGTTAATTTCCATTCGGCGTGTTTTTAGCGTGACCTAGGCTACCGGTAACTTTCAGAAATTTTTAGTGCAAATGACCCGTCGTCGATTTTCTTCGAGCCACAATGAACCCACTCAACTCATTGGCGACTCTCGGTTGTCGTGAAAATCTCGAGGATTCCAATACGGACACAGGGTACCAAAAAACTAAGAAAATTAGTCTAGTGTCGGCTGACGAGAATTTTCCAATTTAGTGATTTCACCCACGATTAGCCACACATCTCTGTCGGACTCGACCTATCTCTCATCTCAAATCGATTTATATATGTGCCGTAATGACCTTTAAAGATGGACACGGTCGAGAAGCCGATTCCTGGTCGAATTCTCAAGTCTATTGCATTAAAATTCCTTAATGGTTTTCCCAAATAGTCTAGTTATCTCAAGAGCGATCAGCTCTGAGAACATCCCTATAGGCGCGCGTGAATGAAATGCCCGATTTATTCAGTAGAAAACAGGACTGAAAATCTGGGATGTCACAAAAAATGATTGAAAAAAACAGAAAAAAGGAAAAGAATAAAGAAAATTCACAGAAATTTTAAAAAGTTGTCAACATTAGATTGGTATGTCACATAGAACAACTGGCACATTTTCCAATCAAAATTTGCTAAATGGACACAATTGGAAAAACGTGAAAATGTTCAGGACTCAATCAGTCCTATTGAAAAGTTTTAGACCGAATTGGTACAAGTGCAATAAGTTTAGGACTTTTTTGTAATTTTCCCATTAAATGCAACATCAGTTATCATACATTAGTCATTCATATTTATGATATAAAGATAATATATGTCACGCACGGAATCTCCGTTGAATTATTAATGTCGTCGTGTTGGAAGATCCGACATGTGTTTTCCGTGTCGATGGGTTTTGAAAAGTACTTCCATTGTGATTAAATTAATAAGTATTTGTGCATAGATTGATAATATAGAGTGGTGACGAAACACATATTGCCATAGTAATTGTTAATAGAGATCGATATACTCCGAAATGTGCATCAGATAATTATAAGGTTACAAATTTATTGAGTTGTAATTTTCCTAACATTTTGTAACTTTGGTTGAACGTTTGAGTGTGTTCAAAATATTTTTATGGGTTATTAGTGTTTCAAACAGGCACTGGTTTTATTATTTATGTAATGAATACTCTAGATATATTAGTAACCTATCAAAATTTCTAGTTTGGCACTGCATGGCTAAGTCATATGTCACTTGTGTTTTAAACCCCAATGTCATCATTATATTCTCCTTGGTTATTATTTTTTTTCATTTGTAACTCATGTGTAGTTGTTTAAATACATCCCCCTTCTTGATCGAGCAACCTCTACAAGTATCCAAGCTTGGAAAAGATATGTCAACTTGTTCTTATAAAGAATGGAAAGAAATCCGACGTCACTTTCCTCTTCAGTTGTCATTTGTCGATCTTTCAAGTAAAAGCGAAGTCCCAAGTTTGTTTTAAAAAGCTTCAAATAGGTAATTTAATGAAAATCGAATAAACTTTGTAATTAGTTCAAATAAGAGTAGGTAGCACAAAACTAGTTTGTAACTTAATTGGGAAAAAAATTGATAGTCACTATAATTAATCTTGGTAATTCTAAAAAGGAGTTCCTAATATTTAGCGGTTTGAAAAATAGACAAATAAAAACTGAAATGTCAATACAAAAATTGGTGAATCAAGTCGCGTCAATTATATGGTTTGAAGTATGGGTGACCATTTTTATCCATTAGGAGAAGATTTAGATTGGACCTTCTTCAAACTGAAGTCCTAGTTTTGAATTATAGACTACCAGATATTGAGCCATAAAAATCCTTTGTCTGCCAATGGTATTGTTCATTCTGTCGAACCCGATGAAACTTTCAGGTTGATGAATCTTATATGGTTTAATGGAAGAGTTTCAAGTAATTGACAAATTACACTGTGTAAATCCTAGGAAATCAAGTAATCCGTGTACTATGGCTTTGAATACTTATAAAATTGCAAAAGTTGAAAAATCTTCTAACTTACGTGCATGATGGTCTACAAAGAGTCAGAACATTATTAACCTAAGAAGTATATCAAAAAATATGATGACATCCGCGCTAACGACGAGAACTAAAAGACTTAGCACGACAATTCTTTTCAAATACCAAATCTAATAATTAATTCAGCCTCCTTTCAAGTTATATTTTGGCCCACATTTGGAGTCACCTTATGGTTCATCTTTAGTGATACAAATGTGGGTGGACATTCCTCAGCTTATTAAGATGTGTCCGTATGTGCGTGGAACACATTAGCTTTGTCGTTTTGTGTCCCTTTTTGTTCGCATTTGTTGAGAGACAAGGACGCTCGCGCTTCTGCCTTCTCCTGAATGGGCTCAAATGGTTGATTACTTTGGGGCCATTAAAGGTCAAGCTTTAAGTGGTCCATGTGATTGAGTACCTTGTATCCTTTTCAACATGCAAATTCTCCACTTGACTTTGTCTTCGCATGTGCATGAACACCATTAGTCTTTTTTTCGCAATTAAATTGTGCAGATTTCATCATTTCAGTTTCTTATTTGATTTTGCAATGCAAACACTTCTAATTGGGTAACACATACGTATAATGCTGATGTTGATGCTTGTTACTAATTTCCTTTGGAGACAGACAATAAAGGGGGAAACTGCGCTCAATAATTCATTCATAAGGACCTTCTTTATGTCTTGATAATTGTCTACGATGGGACGAGATTATACATTGATTTCAACATCATTTATTGAGTATTTCAAGAGGCTCGTATAGCTCAAATAAATGTTCATAATTTCATATAATATTTCGCAAATTCAAGACGTCTGTACAAAAGTAACTAGAAGTTGGTAGAAAAATATAATAATTTGTTTCTGTCAGTGATCAGGGAAGTTTTTATTTTGAAATGCAACATTGAAACTAAGTCAAATAAGAATTGGTACATGCAAAACTAGTTAGTAATTTAATTGGAGAAAAGTTCATAACTAGTGTAATTATAATTAGTAATTTCTGAAAATAGTAATTAAATATAAAAATTTGGTAAGTAAGGCAAACTAGAGTCTGTAAACAAAATGAAAGATTGGTCTATTGAAAATGCTATATAAACATTGGTATAACTTGAATTAGAGTTGGCAATCCTAAACTAGCTGATAATTTCGTTGAAGACAAGTGGGTTAATCTCTCAAATTTAGCATTATTACCTTTATTTTAAATTTGGAAAATTTATTGTATAGGTAAGAAAGTTAAATTAAAGCTGGCAAAAAGAAGAATTTTTCTTTTTCTGATTAGAGATAAGAAAAGTTGGTAATTTAATGAAAATCGAATCAACATTGCAATTAATTCAAATAAAAGTAGGTAGCGCAGAGCTAGTTTGTGACTCAATCGGAAAAAAAAATTGATAATCACTCTAATTAATCTTGTTAATTCTAAAAAGGAGCCAGTAATATCTAACGGTTTGAGCAATAGACAAATAAAAACTGAAAAATCAATACAAAAATTGGTGAATCAAGTCGGGTCAGTTATATGGTTTGACGTATGGGTGACCATTTTTATCCGTTTGGATAAGTTTAGATTGGACCTTCTTCAAACTGAAGTCCTAGTTTTGAATGGTGGACATGCCAGATAACGAGCCACAAAATCATTGTCTGCGAATGGTGTTGTTCATTCTATCGAGCACGATGGAAACTTTTTTCAAATGATTCACAATTTACACTTTGTGGAAATCCTAGGAAATCAAGTAATCAGTGTACTATGGCTTCAAATACTTACCAAATTGCAAAAGTTGAAAAATCTTCTAACTTACACACATGATGGTCTACAAAGAGTCGGAACATTATTAACCTAAAAAGAATATTAAAAAATATGATGATATCCGTGATGACGACGAGTACTAAAGGACTTAGGGGCTGTTTGTTTGTGTTCATTTTTTTTTTTGTTCATGAACACAATTCCTGTTTCTTTGTTCTAGGGAACAAAAAAAGAACAGAAAGGCATTTGTTTGCGTTTTTGTTCCAAGTTTATTTTGTGTTCACTTTAACAAATTTGGAATGTAAAAAAAAACAAAAAAAAAAAAAAAAACTTGCCTCTTGTTCCTAACACTTCCGAAAACAAATTTTCTCTCTCCTATTTTTTTCTTCTCTTTCTTTTCTTCTTCTTTTTCTTTGGCCTGGTCCACGGTCTCGGCCATGGCTGGCGACCGGCCGTCGAGGGCCGGCGACGGCGCCGAGGGCGGCGACCTTGCCAGAGCATCGCAAGCCCAGGTGAGGCCGAGCTCCCGCCGACGCCGCCCCAATATGGCGAGGCCGAGCTCACCCGGCCCACCGGGCGACGCTCAGCCTCGCCGGTGGGCTAGGCGAGGCCGCAAGCCCTCGTCGGCCTGTTGCCGCCCATGGCCGAGGCTAAGAACCGGCCAAAATGAAGAAAAAAAAAAAAAAAGAAAATTAAAAATTAAAAATAAAATACAAATATTAAAAAATTAAAAGAAACAAAAAAATCATACAAGTTTTTTACCAAACGCGTGTTCCTATTCTTTTTCTATTCTAGAACAAGTTTACCAAACGCATTCTTCGTTAAAAAATTGTTCCGGAACCGAAATATTTTTTTTATTTCTGTTCATCGTAACAACGATGCCAAGCAAATGTTACCAAACGCACCCTTAGCTAGACAATCCTTTTCAAATGCCAAATCTAATATTTAATTCAGCCTCGTTTCAAGTTATATTTTGGCCCACATTTTCAGTCGACTCATGGTTCCTCTTCAGTAATACAAATGTGGGTGGACCTTCCTCAGCTTATTAAACTGTGTTCGTATGTGCGTGAAACGCATT
This sequence comes from Eucalyptus tenuipes, assembly GCA_014182365.1. Classification (NCBI taxonomy): domain Eukaryota; kingdom Viridiplantae; phylum Streptophyta; class Magnoliopsida; order Myrtales; family Myrtaceae; genus Eucalyptus; species Eucalyptus tenuipes. Next base: position 12,952,122 of record CM024543.1, read on the forward strand.
TGCTCTGTCGTTTTATGTACCTTCTTGTTGGCATTGGTTGAGAGGCAAGGACGCTCGCGCTTCGTCCTTTTCCTGAATGGGCTTAAATGGTTGATTAGTATGGGGGCATTAAAGGTCAAGCTCTAAGTGGTCCATGTGACTAAGTAAGTTGTTTCCTTTTCAACATGCAAATTCTCCACTTGACTTTGTCTTTGCATGTGCATGAACACCATGCATTTCTCAGTAGTCTTTTTCCGCAATTAAATTGTGTAGATTTCATCGTTTCGGTTACGGATCGTCTTATTCGATTTCGCAACATGAGCACTCCTAATTGGATAACACATACGTATAATGGTGATGTTGATGCTTGTTTTACTAAGCACAGATAAAAGAATCGAACAACGATATTTGTGGTAGATCGATAGAGTTGTTCCTATATATCTTCATCCTGTCAATCAATTATTATTAGTTATCTCTTTTGGAGACGGACAACAAAGACGAAAACTGCATTCAATAATTCATTCAAAAGGACCTTCTTTACGTCTTGATAATTATCTCTTTATGATGGGACGAGATTATACATTCATTTCGACAGCATGAATTGTGTATTTCGAGAGGGTCGTATAGCTCTATTAAACGTTGACAATTTCATATAATAGTTTGCAAATTCAAGACGTCTGTACGAAAGTAAATAGAAGTGGGTAGAAAAAATATAATAATTCATTTCTATTAGTGATGAGGGAAGTCTGTATTTTGAAATAAACATTGAAACTAAGTCAAATAAGAGTTGGTAGATGCAAAACGAGTTAGGAACTTAATCAGAGAAAAGTTGATATTAGTGCAATTATGATTAGTAATTTCTGAAAATAGTTAGCAAATGGCAAAATTCGGTAAGTAAGGCAAACTAGTGTTGGTAAACAAAATGAAAAATTGGCATGTTGAAAATATAATATAAACATAGGCATAACTCTAATTAGAGTTGGCAGTCCAAGTTTTGCTGATAATTTCGTCGAAGAGAAGTGGGTTAGTCTCTCAAATTTAACATTAGTAGCTTTATTTATAGTTGGGAAATTTAATATATTGGTAAGAGAGTTAAATTAAAGTTGGCAAAAAGTAGAATTTTTCTTTTTTTGATTAGAGATAAGAAAATTTGGTAAGTTAATGAAAATCAAATGAACTTTGTAATTAATTCAAATAAGAGTAGGTAGTGCAAAACGAATTTGTAACAAAATCGGAAAAATTGAAAATCACTCTAATTAATCTTGGTAATTCTCAAAAAGAGCCGGTTTAAAAGGGAGCCAGTAATATCCAATAGTTTGAGCAATAGACAAAAAAAAAAAAAGAAACCTAAAAATAATTAAAAAAATTGGTGAATCAAGTGGGGTCGATTATATGGTTTGACGTGTGGGTGACAATTCTTATCCATTCGGATAAGATTTAGATTGGACCTTCTTCGAATTGAAGTCCTAGTTTTGAATTGTAGACATAACAGATACCCAGCAACAAAATCCTTGTTTTCAAATGGCGTTGTTCATTTTGTCGAACACGATGAAAGTTTTAGGTTGATGAATCTTATATGGTTTAATAGAAGAGTTTCATGTGATTGACAAAATACACACTGTGGAAATCCTAGGAAATCAAGTAATCAGTGTACTATGGCTTCAAATACTTATCAAATTGCAAAAGTTGAAAAATCTTCTAACTTACACGCATGATGGTCTACAAAGAGTCGAACATTATTAACCTAAAAGGAATATGAAAAATATGATGATATCCGTGATGACGACGAGTACCAAAAGACTTAGCTAGACAATCCTTTCCAAATGTCAAATCTAATTTCTAATTCAGCCTCGTTTCAAGTTATACTTTGGCCCACATTTTCAGTCGCCTCATGGTTCATCTTCAGTCATACAAATGTGGGTGGTCCTTCCTCAGCTTATTAATCTTTGTTCCTATGTGCGTGGAACACATTTGCTCTGTCGTTTTTTGTCCCTTCTTGTTGGCATTGGTTGAGAGGCAAGGACGCTCGCGCTTCGTCCTTCTCCTGAATGGGCTTAAATGGTTGATTAGTATGGGGGCATTAAAGGTCAAGCTCTAAGTGGTCCATGTTCAAGCCTTAAGTGGTCCATGTGACTAAGTAAGTTGTTTCCTTTTCAACATGCAAATTCTCCACTTGACTTTGTCTTTGCATGTGCATGAACACCATGTATTTATCAGTAGTCTTTTTCCGCAATTAAATTGTGTAGATTTCATCGTTTCTGTTATGCATCGTCTAATTCAATTTCGCAACATGAACACTCCTAATTGGATAACACATACGTATAATGGTGATGTTGATGCTTGTTTTACTAAGCACAGATAAAAGAATCGAACAACGATATTTGTGGTAGATCGATAGAGTTGTTCCTATATATATTCATCCTGTCAATCAATTATTATTAGTTATCTCTTTTGAGACGGACAACAAAGACGAAAACTGCATTCAATAATTCATTCAAAAGGACCTTCTTTACGTCTTGATAATTATCTCTTTATGATGGGACGAGATTATACATTCATTTCGACAGCATGAATTGTGTATTTCGAGAGGGTCGTATAGCTCTATTAAACGTTGACAATTTCATATAATAGTTTGCAAATTCAAGACGTCTGTACGAAAGTAAATAGAAGTGGGTAGAAAAAATATAAGAATTCATTTCTATTAGTGATGAGGGAAGTCTGTATTTTGAAATAAACATTGAAACTAAGTCAAATAAGAGTTGGTAGATGCAAAACGAGTTAGGAACTTAATCAGAGAAAAGTTGATATTAGTGCAATTATGATTAGTAATTTCTGAAAATAGTTAGCAAATGTAAAAATTCGGTAAGTAAGGCAAACTAGTGTTGGTAAACAAAATGAAAAATTGGCATGTTGAAAATACCATATAAACATAGGCATAACTCTAATTAGAGTTGGCAGTCCAAGTTTTGCTGATAATTTCGTCGAAGAGAAGTGGGTTAGTCTCTCAAATTTAACATTAGTAGCTTTATTTATAGTTGGGAAATTTAATATATTGGTAAGAGAGTTAAATTAAAGTTGGCAAAAAGTAGAATTTTTCTTTTTTTGATTAGAGATAAGAAAATTTGGTAAGTTAATGAAAATCAAATGAACTTTGTAATTAATTCAAATAAGAGTAGGTAGTGCAAAACGAATTTGTAACACAATCGGAAAAATTGAAAATCACTCTAATTAATCTTGGTAATTCTCAAAAAGAGCCGGTTTAAAAGGGAGCCAGTAATATCCAATAGTTTGAGCAATAGACAAAAAAAAAAGAAACCTAAAAAATAATTAAAAAATTGGTGAATCAAGTGGGGTCGATTATATGGTTTGACGTGTGGGTGACAATTCTTATCCATTCGGATAAGATTTAGATTGGACCTTCTTCGAATTGAAGTCCTAGTTTTGAATTGTAGACATAACAGATACCCAGCAACAAAATCCTTGTTTTCAAATGGCGTTGTTCATTTTGTCGAACACGATGAAAGTTTTAGGTTGATGAATCTTATATGGTTTAATAGAAGAGTTTCATGTGATTGACAAAATACACACTGTGGAAATCCTAGGAAATCAAGTAATCAGTGTACTATGGCTTCAAATACTTATCAAATTGCAAAAGTTGAAAAATCTTCTAACTTACACGCATGATGGTCTACAAAGAGTCGAACATTATTAACCTAAAAGGAATATGAAAAAATATGATGATATCCGTGATGACGACGAGTACCAAAAGACTTAGCTAGACAATCCTTTCCAAATGTCAAATCTAATATCTAATTCAGCCTCGTTTCAAGTTATATTTTGGCCCACATTTTCAGTCGCCTCATGGTTCATCTTCAGTCATACAAATGTGGGTGGTCCTTCCTCAGCTTATTAATCTTTGTTCCTATGTGCGTGGAACACATTTGCTCTGTCGTTTTTTGTCCCTTCTTGTTGGCATTGGTTGAGAGGCAAGGACGCTCGCGCTTCGTCCTTCTCCTGAATGGGCTTAAATGGTTGATTAGTATGGGGGCATTAAAGGTCAAGCTCTAAGTGGTCCATGTTCAAGCTTTAAGTGGTCCATGTGACTAAGTAAGTTGTTTCCTTTTCAACATGCAAATTCTCCACTTGACTTTGTCTTTGCATGTGCATGAACACCATGTATTTATCAGTAGTCTTTTTCCGCAATTAAATTGTGTAGATTTCATCGTTTCTGTTACGGATCGTCTTATTCAATTTCGCAACATGAACACTCCTAATTGGATAACACATACGTATAATGGTGATGTTGATGCTTGTTTTACTAAGCACAGATAAAAGAATCGAACAACGATATTTGTGGTAGATCGATAGAGTTGTTCCTATATATATTCATCCTGTCAATCAATTATTATTAGTTATCTCTTTTGGAGACGGACAACAAAGACGAAAACTGCATTCAATAATTCATTCAAAAGGACCTTCTTTACGTCTTGATAATTATCTCTTTATGATGGGACGAGATTATACATTCATTTCGACAGCATGAATTGTGTATTTCGAGAGGGTCGTATAGCTCTATTAAACGTTGACAATTTCATATAATAGTTTGCAAATTCAAGACGTCTGTACGAAAGTAAATAGAAGTGGGTAGAAAAATATAAGAATTCATTTCTATTAGTGATGAGGGAAGTCTGTATTTTGAAATAAACATTGAAACTAAGTCAAATAAGAGTTGGTAGATGCAAAACGAGTTAGGAACTTAATCAGAGAAAAGTTGATATTAGTGCAATTATGATTAGTAATTTCTGAAAATAGTTAGCAAATGTAAAAATTCGGTAAGTAAGGCAAACTAGTGTTGGTAAACAAAATGAAAAATTGGCATGTTGAAAATACCATATAAACATAGGCATAACTCTAATTAGAGTTGGCAGTCCAAGTTTTGCTGATAATTTCGTCGAAGAGAAGTGGGTTAGTCTCTCAAATTTAACATTAGTAGCTTTATTTATAGTTGGGAAATTTAATATATTGGTAAGAGAGTTAAATTAAAGTTGGCAAAAGTAGAATTTTTCTTTTTTTGATTAGAGATAAGAAAATTTGGTAAGTTAATGAAAATCAAATGAACTTTGTAATTAATTCAAATAAGAGTAGGTAGTGCAAAACGAATTTGTAACAAAATCGGAAAAATTGAAAATCACTCTAATTAATCTTGGTAATTCTCAAAAAGAGCCGGTTTAAAAGGGAGCCAGTAATATCCAATAGTTTGAGCAATAGACAAAAAAAAAAAAAAAACCTAAAAATAATTACAAAAATTGGTGAATCAAGTCGGGTCGATTATATGGTTTGACGTGTGGGTGACAATTCTTATCCATTCGGATAAGATTTAGATTGGACCTTCTTCGAATTGAAGTCCTAGTTTTGAATTGTAGACATAACAGATACCGAGCAACAAAATCCTTGTTTTCAAATGGCGTTGTTCATTTTGTCGAACACGATGAAAGTTTTAGGTTGATGAATCTTATATGGTTTAATAGAAGAGTTTCATGTGATTGACAAAATACACACTGTGGAAATCCTAGGAAATCAAGTAATCAGTGTACTATGGCTTCAAATACTTATCAAATTGCAAAAGTTGAAAAATCTTCTAACTTACACGCATGATGGTCTACAAAGAGTCGAACATTATTAACCTAAAAGGAATATGAAAAAATATGATGATATCCGTGATGACGACGAGTACCAAAAGACTTAGCTAGACAATCCTTTCCAAATGTCAAATCTAATATCTAATTCAGCCTCGTTTCAAGTTATATTTTGGCCCACATTTTCAGTCGCCTCATGGTTCATCTTCAGTCATACAAATGTGGGTGGTCCTTCCTCAGCTTATTAATCTTTGTTCCTATGTGCGTGGAACACATTTGCTCTGTCGTTTTTTGTCCCTTCTTGTTGGCATTGGTTGAGAGGCAAGGACGCTCGCGCTTCGTCCTTCTCCTGAATGGGCTTAAATGGTTGATTAGTATGGGGGCATTAAAGGTCAAGCTCTAAGTGGTCCATGTTCAAGCTTTAAGTGGTCCATGTGACTAAGTAAGTTGTTTCCTTTTCAACATGCAAATTCTCCACTTGACTTTGTCTTTGCATGTGCATGAACACCATGTATTTATCAGTAGTCTTTTTCCGCAATTAAATTGTGTAGATTTCATCGTTTCTGTTACGGATCGTCTTATTCAATTTCGCAACATGAACACTCCTAATTGGATAACACATACGTATAATGGTGATGTTGATGCTTGTTTTACTAAGCACAGATAAAAGATTCGAACAACGATATTTGTGGTAGATCGATAGAGTTGTTCCTATATATATTCATCCTGTCAATCAATTATTATTAGTTATCTCTTTTGGAGACGGACAACAAAGACGAAAACTGCATTCAATAATTCATTCAAAAGGACCTTCTTTACGTCTTGATAATTATCTCTTTATGATGGGACGAGATTATACATTCATTTCGACAGCATGAATTGTGTATTTCGAGAGGGTCGTATAGCTCTATTAAACGTTGACAATTTCATATAATAGTTTGCAAATTCAAGACGTCTGTACGAAAGTAAATAGAAGTGGGTAGAAAAAATATAAGAATTCATTTCTATTAGTGATGAGGGAAGTCTGTATTTTGAAATAAACATTGAAACTAAGTCAAATAAGAGTTGGTAGATGCAAAACGAGTTAGGAACTTAATCAGAGAAAAGTTGATATTAGTGCAATTATGATTAGTAATTTCTGAAAATAGTTAGCAAATGTAAAAATTCGGTAAGTAAGGCAAACTAGTGTTGGTAAACAAAATGAAAAATTGGCATGTTGAAAATACCATATAAACATAGGCATAACTCTAATTAGAGTTGGCAGTCCAAGTTTTGCTGATAATTTCGTCGAAGAGAAGTGGGTTAGTCTCTCAAATTTAACATTAGTAGCTTTATTTATAGTTGGGAAATTTAATATATTGGTAAGAGAGTTAAATTAAAGTTGGCAAAAAGTAGAATTTTTCTTTTTTGATTAGAGATAAGAAAATTTGGTAAGTTAATGAAAATCAAATGAACTTTGTAATTAATTCAAATAAGAGTAGGTAGTGAAAACGAATTTGTAACAAAATCGGAAAAATTGAAAATCACTCTAATTAATCTTGGTAATTCTCAAAAAGAGCCGGTTTAAAAGGGAGCCAGTAATATCCAATAGTTTGAGCAATAGACAAAAAAAAAACCTAAAAAATAATTAAAAAAATTGGTGAATCAAGTGGGGTCGATTATATGGTTTGACGTGTGGGTGACAATTCTTATCCATTCGGATAAGATTTAGATTGGACCTTCTTCGAATTGAAGTCCTAGTTTTGAATTGTAGACATAACAGATACCGAGCAACAAAATCCTTGTTTTCAAATGGCGTTGTTCATTTTGTCGAACACGATGAAAGTTTTAGGTTGATGAATCTTATATGGTTTAATAGAAGAGTTTCATGTGATTGACAAAATACACACTGTGGAAATCCTAGGGAATCAAGTAATCAGTGTACTATGGCTTCAAATACTTATCAAATTGCAAAAGTTGAAAAATCTTCTAACTTACACGCATGATGGTCTACAAAGAGTCGAACATTATTAACCTAAAAGGAAGATGAAAAAATATGATGATATCCGTGATGACGACGAGTACCAAAAGACTTAGCTAGACAATCCTTTCCAAATGTCAAATCTAATATCTAATTCATTCTCGTTTCAAGTTATATTTTGGCCCACATTTTCAGTCGCCTCATGGTTCATCTTCAGTCATACAAATGTGGGTGGTCCTTCCTCAGCTTATTAATCTTTGTTCCTATGTGCGTGGAACACATTTGCTCTGTCGTTTTTTGTCCCTTCTTGTTGGCATTGGTTGAGAGGCAAGGACGCTCGCGCTTCGTCCTTCTCCTGAATGGGCTTAAATGGTTGATTAGTATGGGGGCATTAAAGGTCAAGCTCTAAGTGGTCCATGTTCAAGCTTTAAGTGGTCCATGTGACTAAGTAAGTTGTTTCCTTTTCAACATGCAAATTCTCCACTTGACTTTGTCTTTGCATGTGCATGAACACCATGTATTTATCAGTAGTCTTTTTCCGCAATTAAATTGTGTAGATTTCATCGTTTCTGTTACGGATCGTCTTATTCAATTTCGCAACATGAACACTCCTAATTGGATAACACATACGTATAATGGTGATGTTGATGTTTGTTTTACTAAGCACAGATAAAAGAATCGAACAACGATATTTGTGGTAGATCGATAGAGTTGTTCCTATATATATTCATCCTGTCAATCAATTATTATTAGTTATCTCTTTTGGAGACGGACAACAAATGTCACGCCCCGACCCTCGGGCCTCGCGACCATCCTTCAACTTTGGCCGATTTTAAAATGCGATATCCGCACTACATATCGCCGACCCTTTCATTTTTTGATAAAGACACGGTTATTATAAAAATCCCAGTACACAATAAAGAATGGGATATACAAGTAGGACTAGAAAATTTAACCTTAAAACCAACACCCTTATTTACAAATACAAGTCATGCTAAAAAGGTTGGTTTTACCGAAATAGATTCTACACCCAAAATCATCGATAGGATGACGGGCGACTCAATTCTCATCGGATCCTACTCGGATCATCCTCGTAGTTCTCCTCCGTATACTCCTCTTCGAATTCTTTCTCCTCGGGTTCTTCATCGGGTCCCGAAATGTTGTCCCCAAGGGATGAGACTATGTCTCAACAAGTTCTACCCCTTAAGACCCGATTAGAAACTAATACACCTTAGGGTTCAGCTTATGCACAACATGAGTCGAGGGCTTACCTTGGCCTCGCCGCATTCCACTCCGCATATTAGCACAGATCAAATAGTCACTCAAGCAATCACATCACCGATCGAAGATCGATCAAATCGACCTGGTCGATTACAAGTAAACAAGACCACTCATCGGTCACTCCTATTCAATCAATCAATTCACAACATCGATCAAGCAAATGATCAATCGACCTGTCGATTACATCTCAACAAGACCATTTCCTAGGTCGTTTCGACTATTCCAACTCAATTCCCAATTATGAATCACGGTCCCAGGACACAACTTATCTACGGGTGGTAATCATGGCCCCACCAAGCAACTTCCTTAGATTTAGTGGCTTTATGGCCCCACCCGACCCTTCCAAGATTCAATGGCTTTATGGTCCCACCGACCCTTTCAAGATCTAGTGGCTTTATGGTCCCACCCGACTTTCAAGATCTAAGTGGCATGGGCCCCACCCGACCCTTTCAAGATCTAGTGGCCATGCGGCCCCACCCGACCCTTTCAAGATCTAGTGGCTTTGCGCCCCACCCGACCCTTTCAAGATCTAGTGGGCTTTACGGCCCCACCCGACCCTTTCAAGATCTAGTGGCTTTACTCGGCCCCACCCGACCCTTTCAAGATCTAGTGGCTTTACGGCCCCACCCGACCCTTCTTACGATGCCATACTCCGTCACCGAGCCACGTGCATTCTCCAGAAGACATACTGAGTCCCGAGCCACGTGCATTCTCTAAGGCTACCTTTTCGCCAAGATGACCTATCCAATCACCGAGCCACGTGTCTTTCCTGGGTGACATTCCAATTCACAGTGCCACGTGTCCTTTTAGATGCCATACCGAAACGTTGGGCCCACGTGCATTCTCTTAGGCACTAGTTGCCAAAGTGATGCATCAATCACCGAGCCCACGTGCCCCTTTTTAGATGCCAATACTTAATCACCACTTTACTATGGGACGACCTCGATATCCAATCGTTTTCCGGCCAAATAATCAAAAATAACCATTTAGGAACATATCCTAAAAATTCACATTTAATTTAATTCAACACAATTCAAAGCTCAAATAAATAAACGGACTGCACCACGACAATCAGCATGAAATTCCGGTTACCGGCCATCCCGGTTGAATTTCCAGAAAAATACATAATTAAATAATTAATTTCGAAAATTAAATAAATAAACACAATAATTCCAATTTAGCACAATATAAAACTCAATTAAATAAACGGACTCGCGCCACGATCATCGCATAAAATCCCGGTCACCTGGCCATCCCGGTTGAATTTCCGGAAAAATAAATAATTAAATAATTAATTTCGAAAATTAATATTTAATTCCTAAAAAAATTCCACTTAGGCCCGAATTGCTTAATTAACACCCGATAAGGGTCGGGAAAATCCCAAGAAGCATCCAATAAATACTACGGGCCGTTCTCTATCTAAGTACACTAACCATTTCACTACTACGCGATGCAATTAACTAAAAATCCCTAATCCATTCTAATCTAACCACCTAATTGCACTTAACTAACACTAATCAACCTTTAAGTGTAATTAGCAAACTAAGAAGGAATTAGTGAGCAAAACTCACTTGAGCAAAGCGAAGACCAAAACACCGCAACGGCGACGCGACGGCGGCCGAAATCCAAATTTCCGGCGGCCGACGGACACTCGGGCGGGAGCCTCGCGGCTGAGCTCGGGCGAGCTTGCAATACTTGCCGGGCTTGATGAAGATGGGCCGCGGGCCGAGTCCACCGATTCGGTGGGCGACTTTTGATGGACTAGCCTTCGCAGTGCAGTTGAACGAACCGTGTCTTATTTAGGCTTCCGACTTGGACTCAATGGAGCGCGTTGTTGGTGTAATTTTGAATGGGCTTGAAGATCGCACTTTGGGCCGAAATTACCGGCTTTACCGGGCTCGAGGACTGTTGGATCTCACGGCCGCTTCATGGGCTTCGGCGCTCCGAACCGAAAGATTCCGGACCGATGGGCCGCTCGATCGCACGCGTGCGGCGGCGATGAAGAACCGTGGGGAGCTGCAGAGTTGGGCCGAGCAAGCGCACGTTGGGCCGAAGACGCACGTTGCCGGACGCATGGATGGAGAGAAGCGGTGGTGGCTTCGTTCGATGCGAGTCAACCTCGGTGTGAGGGCTTCTTTGATTGACTTTGAGCGACTGGATGAAGACACGAAGGAAGACCGAAGATGAGTGGTCTTCGCCGGCGATAGATTCGTAGGTTTGTTCGGTGAAGGTAGCAACTTCAAGAAGAAATCGTGGCGGGGTTTCACTCGGTGGGTGTTGGCGCGAGCCGAAGGACGCGCGGGGGAACTTGCGAACGGTGCTGCTCGGTCAACAATCGGTGGGGGCGAGTTGCTGGATTTGACCGATGTCTTTGGCGGCGTGAGGATGCTCGGTGGATCTCGCGGACGAAGACATGGGTTCTTCCTTGGTTGAATCGGTGGTCTTCCGTGGGCGTTGGAGTTGACTCCGGCAAGTGGCTTCGGTGGACGGCAGAGTCGGTGAAGACGTGGCTTTGCTTTGTTGCAAGCTAACCGAAGATTGAAGAATTTGGGTTCTTTTTTTTTCTCTCGTTGGTGCTTTGGCGTCGCACGAAGTATTCGGGAGAGAAAGGATGGTCGGTGGGTGAGAGAAGGCAAGAAGATAAAGATGAGGAGTGAGGTGGGGTCTTGACTTGATATTTTGCAAAAATATCATCCAAGAATCAATCTTGGCCATGCATAAACACTTGGCCTTCATTAGGCCATCAAAATGACCCTCATAACCTCTCAAGTAGTCCATTATTGCTAGGGTAAGGGGATGTTACGAATTTCTCAAGGTCTTGCTTCAATTGCTCTTCCATTCTCTCTTGATTCATTTTCAATTGGCCACCATAATTTCAATTGGTATATCGTTATCAAATTGATAATTTTCCTCATCCAATCACCCATCTTGCATCTCAATTTTGCGTCCAAATTTAATCCCGGCTTCAATTGCACAAAAACGACCATGCGACAACTTTTTCCCAAAAAGTGTCGGTGTCGAAAAATCTTCGAGCGAGTCGACATTCCTAAAATTTATTGTGATATGTGAGAATCTTCAATTTCGAAATCGGTTAGATTGGTAGTTAATTTCACTCGGACGCATTTTTAGTGTGACCTAGGCTATCGGGTAGTTTTAGAACTTTTTAGGACAATTGACCCGTGGTCGATTTTCTTCGAGCCACGATGAACCCACTCGACACATTGGCGACTCTCGGTTGTCGTGAAAATCTCGAGGATTCAAATACGGACACGGGGTACCAAAACAATAAGAAAATCAAATTAGTGCCTGGTCGATGAGAATTTTTCCAATTTAGTGGAGTCACCCACGATCGGTCATTCATCTCAATCGAACCGACCTATCTCGATTTCAAATCGATTTTATACGTGCCGCAATGATCTCTAAAGATGAGCACGGTCGAGAAGTCGATTCGGTCGAATTCTCAAGTCTAATTGCCCTAAAGTCCTTAATAGCTTACCAAATTTAGTCTAGTTATCTCATGAGTGGCCAACTCGAGAACAACACTATAGCCACGTCGATGAAACGTCCAATTTATCTAATCGAAATCGTAACCCAAAATCTGGATGTCACAACTCTTCCTCTTATAAAAATTTCGTCCTCGAAATTTAAACCTTTACCAATCCTTAAGCAAAAGGTGGGGGTATTGTCGTCTCATCGAGTCTCACTTTTCCACGCTAATCCTTCGGTCTCGTGGTATTGTCCAACCACTTTGACCAAGGAGAATATCTTGGTACACAAAATCGCCCTTTCGAACCAATAACTGAATTGAGCTTCTCACGTATGACACTATGTCGTTCACACCTCATCTCTTTTTCTCGAATCCCTAATGAACCTTCGAAGTTCAACGATTCAAATTTTCTGACGGTTCTATGCGGCTTTTACTCTAACACGATCGACAACCGCAATCCCCGACACGAGCCGGCTCGGCTTGTGATCTTCCTTCACTTTCTTTTCACCACGAAATTATGTACCTTCGTTATGCTTCGCTAAGAAAGAACCCTCCGAAAACTCTGCCAAACTTGTTACCTCTGATCTAAGTTCAAAATACATTTCATCCTCGGCACTCCATGCCAGTGAATTATCTGATACACACACACTTCGGTATACCCATTCAAAACAAGATCTATTCATACCGCACCAAAGTAGGCCGACTCAACTATCGATCGACCATTATCCTCAAATGGTATCGGCACTCTCTCGACTCCTTAGTAAGCTTTGTCACAATGTTCCATTGTGATATATTTTCATTCCCACAGGGACTCTCAAGCGATGGTAAAAGTCCTCCCGGGTTGCATTATTGAACTCCCACTTATTAACACCTCGACATTTGTAAACCGCCCGGCGGTATCTATCTTCATATCGTCTACCAATCTAGGCGCGCCGATTCGATCCATCTTGAATTGTTTAACCAATAACCGCAATACTACGGTGAATTTCGACAAAACCTTTTCCCCGAGTGCTACACTTTGTCAAGTGCACTCAATCACTCATGGAACCCGAACGTTCCATCCTCATAAGTCTTAAAGTCGATTCTTTCTTACCAATATCCTCTTATAAGATCTTCGAACATCTCTCTCGTCAATTTGGCGCCGATTCTAACTTGAATATATGGTTCAATTTTGAGGGCGGCTATAAAATTCACAAGGTAGCCTACCTCAAATTTGAAAACCAAATTTCGAACCCTTTTCAAGTAAAGTCTATACTTTAGCTAGTCTATGCACAATTGGAGACTCTCGGCTCAACACATTAACGATTCATTTCGTTCCTCCAAGGTGATACCCGATATCACTATTATAGTCCTGCCAAAATTCTGATTCACGACACCGTTTCATATTCCACTTATTGGGTCTCAACTGGTGGGACGGTTATGCAACAATCTTCTCATGTTGTATCAATACGTACCCAGTCCTCTACAAGACACATCACTATAGATTTCATGCTTTCCGAGCCAAATGAAAAGTTTAGCACAAGTGCGGTAGCTGTTCTTACTTAAGCTCTAGCAATTATCTTTGCACTTGTCTATGCCTAAGAATTTCTCTTCTTTCTTAAGAGGTCAAGTCCGTGATGATACCGATGCTGAAAATTATTCCACGAACCTTCTAGTAACCGCCCAATCCCCACGGCTTCGATCTCGATATTATTGTCGGTTTTGGTCCATTAACAACCGATTCGATCTTGGTTGGGTCCATGAAGATTCCTTTACCGAATCACATGACTATTCTTAGGGACACTCATGATCCAATACCCTAGAATGTCGCTACACCACATGATCACCATTGATCTAGATATTCTTTGAACACTCAGTTTGTCAAATCTATGACAGCGGCTGGAGCGTTTGTCAAAGCAAATGGCTTTACATTATTCTCACAAGGGCTAAATCGAGTGCAAAATGTTGTCTTCAGTATAACCTCCTTCCTGGTTCTCAACTAACGATAACCTGTCCTCAAGTCGATCCTTGAAGACATCAACACTCTTTATAACAAGTCACCCAATTCGTCGATCTTTGACAATGAACACTTATCCTTGATTGTCACTTGATTGAGTCGACTATAGTTGATGCATAATTGCAATGAACCATCTTTCTTTCTTTCTCACTATGAGGCTGATGTTTCTCCTAGGTAATGTATCGATATGCATAAATTCCTCATTCATCAATACTCACATCTCGCACCATTGGTTCTATTAAATCACACAACAACAACCGGTAAGAAAGTTTAAAGAATGGTTCTGTTCGGATGTTAGCTCGATCGTAATTCTTTCTCTTTCTCTCGGCGACGGTTTGACAATCCCTGCGGCAACACTTCCGGGAATTCTTGGACTACCGAGGAGTTCTAAATTTTCAATTCTTCAATTTGTCTTATTTTTTTTATAGTCGTCAAGTAACCTAGGCAACCTCCGTCTAACAAACGGATTGCCTCAGTGACGAGATTAGAGAAGTCGAGGACCTTTCTCGACTCTCAATTAAAATTGGCAATTCTACCCGCTCTTGGAATAAACCGGGTTACTCCACTATAACAATTCATCACCACAAGATGCTCCAGAACCAATTCTTTCCACACTTGACGAATAAGTTGTACACTCACAACTAATCAATTACAACTCTAGTCAGTGGTTCTTTTCCTACAGCCTTAACCAACAACTGAAATTCCACAATTGTATTCCCAACACTCTCACCATTCTGATGAAATCACCTCAAAATATTCTTCCATTGAATAAAGCATAGTCAATTCTGCTCCTGTTCCTTCTGCCATCCTAATGGCGTCTTATCTGCGGTATCGGTATCAATGCTTCTTTGGACTCACACTGATAGTTCTTCACCTGACAGCCGTGCTGACTACCATTATAGCACGTTTGAGCCATTCTCAGACACAGAATTAATCCATGCATTCCTTCCATACTTTTGACACCTATCCGGTGAGTCTCCTACCTCCTAACTAGTGCCAGCATGCACTATTTCTTATACCGGAGACTTATCCCAAAAATTCCACAGTGCGTTCTATGGCGCACTTCTTCTGACTTGTTCTATTGACGGTGACAGCAGTAACCGTTGTTGAGATTCCATCTACTCATGCGGGTACCCCATAAATCCTTTGTCCGTCTTGGCGACACTTACTACAAATTCCTATCCTCAAGATACATGAGGCGATCTATACCGTCTTCCATGGAACAACATGTTCTATTTGTCTAAATGCTTGACCGACTATTCCACCCTTCCTATTGGGGGAAATAGAATACCCTTCCCTCAACATCAATCTTTACCCCGATCGAATTCCAAAGCCCGCTTGCGCTGAATCTTGAATCGATATCGAAATCTATTCCTTGATTATCCTTCGGGTTGAACCTTAGCAAAAGTAACAACAACAATTTGATCCGATCTTACCGACTCATCCGGATCCCAAGGAACACTTGCAATGAAAGATCTTAACGAACTTCGGATCAAACAACGCCGCTACACTGGCACCAACCTGCGGTGGCACTCTTACGCTCAAGGCGCGAGTCAACACTCGCCTTCCGAATCCACCATAATTAAAAGCAAGCAATTCACACTCGACAAACAATTCTACCAATCGCCTATCAAAAACATGCACCGAGTCATGAATTTAAAGGCCTTTCCTACTACTATCCCATAGGTCATCGCACCTTATCACTCCAATACTTAACCATTGCTCGATACCACAAAAAGGGGAATGTCACGCCCGACCCTCGGTCTCGTGACCATCCTTCAACTTTGGTCGATTTTAAAATGCGATATCCCGGGACTACATATCGCCGACCCTTTCATTTTTGATAGCACATGCGGAAGCGATTATAAAAATCCCCGGACAATAAAGCAATGGGATATACAAGTAGGACTAGAAAATTTAACCTTAAAACCAACACCCTTATTTACAAATACAAGTCATGCTAAAAAGGTTGGTTTCTACTTGAAATAGATTCTACGACCAAAATCATCGATAGGATTGGCGACTCAATTCTCATCGGGATCCTACTCGGGATCATCCTCGTAGTTCTCCTCCAGATACTCCTCTTCGAATTCTTTCTCCTCGGGTTCTTCATCGTGTCCGAAATGTTGTCCCCAAACCGGGATGAGACTATGTCTCAAGCAAGTTCTACCCCTTAAGACCCGATTAGTAAACTAATACACCTTAGGGTTGCCTATGCACAACATGAGTCGAGGCTTACCTGGCCTCGCATTCCACCTGCATATTAGCACGAGATCAAATAGTCACTCAAGCAATCACATCACCGATCGAAGATCGATCAAATCGACCTAGTCGATTCAAGTAAACAAGACCACTCATCGGTCACTCCTATTCAATCAATCAATTCACAACATCGATCAAGCAATGATCAATCGACTAGCCGATTACATCTCAACAAGACCATTTCCTAGGTCGTTTCGACTATTCCAACTCAATTCCCAATTATGAATCACGGTCCTTAGGGACACAACTTATCTACGGTGGTAATCATGGCCCCACCAAGCAACTTCCTTAGATTTAGTGGCTTTATGGTCCCACCCGACCCTTCCAAGATTCAATGGCTTTATGGTCCCACCCGACCCTTTTCAAGATCTAGTGGCTTTATGGTCCCACCCGACCCTTTCAAGATCTAGTGGCTTTGCGGTCCCACCCGACCCTTTCAAGATCTAGTGGCTTTGCGGTCCCACCCGACCCTTTCAAGATCTAGTGGCTTTGCGGTCCCACCCGACCCTTTCAAGATCTAAAGGGCTTTACGGTCCCACCCGACCCTTTCAAGATCTAGTGGCTTTACGGCCCCACCCGACCCTTTCAAGATCTAGTGGCTTTACGGCCCCACCCGACCCTTCTTACGATGCCATACTCCGTCACCGAGCCACGTGCATTCTCGGGAAGACATGCGAGTCTCCGAGCCACGTGCATTCTCTAAGGCTACCTTTTCGCCAAGATGACCTATCCAATCACCGAGCCACGTGTCTTTCCCGTGTGACATTCCAATTCACCGGGCCACGTGTCCTTTTAGATGCCATACCGAAACGTTGGGCCCACGTGCATTCTCTTAGGCACTAGTTCGCAAAGTGATGCATCAATCACCGAGCCCACGTGCCCCTTTTAGATGCCAATACTTAATCACCACTTTACTATGGGCTCGATATCCAATCGTTTTCCGGTCAAATAATCAAAAATAACCATTTAGGAACATATCCTAAAAATTCACATTTAATTTAATTCAACACAATTCAAAGCTCAAATAAATAAACGGACTGCACCACGACAATCAACATGAAATTCCGGTCACCGGCCATCCAGGTTGAATTTCCAGGAAAAATACATAATTAAATAATTAATTTCGAAAATTAAATAAATAAACACAATAATTCCAATTTAGCACAATATAAAACTCAATTAAATAAACGGACTGCGCCACGATCATCAGCATAAAATCCCGGTCACCGGCCATCCCGGTTGAATTTCCGGAAAAATAAATAATTAAATAATTAATTTCGAAAATTAATATTTAATTCCTAAAAATTCCACTTAGGCCCGAATTGCTTAATTAACACCCGATAAGGGTCGGGAAAATCCCAAGAAGCATCCAATAAATACTACGGGCCGTTCTCTATCTAAGTACACTAACCATTTCACTACTACGCGATGCAATTAACTAAAAATCCCTAATCCATTCTAATCTAACCACCTAATTGCACTTAACTAACACTAATCAACCTTTAAGTGTAATTAGCAAACTAAGAAGGAATTAGTGAGCAAAACTCACTTGAGCAAAGCGAAGACCAAAACACCGCAAGCGGCGACGCGACGGCGGCCGAAATCCAAATTTCCAGGCGGCTTCGGACGGACACTCGGGCCGAGCCTCGCGGCTTGAGCTCGGGGCGAGCTTGCAATACTTGCTGGGCTTGGCGAAGATGGGCCGCGGGCGAGTCCACCGATTCGGTGGGCTCGACTTTGATGGACTAGCCTTCGCAGTGCATTGCGGTGAAGCGTGTCTTATTTAGGCTTCCGACTTGGACTCAATGGAGCCGCTTGTTGGTGTAATTTTGAATGGGCTTGAAGACGCACTTTGGGCCGAAATTACGGCTTTCTTGGGCTCGAGGATCATTGGATCTCACGGCCTGCTTCATGGGCTTCGGCTGCGAATCGAAAGATTGGACCGATGGGCCGCTCGATCAGCACGCGTGCGGCGGCGATGAAGAACCGTGGGAGCTGCGAGAGTTGGGCCGAGCAAGCCGCACGTTGGGCCGAAGACGCACGTTCTTTGCGGGACGCATGGATGGAGAGAGCGGTGGTGGCTTCGTTCGGTGCGAGTCAACCTCGGTGTGAGGGCTTCTTTGATTGACTTTGAGCGACCGGGATGAAGACACGAAGGAAGACCGAAGATGAGTGGTCTTCGGCCGGCGATAGATTCGTAGGTTTGTTCGGTGAAGGTAGCAACTTCAAGAAGAAATCGTGGCGGGGTTTCACTCGGTGGGTGTTGGCGCGGCCGAAGGACGCGGGGGAACTTGCTTCGAGCGGTCTTTGCTCGGCCAACAATCGGTGGGGCGAGTTGCTGGATTTGACCGATGCCGGGGCGGCGTGAGGATGCTCGGTGGATCTCGCGGACGAAGACATGGGTTCTTCCTTGGTTGAATCGGTGGTCTTCCGTGGGCGTTGGAGTTGGCGGCAAGTGGCTTCGGTGGACGGCGGGAGTCGGTGAAGACGTGGCTTTGCTTTGTTGCAAGCTAACCGAAGATTGAAGAAGCTCGGGTTCTTTTTTTTTCTCTGTTGGTGCCGGGGCGTCGCACGAAGTATTCGGGAGAGAAAGGATGGTCGGTGGGTGAGAGAAGGCAAGAAGATAAAGATGAGGAGTGAGGTGGGGTCTTGACTTGATATTTTGCAAAAATATCATCCAAGAATCAATCTTGGCCATGCATAAACACTTGGCCTTCATTAGGCCATCAAAATGACCTCATAACCTCTCAAGTAGTCCATTATTGCTAGGGTAAGGGGATGTTACGAATTTCTCAAGGTCTTGCTTCAATTGCTCTTCCATTCTCTCTTGATTCATTTTCAATTGGCCACCATAATTTCAATTGGTATATCAGTTATCAAATTGATAATTTTCCTCATCCAATCACCCATCTTGCATCTCAATTTTGCGTCCAAATTTAATCCCCGGCTTCAATTGCACAAAAACGACCATGCGACAACTTTTTTCCCAAAAAGTGTCGGGTGTCGAGAAAAATCTTCGAGGCGAGTCGACATTCCTAAAATTTATTGTGATATGACAGAATCTTCAATTTCTGAAATCGGACTTAGATTGGTAGTTAATTTCACTCGGACGCATTTTTAGTGTGACCTAGGCTATCGGGTAGTTTTTAGAACTTTTTAGGACAATTGACCCGTGGTCGATTTTCTTCGAGCCACGATGAACCCACTCGACACATTGGCGACTCTCGGTTGTCGTGAAAATCTCGAGGATTCAAATACGGACACAGGGTACCAAAACAATAAGAAAATCAAATTAGTGCCGGTCGATGAGAATTTTTTCCAATTTAGTGGAGTCACCCACGATCGGTCATTCATCTCAATCGAACCGACCTATCTCTGATTTCAAATCGATTTTATACTGTGCCGCAATGATCTCTAAAGATGAGCACGGTCGAGAAGTCGATTCCTGGTCGAATTCTCAAGTCTAATTGCCCTAAAGTCCTTAATAGCTTACCCACTAGTAGCCTAGTTATCTCATGAGTGGCCAACTCGAGAGAACAACACTATAGCCCGTCGATGAAACGTCCAATTTATCTAATCGAAATCGAACCCAAAAATCTGGATGTCACAACTCTTCCTCTTATAAAAATTTCGTCCTCGAAATTTAAACCTTTACCAATCCTTAAGCAAAAGGTGGGGGTATTGTCGTCTCATCGAGTCTCACTTTTCCACGCTAATCCTTCGGTCTCGTGGTATTGTCCAACCACTTTGACCAAGGAGAATATCTTGGTACACAAAATCTGCCCTTTCTGAACCAATAACTGAATTGAGCTTCTCACGTATGACACTATGTCGTTCACACCTCATCTCTTTTCTCGAATCCCTAATGAACCTTCGAAGTTCAACGATTCAAATTTTTCGACGGTTCATGCGGCTTTTACTCTAACACGATCGACAACCGCAATCGACGATTGCGAGCCGCTCGCTTGTGATCTTCCTTCACTTTCTTTTCACCACTTTGAAATTATGTACCTTATTTATGCTTGCTTAAGAAAGAACCCCTCGAAAACTCGCCAAACTTGTTACCTCGATCTAAGTTCAAAATACATTTCATCCTCGGCACTCCATGCCGTTGAATTATCTCGATACACACACACTTCGGTATACCCATTCAAAACAAGATCTATTCATACTGCACCAAAGTAGGCCGACTCCAACTATCGATCGACCATTATCCTCAAATGGTATCAGCACTCTCTCGACTCCTTAGTAAGCCTGTCACAATGTTCCATTGTGATATATTTTCATTCCCACTTTGGGGACTCTCAAGCGATGGTAAAAGTCCTCCCAAGGTTGCATTATTGAACTCCCACTTATTAACACCTCGACATTTGTAAACCGCCCGCGGTATCTATCTTCATATCGTCTACCAATCTAGGCGACGCCGATTCGATCCATCTTGAATTGTTTAACCAATAAGCTGCTTGATACTACGGTGAATTTCTGACAAAACCTTTTCCCTGAGTGCTACACTGTCAAGTGCACTCAATCACTCATGGAACCCGAACGTTCCATCCTCATAAGTCTTAAAGTCAGATTCTTTCTTACCAATATCCTCTTATAAGATCTTCTGAACATCTCTGTCTGTCAATTTGGCGCCGATTCTAACTTGAATATATGGTTCAATTTTGAGGGCGGCTATAAAATTCACAAGGTAGCCTACCTCAAATTTGAAAACCAAATTTCGAACCCTTTTCAAGTAAAGTCTATACTTTAGCTAGTCTATGCACAATTGGAGACTCTCGGCTCAACACATTAACGATTCATTTCGTTCCTCCAAGGTGATACCCGATATCACTATTATAGTCCTCTGCCAAAATTCGATTCACGACACCGTTTCATATTCCACTTATTGGGTCTCGGCGGGTGGGACGGTTATGCAACAATCTTCTCATGTTGTATCAATACGTACCCGATCCTCTACAAGACACATCACTATAGATTTCATGCTTTCCAGAGCCAAATGAAAAGTTTAGCACAAGTGCGGTAGCCTGTTCTTACTTAAGCTCTAGCAATTATCTTTGCACTTGTCTATGCCTAAGAATTTCTCTTCTTTCTTAAGAGGTCAAGTCCATGATGATACTGATGCTGAAAATTATTCCACGAACCTTCTATAGTAATGCACCGCCCAATCCCCCGGCTTCGATCTCGATATTATTGTCGGTTTTGGTCCATTAACAACCGATTCGATCTTGGTTGGGTCCATGAAGATTCCTTTACCTGAATCACATGACTATTCTTAGGGACACTGATGATCCAATACCCTAGAATGTCGCTACACCACATGATCACCATTGATCTAGATATTCTTTGAACACTCAGTTTGTCAAATCTATGACAGCGGCTGGAGCGTTTGTCAAAAGCAAATGGCTTTACATTATTCTCACAAGGGCTAAATCGAGTGCACAATGTTGTCTTCGATATAACCTCCTTCCCGGTTCTCAACTAACGATAACCCGTCCTCAAGTCGATCCTTGAAGACATCAACACTCTTTATAACAAGTCACCCAATTCGTCGATCTTTGACAATGAACACTTATCCTTGATTGTCACTTGATTGAGTCGACTATAGTTGATGCATAATTGCAATGAACCATCTTTCTTTCTTTCTCACTATGAGGCTGATGTTTCTCCTAGGTAATGTATCGATATGCATAAATTCCTCATTCATCAATACTCACATCTGCACCATTGGTTCTATTAAATCACACAACAACAACCGGTAAGAAAGTTTAAAGAATGGTTCTGTTCCGGATGTTAGCTCGATCGTAATTCTTTCTCTTTCTCTGGCGACGGTTTGACAATCCCTCTGGCAACACTTCCAGGAATTCTTGGACTACCGAGGAGTTCTAAATTTTCAATTCTTCAATTTGTCTTATTTTTTTTTTATAGTCGTCAAGTAACCTAGGCAACCTCCGTCTAACAAACGGATTGCCTCAAGTGACGAGATTAGAGAAGTCGAGGACCTTTCTCGACTCTCAATTAAAATTGGCAATTCTACCTGCTCTTGGAATAAACCGGGTTACTCCACTATAACAATTCATCACCACAAGATGCTCCAGAACCAATTCTTTCCACACTTGACGAATAAGTTGTACACTCACAACTAATCAATTACAACTCTAGTCGGTGGTTCTTTCCTACTGACCCTTAACCAACAACTGAAATTCCACAATTGTATTCCCAACACTCTCACCATTCGATGAAATCACCTCAAAATATTCTTCCATTGAATAAAGCATAGTCAATTTCGCTCCTGTTCCTTCGCCATCCTAATGGCGTCTTATCTCATTGAGTATCGGTATCAATGCTTCTTTGGACTCACGCGATAGTTCTTCACCCGACGGCAGTCGTGCCGACTACCATTATAGCACGTTTGAGCCATTCTCGGACACGAATTAATCCATGCATTCCTTCCATACTTTTGACACCTATCGGTGAGTCTCCTACCTCCTAACAAGTGCCGCATGCACTATTTCTTATACCGGAGACTTATCCCAAAAATTCCACAGTGCGTTCTATGGCGCACTTCTTCTGACCTGTTCTATTGACGGTGACAGCAGTAACCGTTGTTGAGATTCCATCTACTTATGCGGGTACCCCATAAATCACCGTCCGTCTTTGGCGACACTTACTACAAATTCCTATCCTCAAGATACATGAGACTGATCTATACCGTCTTCCATGGAACAACATGTTCTATTTGTCTAAATGCTGACCTGACTATTCCACCCTTCCTATTGGGGGGAAATAGAATACCCTTCCCTCAACATCAATCTTTACCCTGATGAATTCCAAGTGCGCTGCGCTGAATCTTGAATCAGATATCGAAATCTATTCCTTGATTATCCTTCCAGGTTGAACCTTAGCAAAAGTAGCAACAACAACAATTTGATCCTGATCTTACTGACTCATCCAGATCCCAAGGAACACTTGCAACGAAAGATCTTAACGAACCGGATCAAACAACGCCGCTTACACAAGCACCAAACCCGCGGTGGCACTCTTTACGCTCGCCGCGGAGTCAACACTCGCCTTCCGAATCCACCATAATTAAAAGCAAGCAATTCACACGACAAACAATTCTACCAATCATTTATCAAAAACATGCACCAGTCATGAATTTAAAGGCCTTTCCTACTACTATCCCATAGGTCATCGCACCTTATCACTCCAATACTTAACCATTGCTCTGATACCACAAAAAGGGGAATGTCACGCCCCGACCCTCGGTCTCGTGACCATCCTTCAACTTTGGTCGATTTTAAAATGCGATATCCCAGGACTACATATCGTTTAACCCTTTCATTTTGATAGACATGCGGAAGCGATTATAAAAATCCCGAACATAAAAAGCAATGGGATATACAAGTAGGACTAGAAAATTTAACCTTAAAACCAACACCCTTATTTACAAATACAAGTCATGCTAAAAAGGTTGGTTTCTACTCAAATAGATTCTACGGCCAAAATCATCGATAGGATTGGCGACTCAATTCTCATCGGGATCCTACTCCTGGATCATCCTCGTAGTTCTCCTCCGAGATACTCCTCTTCGAATTCTTTCTCCTCGGGTTCTTCATCGGGGTCCCGAAATGTTGTCCCCAAACTAGGGATGAGACTATGTCTCGGCCAGTTCTACCCCTTAAGACCCGATTAGTAAACTAATACACCTTAGGGTTGCCTATGCACAACATGAGTCGAGGGCTTACCTTGGCCTCGATTCCACCCGCATATTAGCACAGATCAAATAGTCACTAAGCAATCACATCACCGATCGAAGCATCGATCAAATCGACCTAGTCGATTACAAGTAAACAAGACCACTCATCGGTCACTCCTATTCAATCAATCAATTCACAACATCGATCAAGCAATGATCAATCGACCTAGCCGATTACATCTCAACAAGACCATTTCCTGGTCGTTTCGACTATTCCAACTCGATTCCCAATTATGAATCACGGTCCTAGGGACACAACTTATCTACGGGTGGTAATCATGGCCCCACCAAGCAACTTCCTTAGATTTAGTGGCTTTATGGTCCCACCCGCCCTTCCAAGATTCAATGGCTTTATGGTCCCACCCGACCCTTTCAAGATCTAGTGGCTTTATGGTCCCACCCGACCCTTTCAAGATCTAGTGGCTTTGCGGTCCCACCCGACCCTTTCAAGATCTAGTGGCTTTGCGGTCCCACCCGACCCTTTCAAGATCTAGTGGCTTTGCGGTCCCACCCGACCCTTTCAAGATCTAGTGGCTTTGCGGTCCCACCCGACCCTTTCAAGATCTAGTGGCTTTACGGTCCCACCCGACCCTTTCAAGATCTAGTGGCTTTACGGTCCCATTCCGACCCTTTCAAGATCTAAAGTGGCTTTACGGTCCCACCCGACCCTTCTTACGATGCCATACTCCGTCACCGAGCCACGTGCATTCTCCGGAAGACATACTCGAGTCTCCGAGCCACGTGCATTCTCTAGGCTACCTTTTCGCCAAGATGACCTATCCAATCACCGAGCCACGTGTCTTTCCTGGTGACATTCCAATTCACCGTGCCACGTGTCCTTTTAGATGCCATACCGAAACGTTGGGCCCACGTGCATTCTCTGGGCACTAGTTCGCCAAAGTGATGCATCAATCACCGAGCCCACGTGCCCCTTTTAGATGCCAATACTTAATCACCACTTTACTATGGGTACGGCCCTCGATATCCAATCGTTTTCCAGTCAAATAATCAAAAATAACCATTTAGGAACATATCCTAAAAATTCACATTTAATTTAATTCAACACAATTCAAAGCTCAAATAAATAAACGGACTGCACCACGACAATCAGCATGAAATTCCGGTCACCGGCCATCCAGGTTGAATTTTAGGAAAAATACATAATTAAATAATTAATTTCGAAAATTAAATAAATAAACACAATAATTCCAATTTAGCACAATATAAAACTCAATTAAATAAACGGACTGCGCCACGATCATCAGCATAAAATCCCGGTCTTGGCCATCCCAGTTGAATTTCCAGGAAAAATAAATAATTAAATAATTAATTTCGAAAATTAATATTTAATTCCTAAAAATTCCACTTAGGTCCGAATTGCTTAATTAACACCCGATAAGGGCCTCGGAAAATCCCAAGAAGCATCCAATAAATACTACGGGCCGTTCTCTATCTAAGTACACTAACCATTTCACTACTACGCGATGCAATTAACTAAAAATCCCTAATCCATTCTAATCTAACCACCACTGCACTTAGCTAACACTAATCAACCTTTAAGTGTAATTAGCAAACTAAGAAGGCATTAGTGAGCAAAACTCACTTGAGCAAAGCGAAGACCAAAACACCGCAACGGCGACGCGACGGCGGCCGAAATCCAAATTTCCGGCTGCGGACACTCGGGCCGAAGCCTCGCGGCAGCTCGGGCGAGCTTGCAATACTTGCTGGGCTTGGATCGAAGATGGGCCGCGGGCGAGTCCACGATTCGGTGGGCGACTTTTGATGGACTAGCCTTCGCGGCCGTTGCGGTGAACTTGTGTCTTATTTAGGCTTCCGACTTGGACTCAATGGAGCTATTTGTTGGTGTAATTTTGAATGGGCTTGAAGACTGCACTTTGGGCGAAATTACGCGCTTTACCGGGCCGAGGGCTGTTGGATCTCACGGCTCGCTTCATGGGCTTCGGCCGCTCTGCGAACCGAAAGATGCCGGACCGATGGGCTGGCCGCTCGACAGACGCGTGCGGGCACTGGCGATGAAGAACCGTGGGGAGCTGCGCAGATTGGGCCGAGCAAGCCGCACGTTGGGCCGAAGACGCACGTTCTTCGGGACGCATGGATGGAGAGCGGTGGTGGCTTCGTTCGGTGCATCGAGTCAACCTCGGTGTGAGGGCTTCTTTGATTGACTTTGAGCGACCGGGATGAAGACACGAAGGAAGACCGAAGATGAGTGGTCTTCGGCGGCGATAGATTCGTAGGTTTGTTCGGTGAAGGTAGCAACTTCAAGAAGAAATCGTGGCGGGGTTTCACTCGGTGGGTGTTGGCGCGGGCGAAGGACGCGGGGAACTTGCCGACGGTCTTGCTCGGTCAACAATCGGTGGGGGCGAGTGCTGGATTTGACCGATGTTTGGCAGCGTGAGGATGCTCGGTGGATCTCGCGGACGAAGACATGGGTTCTTCCTTGGTTGAATCGGTGGTCTTCCGTGGGCGTTGGAGTTGGACCGGCAAGTGGCTTCGGTGGGCCGGGTCGGTGAAGACGTGGCTTTGCTTTGTTGCAAGCTAACCGAAGATTGAAGAAAGCCGGGTTCTTTTTTTTTCTCTGTTGGTCCGGCGTCGCACGAAGTATTCGGGAGAAAGGATGGTCGGTGGGTGAGAGAAGGCAAGAAGATAAAGATGAGGAGTGAGGTGGGGTCTTGACTTGATATTTTGCAAAAATATCATCCAAGAATCAATCTTGGCCATGCATAAACACTTGGCCTTCATTAGGCCATCAAAATGACCCTCATAACCTCTCAAGTAGTCCATTATTGCTAGGGTAAGGGGATGTTACGAATTTCTCAAGGTCTTGCTTCAATTGCTCTTCCATTCTCTCTTGATTCATTTTCAATTGGCCACCATAATTTCAATTGGTATATCAGTTATCAAATTGATAATTTTCCTCATCCAATCACCCATCTTGCATCTCAATTTTGCGTCCAAATTTAATCCCGGCTTCAATTGCACAAAACGACCATGCGACAACTTTTTCCCAAAAAGTGTCAGGTGTCAGAAAAATCTTCGAGGCGAGTCGACATTCCTAAAATTTATTGTGATATGACAGAATCTTCAATTTCGAAATCGGACTTAGATTGGTAGTTAATTTCACTCGGACGCATTTTTAGTGTGACCTAGGCTATCGGGTAGTTTTAGAACTTTTTAGGACAATTGACCCGTGGTCGATTTTCTTCGAGCCACGATGAACCCACTCGACACATTGGCGACTCTCGGTTGTCGTGAAAATCTCGAGGATTCAAATACGGACACGAATGTGGTACCAAAACAATAAGAAAATCAAATTAGTAGGTCGATGAGAATTTTTTCCAATTTAGTGGAGTCACCCACGATCGGTCATTCATCTCAATCGAACCCTATCTCGATTTCAAATCGATTTTATCGTGCCGCAATGATCTCTAAAGATGAGCACGGTCGAGAAGTCGATTCTGGTCGAATTCTCAAGTCTAATTGCCAAAGTCCTTAATAGCTACCCCCATTTAGTCTAGTTATCTCATGGTCAACTCGAGAGAACAACACTATAGCCACGTCGATGAAACGTCCAATTTATCTAATCGAAATCGAACCCAAAAATGCGGATGTCACAACTCTTCCCTCTTATAAAAATTTCGTCCTCGAAATTTAAACCTTTACCAATCCTTAAGCAAAAGGTGGGGGTATTGTCGTCTCATCGAGTCTCACTTTTTCCACGCTAATCCTTCGGTCTCGTGGTATTGTCCAACCACTTTGACAAGGAGAATATCTTGGTACACAAAATCTCGCCCTTTCGAACCAATAAGCGAATTGAGCTTCTCACGTATGACACTATGTCGTTCACACCTCATCTCTTTTTCTCGAATCCCTAATGAACCTTCGAAGTTCAACGATTCAAATTTTCGCGGTTCATGCGGCTTTTACTCTAACAACGATCGATAAGCGCAATCACGATTGCGGGCGCTCGGCTTGTGATCTTCCTTCACTTTCTTTTCTTTGAAATTATGTACCTTCGTTATGCTTGCTTAAGAAAGAACCCTCCGAAAACTCGCCAAACTTGTTACCTCGATCTAAGTTCAAAATACATTTCATCCTCGGCACTCCATGCCGGTGAATTATCTCGATACACACACACCGGTATACCCATTCAAAACAAGATCTATTCATACCGCACCAAAGTAGGCCGACTCAACTATCGATCGACCATTATCCTCAAATGGTATCGCACTCTCTCGACTCCTTAGTAAACTGTCACAATGTTCCATTGTGATATATTTTCATTCCCACCGGGGACTCTCAAGCGATGGTAAAAGTCCTCCCGGGTTGCATTATTGAACTCCCACTTATTAACACCTCGACATTTGTAAACCGCCCGGCGGTATCTATCTTCATATCGTCTACCAATCTAGGCGACGCCGATTCCGATCCATCTTGAATTGTTTAACCAATAAGCGCAGCAATACTACGGTGAATTTCGACAAAACCTTTTCCCGAGTGCTACACGTCAAGTGCACTCAATCACTCATGGAACCCGAACGTTCCATCCTCATAAGTCTTAAAGTCGATTCTTTCTTACCAATATCCTCTTATAAGATCTTACGAACATCTCTCGTCTCGTCAATTTGGCGCCGATTCTAACTTGAATATATGGTTCAATTTTGAGGGCGGCTATAAAATTCACAAGGTAGCCTACCTCAAATTTGAAAACCAAATTTCGAACCCTTTTCAAGTAAAGTCTATACTTTAGCTAGTCTATGCACAATTGGAGACTCTCGGCTCAACACATTAACGATTCATTTCGTTCCTCCAAGGTGATACCCGATATCACTATTATAGTCTGCCAAAATTCGATTCACGACACCGTTTCATATTCCACTTATTGGGTCTCAAGTTTGGTGGGACGGTTTATGCAACAATCTTCTCATGTTGTATCAATACGTACCCGGTCCTCTACAAGACACATCACTATAGATTTCATGCTTTCCGAGCCAAATGAAAAGTTTAGCACAAGTGCGGTAGCTTTGTTCTTACTTAAGCTCTAGCAATTATCTTTGCACTTGTCTATGCCTAAGAATTTCTCTTCTTTCTTAAGAGGTCAAGTCTACGTGATGATACCGATGCTGAAAATTATTCCACGAACCTTCTATAGCACCGCCCAATCCCCACGGCTTCGATCTCTCGATATTATGTCGGTTTGGTCCATTAACAACCGATTCGATCTTGGTTGGGTCCATGAAGATTCCTTTACCCGAATCACATGACTATTCTTGGGACACCGATGATCCAATACCCTAGAATGTCGCTACACCACATGATCACCATTGATCTAGATATTCTTTGAACACTCGTTTGTCAAATCTATGACAAATGGGCCGGAGCGTTTGTCAAAGCAAATGGCTTTACATTATTCTCACAAGGGCTAAATCGAGTGCACAATGTTGTCTTCAGTATAACCTCCTTCCTGGTTCTCAACTAACGATAACCTGTCCTCAAGTCGATCCTTGAAGACATCAACACTCTTTATAACAAGTCACCCAATTCGTCGATCTTTGACAATGAACACTTATCCTTGATTGTCACTTGATTGAGTCGACTATAGTTGATGCATAATTGCAATGAACCATCTTTCTTTCTTTCTCACTATGAGGCCGATGTTTCTCTGGTAATGTATCGATATGCATAAATTCCTCATTCATCAATACTCACATCTCGCACCATTGGTTCTATTAAATCACACAACAACAACCCGGAAGAAAGTTTAAAGAATGGTTACTGCTCGGATGTTAGCTCGATCGTAATTCTTTCTCTTTCTCGGCGACGGTTTGACAATCCCTCCGGCAACACTTCCAGAATTCTTGGACTACCGAGGAGTTCTAAATTTTCAATTCTTCAATTTGTCTTATTTTTTTTATAGTCGTCAAGTAACCTAGGCAACCTCCGTCTAACAAACGGATTGCCTCAAGTGACGAGATTAGAGAAGTCGAGGACCTTTCTCGACTCTCAATTAAAATTGGCAATTCTACCCGCTCTTGGAATAAACCTAGGGTTACTCCACTATAACAATTCATCACCACAAGATGCTCCGAACCAATTCTTTCCACACTTGACGAATAAGTTGTACACTCACAACTAATCAATTACAACTCTAGTCGGTGGTTCTTTTCCTACTGACCTTAACCAACAACCGAAATTCCACAATTGTATTCCCAACACTCTCACCATTCCGATGAAATCACCTCAAAATATTCTTCCATTGAATAAAGCATAGTCGGTCTCGCTCGTTCCTTCGCCATCCTAATGGCGTCTTATCTGCGGTATCGGTATCAATGCTTCTTTTGGACTCACACCTGATAGTTCTTCACCGACGGCGGGTGCGACTACCATTATAGCACGTTTGAGCCATTCTCGGTACGTAATTAATCCATGCATTCCTTCCATACTTTTGACACCTATCCGGTGAGTCTCCTACCTCCTAACAAGTGCCGGCATGCACTATTTCTTATACCGGAGACTTATCCCAAAAAATTCCACGGTGCGTTCTATGGCGCACTTCTTCGACTTTGTTCTATTGACGGTGACGCAGTAGAACAGTTGTTGAGATTCCATCTACTTATGCGGGTACCCCATAAATCCTTTGTCCGTGCCGGCGACACTTACTACAAATTCCTATCCTCAAGATACATGGAGGCGATCTATACCGTCTTCCATGGAACAACATGTTCTATTTGTCTAAATGCGACCGACTATTCCACCCTTCCTATTGGGGGAAATAGAATACCCTTCCCTCAACATCAATCTTTACCCCGACGAATTCCAAGTTATTTGAATCTTGAATCGATATCGAAATCTATTCCTTGATTATCCTTCCGAGGTTGAACCTTAGCAAAAGTAGCAACAACAACAATTTGATCTGATCTTACCGACTCATCCGGATCCCAAGGAACACTTGCAACGAAAGATCTTAACGAACTTCCGGATCAAACAACGGCTGGCTACACAAGCACCAACCTGCGGTGGCACTCTTACGCTCAAGCTGGCCAGAGTCAACACTCTGCCTTCCGAATCCACCATAATTAAAAGCAAGCAATTCACACCTGACAAACAATTCTACCAATCAGCTATCAAAAACATGCACCAGTCATGAATTTAAAGGCCTTTCCTACTACTATCCCATAGGTCATCGCACCTTATCACTCCAATACTTAACCATTGCTCTGATACCACAAAAAGGGGAATGTCACGCCCGACCCTCGGTCTCGTGACCATCCTTCAACTTTGGTCGATTTTAAAATGCGATATCCCAGGACTACATATCGAAACCCTTTCATTTTTGATAGCACATGCGGAAACGATTATAAAAATCCCCTGCATAATAAAGCAATGGGATATACAAGTAGGACTAGAAAATTTAACCTTAAAACCAACACCCTTATTTACAAATACAAGTCATGCTAAAAAGGTTGGTTTCTACTCAAATAGATTCTACAGCCAAAATCATCAGATAGGATTGGCGACTCAATTCTCATCAGGATCCTACTCTGGATCATCCTCGTAGTTCTCCTCCAGATACTCCTCTTTGAATTCTTTCTCCTCGGGTTCTTCATCGGGGTCCCGAAATGTTGTCCCAAACCTAGGGATGAGACTATGTCTCGGCAAGTTCTACCCCTTAGGCCGATTAGTAAACTAATACACCTTAGGGTTGCCTATGCACAACATGAGTCGGAGGCTTACCTTGGCCTCGATTCCACCCGCATATTAGCACGGATCAAATAGTCACTCAAGCAATCACATCACTGATCGAAGCATCGATCAAATCGACCTAGTCGATTACAAGTAAACAAGACCACTCATCGGTCACTCCTATTCAATCAATCAATTCACAACATCAGATCAAGCAATGATCAATCGACCTAGCCGATTACATCTCAACAAGACCATTTAGGTCATTTCGACTATTCCAACTCAATTCCCAATTATGAATCATGGTCCTTAGGACACAACTTATCTACGGGTGGTAATCATGGCCCCACCAAGCAACTTCCTTAGATTTAGTGGCTTTATGGTCCCACCCGACCCTTCCAAGATTCAATGGCTTTATGGTCCCACCCGACCCTTTCAAGATCTAAGTGGCTTTATGGTCCCACCCGCTTTCAAGATCTAGTGGCTTTGCGGTCCCACCCGACCCTTTCAAGATCTAGTGGCTTTGCGGTCCCACCCGACCCTTTCAAGATCTAGTGGCTGCGGTCCCCACCCGACCCTTTCAAGATCTAGTGGGCTTTGCGGTCCCACCCGACCCTTTCAAGATCTAGTGGCTTTACGGTCCCACCCGACCCTTTCAAGATCTAGTGGGCTTTGCGCCCCACCCGACCCTTTCAAGATCTAAGTGGCTTTGCGGCCCCACCCGACCCTTCTTACGATGCCATACTCCGTCAGGCCACGCGCGTTCTCGGGAAGAGCATCCGAGTCTCCGAGCCACGTGCATTCTCTAAGGCTACCTTTTCGCCAAGATGACCTATCCAATCACCGAGCCACGTGTCTTTCCCAGGTGACATTCCAATTCACCAGGCCACGTGTCCTTTTAGATGCCATACCGAAACGTTGGGCCCACGTGCATTCTCTTAGGCACTAGTTCGCCAAAGTGATGCATCAATCACCGAGCCCACGTGCCCCTTTTAGATGCCAATACTTAATCACCACTTTACTATGGGTACTGACCCTCGATATCCAATCGTTTTCCAGTCAAATAATCAAAAATAACCATTTAGGAACATATCCTAAAAATTCACATTTAATTTAATTCAACACAATTCAAAGCTCAAATAAATAAACACCGCACCACGACAATCAGCATGAAATTAGGTCACCGGCCATCCAGGTTGAATTTAGGAAAAATACATAATTAAATAATTAATTTCGAAAATTAAATAAATAAACACAATAATTCCAATTTAGCACAATATAAAACTCAATTAAATAAACGGACTCGCGTGCACGATCATCAGCATAAAATCCCAGGTCCTTTGGCCATCCCAGTTGAATTTCCGGAAAAATAAATAATTAAATAATTAATTTCGAAAATTAATATTTAATTCCTAAAAAATTCCACTTAGGCCCGAATTGCTTAATTAACACCCGATAAGGGTCGGGAAAATCCCAAGAAGCATCCAATAAATACTACGGGCCGTTCTCTATCTAAGTACACTAACCATTTCACTACTACGCGATGCAATTAACTAAAAATCCCTAATCCATTCTAATCTAACCACCCATTTAATTGCACTTAGCTAACACTAATCAACCTTTAAGTGTAATTAGCAAACTAAGAAGGCATTAGTGAGCAAAACTCACTTGAGCAAAGCGAAGACCAAAACACCGCAACGGCGACGCGACGGCGGCCGAAATCCAAATTTCCGGCGGCTTCGACGGACACTCGGGCCAGGCCTCGCGGCTTGAGCTCGTAACCGAGCTTGCAATACTTGGCGGGCTTGGCGAAGATGGGCGCGGGCCGAGTCCACCGATTCGGTGGGCGACTTTTGATGGACTAGCCTTCGCAGGGGCTGTTGCGGGCGAACCGTGTCTTATTTAGGCTTTGACTTGGACTCAATGGAGCTTGTTGGTGTAATTTTGAATGGGCTTGAAGACTTGCACTTTGGGCCGAAATTACGCGGCTTTACCGGGCCGAGGACTGTTGGATCTCACGGCTTTGCTTCATGGGCTTCGGCGCTCTTGAGGCGAAAGATTCTTGGGACCGATGGGCCGCTCGATCGCACGCGTGCGGGCGATGAAGAACCGTGGGGAGCCGCGAGTTGGGCCGAGCAAGCCGCACGTTGGGTCGAAGACGCACGTTGCCGGACGCATGGATGGAGAAGCGGTGGTGGCTTCGTTCGTCATGCGAGTCAACCTCGGTGTGAGGGCTTCTTTGATTGACTTTGAGCGACCGGGATGAAGACACGAAGGAAGACCAGAAGATGAGTGGTCTTCGGCGGCGATAGATTCGTAGGTTTGTTCGGTGAAGGTAGCAACTTCAAGAAGAAATCGTGGCGGGGTTTCACTCGGTGGGTGTTGGCGCGGGCGAAGGACGCGGGGAACTTGCCGACGGTCCGCTCGGTCAACAATCGGTGGGGCGGGGATTCTTTGGATTTGACCGATGTCTTTGGCGGCGTGAGGATGCTCGGTGGATCTCGCGGACGAAGACATGGGTTCTTCCTTGGTTGAATCGGTGGTCTAGGTGGGCGTTGGAGTTGGTAGGCAAGTGGCTTCGGTGGACGGCGGAATTCGGTGAAGACGTGGCTTTGCTTTGTTGCAAGCTAACCGAAGATTGAAGAAAGCCGGGTTCTTTTTTTTTTTCTCGTTGGTGCCGGCGTCGCACGAAGTATTCGGGAGAGAAAGGATGGTCGGTGGGTGAGAGAAGGCAAGAAGATAAAGATGAGGAGTGAGGTGGGGTCTTGACTTGATATTTTGCAAAAATATCATCCAAGAATCAATCTTGGCCATGCATAAACACTTGGCCCGTTAGGCCATCAAAATGACCCTCATAACCTCTCAAGTAGTCCATTATTGCTAGGGTAAGGGGATGTTACGAATTTCTCAAGGTCTTGCTTCAATTGCTCTTCCATTCTCTCTTGATTCATTTTCAATTGGCCACCATAATTTCAATTGGTATATCGTTATCAAATTGATAATTTTCCTCATCCAATCACCCATCTTGCATCTCAATTTTGCGTCCAAATTTAATCCCATTTCAATTGCACAAAAACGACCATGCGACAACTTTTTCCCAAAAGTGTCGGGTGTCGAAAAAATCTTACGCATCGAGTCGACATTCCTAAAATTTATTGTGATATGACCAATCTTGATTTCCAATCGGACTTAGATTGGTAGTTAATTTCACTCGGACGCATTTTAGTGTGACCTAAAGCATCGGGTAGTTTTAGAACTTTTTAGACACCGATTGACCGTGGTCGATTTTCTTCTTGAGCCACGATGAACCCACTCGACACATTGGCGACTCTCGGTTGTCGTGAAAATCTCGAGGATTCAAATACGGACACGGGGTACCAAAACAATAAGAAAATCAAATTAGTTAGGTCGATGAGAATTTTTTCCAATTTAGTGGAGTCACCCACGATCGGTCATTCATCTCAATCGAACCGACCTATCTCGATTTCAAATCGATTTTATATCTTGTGCCGCAATGATCTCTAAAGATGAGCACGGTCGAGAAGTCGATTCCCTGGTCGAATTCTCAGTCCAGTGCCACTAAAGTCTTAATAGCAATACACCAGCTTAGGGGCTTATTATCTCATGGTCAACTCGAGGAGAACAACACTATAGCCACGTCGATAAACGTCCAATTTATCTAATCGAAATCGGAACTCCAAAAATCTGGATGTCACAACTTCTTTTCCTCTTATAAAAATTTAGTCCTCGAAATTTAAACCTTTACCAATCCTTAAGCAAAAGGGGTATTGTCGTCTCATCGAGTCTCACTTTTCCACGCTAATCCTTCGGTCTCGTGGTATTGTCCAACCACTTTGACCAAGGAGAATATCTTGGTACACAAAATGCCCTTTCGAACCAATAACCGATTGAAGCTTCTCACGTATGACACTATGTCGTTCACACCTCATCTCTTTTTCTCGAATCCCAATGAACCTTCGAAGTTCAACGATTCAAATTTTCGACGGTTCTATGCGGCTTTTACTCTAACACCTGACCGACAACCGCAATCCCGATTCTTCGAGCTCCGGCTTGTGATCTTCCTTCACTTTCTTTTTTCTGAAATTATGTACCTTCTGTTATGCACTGCTTAAGAAAGAACCCTCTGAAAACTCTGCCAAACTTGTTACCTCTGATCTAAGTTCAAAATACATTTCATCCTCGGCACTCCATGCCAGTGAATTATCTGATACACACACACTTCGGTATACCCATTCAAACAAGATCTATTCATATCGCACAAAGAGGCCGACTCAACTATCGATCGACCATTATCCTCAAATGGTATCGCCTCTCTCGACTCCTTAGTAAGCTGTCACAATGTTCCATTGTGATATATTTTCATTCCCAGGGACTCTCAAGCGATGGTAAAAGTCCTCCGGGTTGCATTATTGAACTCCCACTTATTAACACCTCGACATTTGTAAACCGCCCGGGCGGTATCTATCTTCATATCGATCTACCAATCTAGCCGACGCCGGTCGATCCATCTTGAATTGTTTAACCAATAACCGCAATACTACAGTGAATTTTCGACAAAACCTTTTCCCCCGAGTGCTACACTTTGTCAAGTGCACTCAATCACTCATGGAACCCGAACGTTCCATCCTCATAAGTCTTAAAGTCAGATTCTTTCTTACCAATATCCTCTTATAAGATCTTCTGAACATCTCTGTCTGTCAATTTGGCGCCGATTCTAACTTGAATATATGGTTCAATTTTGAGGGCGGCTATAAAATTCACAAGGTAGCCTACCTCAAATTTGAAAACCAAATTTGAACCTTTTCAAGTAAAGTCTATACTTTAGCTAGTACATGCACAATTGGAGACTCTCGGCTCAACACATTAACGATTCATTTCGTTCCTCCAAGGTGATACCCGATATCACTATTATAGTCCTGCCAAAATTCTGATTCACGACACCGTTTCATATTCCACTTATTGGGTCTCAACTGGTGGGACGGTTATGCAACAATCTTCTCATGTTGTATCAATACGTACCCCGATCCTCTACAAGACACATCACTATAGATTTCATGCTTTCCGAGCCAAATGAAAAGTTTAGCACAAGTGCGTAGCCTTTGTTCTTACTTAAGCTCTAGCAAATTATCTTTGCACTTGTCTATGCCTAAGAATTTCTCTTCTTTCTTAAGAGGTCAAGTCTAGTGATGATACCGATCCGAAAATTATTCCACGAACCTTCTATAGTAATCGCCCCAACTCCTTGATCCGGCTTCGATCTCTCGATATTATTGTCGATTTTGGTCCATTAACAACTCGATTCGATCTTGGTTGGGTCCATGAAGATTCCTTTACTCGAATCACATGACTATTCTTAGGGACACTCATGATCCAATACCTAGAATGTCGCTACACCACATGATCACCATTGATCTAGATATTCTTTGAACACTCGCCTTGTCAAATCTATGACAATGGTGGAGCGTTTGTCAAAGCAAATGGCTTTACATTATTCTCACAAGGGCTAAATCGAGTGCACAATGTTGTCTTAGGTATAACCTCCTTCCCGGTTCTCAACTAACGATAACCTTTTGTCCTCAAGTCGATCCTGAAGACATCAACACTCTTTATAACAAGTCACCCAATTCGTCGATCTTTGACAATGAACACTTATCCTTGATTGTCACTTGATTGAGTCGACTATAGTTGATGCATAATTGCAATGAACCATCTTTCTTTCTTTCTCACTTTATGAGCTTCGATGTTTCTCCTAGGTAATGTATCGATATGCATAAATTCCTCATTCATCAATACTCACATCTGCACCATTAGTTCTATTAAATCACACAACAACAACCTAGGTAAGAAAGTTTAAAGAATGGTTCCATTGGGATGTTAGCTCGATCGTAATTCTTTCTCTTTCTCCGGCGACGGTTTGACAATCCCTCGGCAACACTTCCAGAATTCTTGGACTACCGAGGAGTTCTAAATTTTCAATTCTTCAATTTGTCTTATTTTTTTTTTTTATAGTCGTCAAGCAACCTAGGCAACCTCCGTCTAACAAACGGATTGCCTCAAGTGACGAGATTAGAGAAGTCGAGGACCTTTCTCGACTCTCGATTAAAATTGGCAATTCTACCTCTTGGAATAAACTAGGGTTACTCCACTATAACAATTCATCACCACAGATGCTCCAACCAATTCTTTCCACACTTGACG